>JPKZ01002830.1:520800-536343 GCA_000803305.1 Toxocara canis | reverse complement strand
CATGCGAGAAGATCCGACCGGTTCAGCACTGAAACAGCTAGAAGTGAAGTTACAAAATTCGCTACTTAAGTTTCATATTCATAAGTATTTAAGTATTTGAGTTTCAGTCGTTTCGTACTTTGAAAGAAATAAGCACTACAAGATTTTGTTTGTATTCAAGCGAATACTTCTTTACAACAATCAGAATGGAAAGCACATGAAAAAAGTAGCAACGCGTGGCAGCTCCTTGGCGAGTAACCATCAAACCAGACGATTTCATGACCTGGTTACAAATGACGAAAAGCCATTTTTTGTCTAACCTATATGACTCTCATCCTAAAAAATTTTTTAAATGAGTTTTTTTGGCAATATTGCATTCATAACTATACCATGCCTGTTCTTATGTATGCGTATTTGCTTGTCTACCTATGCGACATTTCAACTTCGCAACTACTGAAGCTAGATCTACGAAAGAGGAATGTGTAATCTTACACTCAGGGTCCACTTCATATACCCAACTTTAAACCGATTCGACGGGCTCCGATGGAGTTAAACGCTCTTTAAAACGTTGAAAAAGTTACATAATTCAACCGGTCAACTAGCATTTTCATTAGCTGGAACGTAAAAAGCAGGTGCTTTATCGGAAAATTTGTAAGTGCGGCCGGAGCAATTAAAATTTGAGTTTTTATTACGAGCGAACGGTTTATGCAGCCAAATGGTTTGATAGGTGAGTCACCAAAGCGAGTATTTTACCAGGACGCTGGCGCACATTCCTACTTTTTCTGTAATCCGACCGATCGAGTATGCAATCGGACAGATCATAAGACATTTTTCTACTCCCTTAAAGGATTTGACTTGTGCTGTCATCGGTGAATTAGCTTTCCTACTTTTGAGATGATTTTAGAATGTATTACAGAGTATACCTAATAGACTTCAGTGGTTCCTACCCGAAGGGCTTTACTTCACTAATAAACTGCGGTAGTTCCCAATTTGCAAGGCAGGCGTACACACGCAGAGATACACACAGACATCCATAGACGCGACGTAGCCTTAATGCGACTTACTAATTCCGAAATCGTTTAAGCGCATTTAAAAAATCATAATCGAAACATTATATTATACGATAAGTCGGTCGTGTTTATCCACTAAGGTATCATCATGTTTGCATCATTATTTGCTGCCAATTTGTGAAACGGTTGGCCTAGTGAAGTGAACTCTATAAGTGCATATCATACGTTCCATCTATTATGCACGTCTTATTAGTTGATTCTTTTTCTTCGTCCCATGTTTTACAATACTGCACATTAGCCTTCCAAAGTTATAAAATGTTTCTGATGCTTAGATAATGATTTTTTGGCATTTCATTGAAAACTGTTCAATACATTGTTCCAGAATATGACCTATTAGGATGGGTCGACGACACTCAATGATTACGTACATAAAATTTGCGTCAAACAGCAGCATTCAGGGCATACACCAAATGTGAGTGTGGCCGTTCTCCTGACTCATCTGGTCTTCTACGTCTGATTCTTCTTATCAAATCTATGAACTATGCCTACTTGGCAGAAAGCTTAAGGTGAATCAGACGAACCACGACGACCGTCTTTTCCTTTAGAGTCACGAAAAAAATGAAACACAAAGCGGGAAACGATTTTTTGATCGCCAATTGGAGCAGCAATACTGATACGCCTTGCTAGTTTCTTGACTTCCTTTTCAAATACTTATGCAGTCCGTTTATCCGTTTTCTATGCAATTTCGCTAAGCTTGTGGCGCATTCCACACCTTTCTTCATCTTTTCAGTTAATGACTCTTGTTTCGCATCATGCTCGCAATTATGTAAAGTGTACTTTTATGGCTAATCGCTCCAGATAACGATAAAACTCAAGCTTGAAGTGCTCTGATAAGGTATCATAGCCTTTTAACAATTAGGCGTATAGCGAGGAGTCATAAACAAGCTAAGGTAGCAAAATGGATGAGATCGACTAACTTTTGCGGTTTGCCATATCGCGTGCTACCACGAGGGGGTCATAAATCTACATCGTTCGGTTTGCCGCCTTCGAGAAGCCATCTGCAATTTTCCGTACAAACTTCATCCGTAACAAGCAACCACATTTCATCCACTATAGTCAAACTCATTAACCTTCATGAAAAAATTTTCTGCGCAATAAACTCATCATAACTCTTTATTCGACAGAAGACAGCATTTTTGAGTCAGAAGCCATGTTAAAAAATCAAAACATTTTACAGTTAACAGTGTTTTGACGTTCTTTTTTTTCTGGCGGCCACACACATTTACAAACGTCTATTCTCTGGGAAGCGCCAGTCTTAAGTGTAGAAGAGTTGTTGGAAGCTTGTCAGTTCTATAAGTGTTGTGTTTTTTATGAAAATTTTACTTTCGGAATATATATGTTTCAAGAATTTTCAGCATTAATAGATGAGATACAATTTTTTTTCACGACTCCGTTCCAAAATTTTCAGAAAGTTTACTCTATTAGCCTCGCAAACTATATTTTTAAGAACTCAAGGCAACCATAAAGTAGAATTCCTTTTAGCAACTAACAAAAAGATTGTAGCGAAGCATCAATTTATGGCGAACAAATCTGTTTAACTAATATGAAATAAATATGGGTTTTCTCCCCTGTTCTCCCTCCACCCTCCTCCTCCCTACCCCCCACCCCTTCACATTCTTAGAAAAATTTTTTTTAACTTTAAAAGGGAGTGAATAAAAAAAGCATTAGTTTTTAAAGCTTTTAAAAAGTTTTCCTAAAATCGTAAAAGCGGAATATTTTCATTCTCACCGGTAGGCGGTGCTTATTTGATGCGAAAAATATTCGTCGCGTGCTTTTGCTTACGGCACTTCATCGGATTAGAAAGGTTGTCGCTTCTAATCAATCGCGTGAATGCAAAAGTTGTTTTTATGACGAATACAAAGCTAACATTCCATTAGAGGTTGTGCGAATCGACATTATGATTATTTTGCCAAAATTATGCAATTTTGGCAATTTTTGCGAACGTTCTCTGTTTTGCAAAACACAATATGCAGTTCTGCAAAGCATCGTTACCAGACGGTGCATGTATTGCATTGTGGATTATGTCCTGGAATATACAGTTTGCACTGTTGGCGTGATGGGAGTAGATGTTTGGATAAGTTGTTAAAGTTATATGCAGTTCTCCTTAAAAGCTGCACGCGATCCATAAATTCATTCCAGTGTATAAAATTTATATCTCCTTTGCGTCGTAGAAAAATCTACTTAAAAATTTTTTTTGTTTGATTTTACATGAAGTTTTGCAATTGCGTTGCAAATATTTTTTGTCCACTTGAACGTCTTTACTAGTTGAGCTAATAGAGGGGACTTTTCTTCTGTGTCTTGCTCCTTCCGATTACTAATGAGCTTTTTACACTGGCTTTAAGTAAGCATCTTCTTTACAGCGCGAGGACGATACTGCAATGAGCGTCCCGAGTTCGAGTCTCACTTGTGGCAAAAGTTGTTGCAGGTACCAGCGAAGTGATTTGTGTTGTTTGTTTAGCGAAACAATAGGAGCACAAGTGTAAAGTGAGTGTCGAAACACATTTCTGATCGTTTGTGAGATCGGATATAGCAATTAGCGTGAGGTTTGAGGGACGAATGACGGGCAAGGTGAACGCTCAAGTTTCAATGTTGTTGTATTTGCGTGCTCATTATGCATCGAAATGGATTGCAGCTGTATTGCCGGGTCACTGACTCTTTCCTAAACAGATAATCTCTAAATTACCCATCGCTATTTGTATATATTCTAGCAACTAGTCCGTTCGTTGTTATCTCGTTCGATGATTTACTTTTTGCTTGTCTCTAAAGTACTAAAGTATGCTGTTCGCTTTCATCGCTTTCATTTAGTTATTTTTTTCACATGATGAATGCGATCGTGCTATTGCGTTCACCACATAGTTTTTGGCAATCGGACGTTTCAAGATAAGATAATTTCCTTTTATCAATTTAAAACAGCCATTACTTGTTTCAAATTTTCAAGCAATGTTCTAACATTTTCATTTGTTATCATCGTGTTAGCTCGTTCTAGCTTGTTTTTGTGATAGATTTTAACGCAGGTTTTTTTTTTTTGAAAAAAATCGATGATTCCATTCCGTTCCGCTCATACGTTTTTTTTCAAGCAGACTAACAAAAAGTTACCAACAATTCAAGCTATTTTAAAAAACTGAACATAATTGTACTTAATGCAGTAAGAAACTAATTTTCAAAATGTCGTGCATCAAGTCGATCAATCCTTCTAGAAGGGTGAAATGTTGAGTGCAGAAAAGAAGCGTCACATTTTCACAGTGAGCCCTCGGTCGAGTGGGTGGGGAGGGGGTAGTTGATCGGGCAGCACAAGATGAGAGAAGTTTTTGAATCCAATAAAGCAAACGCATACAATCATTGTGGATTGCTGCTTCTCGTGGTTATTAGCTAAAATCAGCAAAGACAAAGCTATGCGTATGTGATTTGTGGGCCAAGTTGTTTAGTAGACGTGATTAGATAGTGGCTGTTGGTTGCACTGCGTCACAGCGATGATTCCACGAGTAATTCTCATCGATAATCCATGCGCTTTGCACTTCAATAATAAAATATGCGTATCTAAACATTGCGCAATCGTTTTGCAAAATGCTTTATTTGCAATGAAGCATTTTGCAAAACGATCGAAAAAGCACCCAGTAAACCAAAGGTCAGCTTTATAAAACAAAAACCTTAAAAATGCAGCGATTTTAGGCAACAAATTTATTTAGGTTATATTACGAAATAACTGGAAGAAAACTACAGCGTTGTGTGCACAGAACTAGCTTTTTTTTGCGCGGTTTTCTTTGTTCACGTTTGAGAGCTTATTGGTTTCGTAACACAGACCCCAATTGTGAAGAGACTCCAAATCTCACGAATTTTAACTTTGTTACTCACTGAGGTTGCTTATGACTGCTCATAAAATTATAAATGTACGCCCTTCCTATATATATATACGTATATATATGCATATATATACGTATGCCATGCATATACATATGCCATGCGCAACCACAGTTACATTAAAAAACAAGAGGGGAGTCTTTTTCGATTATAAGTTGCCCCCTATCCTGCTTCTTCTCGTGCATGTCATTCATTAAGAGTGGTATCAGTATGGTCCGTCCTCTTAGACTGCAAATATTTACCATTTTAATTTATCATTGCTCCCCCAAAAACTCACAGCCTGAAAGTCCAGAATGTTAAAATTTGGGGTCATCTGTTAGCTGGTTTTGCGCATTTACTGAGAATGGCATTCGATATTTAACGGGCCTTCCTTCAGCGGAGACCCATCTCAATCTCACAAAATAGCCAAGACGTATTTTTATTGCATTGAATACCACTCGTTTTACTTCGACCAGCAATTAATTTCCCGATCATAGGAGTTATTTGATCTTGTCTCATGCAAATCAATTTCTTTGGCGTTCTCACCATTCCCACTGCTCTTCCCGTTGGTCCGGTTTCTGCAAATGATGTTTTCCTTTCTTTTTTTTTTCGAAATGCCTTCAATCGCTTCTCCGAAAGTGAACTGAATTTAGATAAGTGCTTTAAAAAATCCAATCCTACCCAATGCTCTTCTACGCCCCCCTTCGATTGGTATCCTTCCAGTGGAATGTTTAAGGCAAGCACTGCCACATCTTGTCGGCCTTAGCTGCAACACTTTTTTCTGATCCCCCGGCGGTAAACAATTCGGCAATGATTCAGATCGACTCGCTTAAAAGCCTTCTGATTCTTTCTTTTGCTCCTTTGTTTGCAACTTGAAATTTACTTGTATTCTTAAAATTTGCTAATTTCGCTATGTTTTTGATAATGAATAGAGATAAGACATTTAATGATGGCACACATTTTTTGATGCCATACTTGTGATATTTACAGCAAAGAGACAAGTCTTTTTCAAAGTTATGTTGATAATTTCGAATACAGAATCTTTGAGGCCTTATGCAGTTTAAATTTCTGCCTTATAGGAACAAGAATAAATATTAAAAAGAACGGAATAAGAATAAGAAGTGCGATTGCTTTAACTGTTCCAGCATAGCATTTGCTTTAAACGAATTTCGGTTCTTTGAAAGCTGCATATGTATTTTATTTCGCTTAAGAAAATTACCGTCAAAAACACGTGATATTGCTTCTCCTACGATGAAAAATTGCTGTACCATTATCGAAAAAATACAAGAAGAGGCTTGATGCCTCTCTTTTGAAAAAGCTAAGCAAATTTTCGAGATAGAGGATGAAGACTAATGGCTATATGAGCATAAATCATATATTTTCGCAGGAAACGTTCAGTCATTTTCAAAATTCCCGTATAGTCTGCTTTAAAATCACCAATTCAGCAAGACGCTATAGCAACAAACGCTTCCATTAAAGATATGATATGTTTTGACATGGTAAGATAAGATGTAGATATGATAAGATGTGATTTTAGAAGATATGATTCATTTGTATGACGAAGTATTGAAGTTCTACTTCGCATTTCCGAAACCTTTATTCTAAGCAAAACCTTTTTTGAAATTTATTTCCTTGTTAGAAACTGCTACTGACAGCTAATGCTTCCAGGCGAACTTATAATAGTGTTCAATGTAAAATTTGTCTGCTCCCTTTTAAGCGAAATTCGGGTTGAAATAATGTGATATAAGCATGCTTGTATTTAATATATTTCGTTAAACGGTTGCCAACGAATTTTTGTTTTGAGTGATTTGTGCAGCGCAAATTAAATCGATGAGAGATATTTTTTTAAAGTGCATAGAAGCTTCAAGGAGAGAGAGAGAGATTCATTAAGGCGAGAGATTCAAGAAAGAGATTCAATATGATTTTACGATGTGATTTCTATAACCTCTACGGGGCTGAAAGAAAAATCTCAAATGATAAAATGGCATGAAATCGACTCCCATTCTATCGCTATCTAAAAAAAAATATCGAAACTGACTTCGAAAATAATAATTTAGTAACTCTCGAATTAATAATGGAAAGAAATTCATGCGTAAACGATAAACTCTTGATTGTTTTCAGCGATTAAAGTTGACATTGTTGGGAAAATTAGGTGAGAACCTACTCGCACAGCTCGAATTCTGAACCCATTCATCTAACACTTTAACTGTTGCACATTTTTGTCGTACTCGTTGTTTTCATTAGACATATTCAACGGATATATGCTATTCTTAATACTTCATGGGTTCGGATCATATCTTGGATAAATCTTAATTCATCGTCCGATTCAGGAATACCGTTACGTTGAACCGTCAGTCTTCTAAGATTTCTGAATAATTAAGCGATATGCTGACGAAAATAACCCATGAGCGAACTTTGTACCAGACGAATACAAGTGCAATATTTTGAACAAGTAACGGCCGCTGAGGAAACCACGTTACAGAGCAAGCGTGTATTCCTGAGTACACTATCTCGAAGACGCCTTTTCTGCGACGTTAATTTTTTGTTGTAGTGCTGCGGCACATCGGTAGCTCTTGCTTAGCGATACAACGAAAAGATTTTTCGTTTGAAATCAATTCCAAATTCAAAATTCATTTTCAACTGATCATCGTTACGCACTTATTTATATGAGTAATTTAAACGTATTTGCTGAAGGATTTTCTCACTGCAAAGCAATAAAAATAGAAGTAATGTGTGTAATTATGTCGTAGCGTTGAGCGATTCCCATCAGCAAAAAAAAAACGAATGGGAACGCATACCAAGGAGACTGAGCGGCACGATATGTGCCTTTTGCAATATTGACTAAAATATGACAGTCCCATAATGTGTTTTGTAAGCAACTCAAAACCCAAATATGAAATTTTTAAATACTTTTTTTTTGCACATTTGAGAATTTAAAATCATTCGATCGTATCGAATGATTTCCTCTTTATTTTTATTAACAACATCAATTTCATTTAATTGAACTCCATAAAGGGATGCGTATCGCTAGCTCACATTTTAATGAACATTTTGCAAGAGAATGAATGATACGCGATCAATGAATGGAACGAATAATTAAAAGGATATTTCCAATAATGAATTTCGTATGCTAAGCGATTCCAAATAATGATTTTGAGTATTGAATTCTTTTGCGACCGTTAAACGAAATACTTTTCCGGAAAAGCCAAATATCGACGATCTAATGAGCCGTATGCTTTCGGAATTTCTTTGAAAACCAAAGAAACAAGTGAGACGATTTGCTGCATATTTTGAGAAAATGGCTTACTTGAAAAGCTTTAATTGGACGTCGAGATGAAAACGATGCATCATCTTGAGAGCTAAGAATCCTTGAGCATTTAGGCTTAGAAAATCTTTGCAAGCTGCAAGCAATGGAATTCAGAAGTACTGCAGCTTTTTTTGCAGTACTCCTGAATTCCGTTACTCCTCAAACATCTGCTTCACAAAGCTTAACAATCAAATGATTACGACTCATACAAACTCTAGCTTTGTTGTATTACTGAATTACGGATACAGTTTGTTTTTTGGTTCATCACACTTTTGAAATAATTCGCAGATATTTCCTAACGGATGTTTCCTTCAAATCCACATTCTAATAAACTCTTTTATCGTTTGCCGTGTAAGCTCGACCTCTTCAAGTATTATTTCAGAAGGAAAGTTTGGAATATCGTTGTTATTCGATAGAGACTGTTGAAGTATTTTAGTTGCAAATATTGATATTTGTTGCGAATTATGAAACTTTATATGGTAGAGTGATATCTCTATCATATGTAATTTCATACCTCTACCACTATTGATACTGAAAAAGTAATGAACCTACGCCGAAAATCATTTAAGTAATTGCGAACAACCTTTCGAAGTTCTTGCCTGTTGTTATTTATTGCAGCAATTATCCTTTCGGCTTTATAGAAATATAATTGCCCAACACTTTCCCCCTTCATAATTCGCTAATTTCTTTGAGTCATTCTAATATATTTAGGCGTTAAATTGTGCACATGAAAAAAAAAAAGCATAATTATTTTTATATCATTCTTATTGCGACAACTTGCATATCGGTCACAGTGGCTCAGTGTTTGAAACAATATGCGAAAAAGTTTATTCATTCTTTATTCATCTGACTACCAAATCCAACAATAAGAGATCTTCAGGGGCTGCCGTAAGTAATAGGAGTCAACAGAAGAAAACACTTAATTAATGAGTATTAAAGTGAGATTAAATGGCAGAGGACCAAATATCGTTTCCGTTCTAAGCATTATTCAATATAGCAGAAGTAGGCGTGAATTACACGCCAGTTCACACAATCTTTCAAATTTCCGGCGAGAAATTAGTGGGCTCAAAAAGATATTTACCCGATTTCACGCATTAAATCCAGCATCGCATGAAAACTATAATTAAAAAAACGTATGCAACATTTATTAATTTGTTCGGCAAGAAACCCGAAGCTTCAACATTCAACAGAAGAAAACACTTAATTAATGAGTATTAAAGTGAGATTATATGGCAGAGGACCAAATATCGTTTCCGTTCTAAGCATTATTCAATATAGCAGAAGTAGGCGTGAATTACACGCCAGTTCACACAATCTTTCAAATTTCCGGCGAGAAATTAGTGCGCTCAAAAAGATATTTACCCGATTTCACGCATTAAAAGCCAGTATCGCATGAAAACTATAATTAAAAAAAAACGTATGCAACATTTATTAATTTGTTCGGCAAGAAACCCGAAGCTTCAACATATGTGCTGCCAAACCAAACATAGGTTTCAATGAGCAGCCAAATAAGCACCTTGTTGGCGATGAGTAGTCATTTTTGTGTAGTACGCCTCATGGATCGCGAATGCGTATTTATGAGGGCCAATGTGCTAATTGCATGTTTTGATAGCACCATATTACTAATTTATAACAGATGTTTTCGATAAGTAAAGTGTAGTTGTGCCAAATGGGGCGGAGTTTATGTATCTTTGAAGGGGTAGGCGGTACTAACGAAAAGTGGACAGCGCAAAATGCGCAAGCCAAATGTCTGCCTTCCAACTATGGGTTAACCTTTGAAAAATGTTCCTCGACAGCCTTACTTTTCTATCATTCTTTATGAGCCATCTGAATGAGGCGAATTTCAATTCATGAAGTTTTCACTTAGATGTTTTTTCTACATCCATAAATAAGACAACTTTAAAGTTGGGCAACGAAGTCACTGTGGCTCTTCGTTCTGACTCAGTAATATTTCTCATGGAGATTCGTTGTGAATTATATGGTACTTTCATGCATGTCCTTCCTTGCATTATTTATTACTGGTTGATTTTTATCCAGTAATTGGCCTTTGTAGTGCCTAAATTCATCAAATATGCATATTTCATAAGTTTTTTGCATATTTTAAGTTCATTGCATACGAATTTATTGCGTTTTTCATGACGTCTATTAACGTTTGTTTTGTCGGTGATTTGTGTTTCCGAGATTTTCTTTTCACTGTGAAAAAAACAAAAGCCCTCTTCGTATCATCTGCTTTTAGAATAATTTCGAACTTAAAAATGTTTTTTTTCAAATTACTCGTTTTCTTCCATCAAATTAGAAAGTGCGACTTTTTTTTTTAATATGTCCAATTATCATCTATTCAATTAGTATTTTCTCGTTACATTCCCTACAATCAATTACTCATAAATTTCTTCTAAGCATTCCACATCAAACGCCACACCATTCAAACGAAAGTCTGCTCAACAAATTGCGCCCAACTTTCAAGATGATTCATATTTAACTATCACTTTTAAAACCATATTACCAAAATATACGTTGTCCTTTTTAATGCTGATACTGCACCAAAACTAGTTTAGACTACGAGGCATTTTTTATTGCCAGTACTTATTTTTAGTAAGTATAAGCCATGTTTAGATTAGGAAGTATACAAGAGTAAAGCAAAAAGAAAACTTATAAGCAATAGTCTTCAGCAAATGCAATTAGCACAAAAAATTAATTTGTTTGGATCATTTAGCTGATTTCTTTGTTGCACTTTGCCCATTCATACTCATCTACTATCCCCATATTTGGCTATACTTTTAATCCTGTCTGCTTGACGCAGATCAAAAGATAATGATTAGCATGTGAAATAACCATTTGTCCTTACGAATGATTGAAAAGAATCCGAATTTGTTGGTCACCATTTTTCTTATCAAGCGAGTGATATTAAATGAGAGGAAAAAGGACCAAAAAAAAATCTTTGGAGATTTGCGCCGAAAAAAAAAGGCTTACTTAATGTAGACTTATCTATAGCCTTTTTTGGTTACGAGAAATCGTTTGCCCTAGGATTACGCTAATCCCGAGTGATGCTTCTTCTTTTGCGTTTAGTCGTTTCTCGTACTTAAATTTCTCTTACTGTTCAAAAATCGCAATATTCAATGACTATTGGCAACATTTATCATCCGCATTCGCTTTTGCTTATTTTATTTTCAATAAGATGGAACAATACATTTTTTCTACATGCTAACAATTTGTTACGTTACCAAATCTATGTGACGTTTTATTTCGATGCTATTGCAAACGATGTTGAGGCGTTTTTTTTTTTGCATTTCAATATCAAATATATATCAAATACTTCAGCAGTATTAAAGTACAGTTGGGTAGATTAAAGTAGATTAAAGTTGGAGTAGATTAAAGTTGGAATAGAAGAGTAGATTAAAGCACAGTTGGGCTACTATATGCTACAAAATATAAATATAATATCATTGTTGTAAATTACAGTAGTTTGATGGCAAAAATTTTGTCGGTATATTGTCGGCAAGATATACTGATAACAATAATTAATTGTGTGCATTATCTCGTTCAATATCATACTACGTATTTTGTTTGTTCGCATTATGTTCTCAATGGTATTTTGGGAAAAGTACTTTTGATTAGCTGAACAAAAGATTCGATGAGGTGTTGAGAATGCATGATGATGTTACACGTGACGCTTCCAATAAAATTAGCATACAGAATAATGAATACTTCATTAAGCGTTCCAGTGTTGTTTTTCGCTCATTTGCACAACCTGTTGGTATGCATGAGTGGAATTGAAAACGCAAGCGTGTGCAGTGTTAAACCATTTAACAAGCGTAGCCGATGCGTTTTCCAGTCTGAGCGTAAAGAATATTTCCTTATAGCGTTCAATTCACTTTATCTCACCCCAAAAGATATGGCTCAAATTGCAGAACTGAATAGGGCGGCTGGTTCAAACTTTAACAAAATCTAATGCATTCGACTGCCGTATCTGAATTGATGTGTTATGGTATTCGACATTTATGGTATTCAGATTAATTTTAACAAAAAAATTTACCGAAGAAAAAAAACAAAGAGAAACACAAACGTTTGCATTTTAAATGCGTGGTGCAAATTTCTGCGTGCGGTTTATTTAGTCAATTCCCTTGAAAAAAAACTATGAAGCATAGCAAGTGAACAAGGACCATATAGGTTCTTCGCAATTCTGCAGAAAGTATTGTGAGTTAAAAACTAGTATATGAACCGACAATGCGCGGTCGCTTGACGTGTTTTCGTGACGGCATAAAACACATAATATGTGCGTTATGCGTTAAAGCATGCGGCTAAGGCGATTAGCTGTTTTGATGTAGATAATGGTTATCGAAACGCTTAACTGATCGATTCTATTTGAATTAAATTCGGCTTCAGCCTCACGATTATGGCTGATGTTCTATGTACTTTTGTTGTCTGCTTCGGTCGTCGATTGCAATTTAGTTGCATGAGAGGATTTTGCGCTTTAATTCGTCAATAAAGCTCTCCCGTTACGCTTCCCTTCAAATGACCGCTATATGCCGTTTCATAAAAGCGATATCGTTCATGTATCGTATTCATGCACTCCTCACATGCTTTCCATAATTTTATATCAATGCCGGCTGTAAGAGACCAATACGATAATTAATGACTTCTGGGCTAATTACTGAAAGTAAATTTGTAGAGTTTTATGCATACCTAAAGGCAGAACAGTAGCACTATAAGATGAGAAAATTTATGATCATATTTGTCGTGAAACAGTAAAATAAATAAAAGCCAAGCACATCATTACTCCAAATCCATCCTGACATAGTTTCCAGCTGTATTATCTTTTTTTTAAATTTTCATTTCTCAAATATCTCAGTTATTCGCCTTATGGCATTAAAAACATTTTGTGAATATGCTGTCCTACATCTCTTGTAAAAATCTCAAATGCATAAATATTGTTGATACTCGAAACTAAGGGATACTGTGAACCATAGAAATGTTGAAAATCGATAAAATGCGCTCCAAAGTTGGAATGGACTGGTTTGAGTCTGTTGATTGTTTCTTTGATCGCATACGTCAAACGCAATTTGCGGCGAACCTTTTCGACTGCTAGTCGACCTTAGCAACTATCTTTCGTGTACGTGACTTGGAATTTATGCATGAAATATGAACGTACATTCCTCGAGATTTCTTGCAAACGTTAAATGAACGATTGCATTTTTGCCTTTGAATCGTTTCAAATAAACCTCATTTGGCTCTATTGATTAGCTTGAAGACGGGAAGTGGAGAGAGAGAAGAGGAAGAGGGAGTGACTTTCTAGTACGTAAATCAATAAGTACCTTATTAGGAACTCTCTCCTTTTTTTTTTTACTATCGATAGGAGTGAATTTCACGAAGTAATTTTGTTGATGACAAGTGAAGAAACAAAAGGATCTCTGAATATAATCACTTCATCGCTTAATTCTAAGACAATCATCTCTATTTGGCCAACAATATTAAATCCACAGTGAACGAAATTTAATAGCAGACGTGTGCACACTTCAGAGGTTGACCGTTGGGTTCGAAAGGTCGACTCCTATCTTCTGATATCGGAAACGGAGATTGGAGCTTTCATTTCAAACCCCTTCGCTGTTCGATTCATTCCATTTTTTTCTTAACAGCTTTTCGGTTTTCCTCTTTTCTGCACAATACTCACATAAATGATGTCATTTCAACAGTGTTACAGTCCTATTATGCCATCTAATGAAAATATCAAAGCTAAGAAACGGCAAAATGTTGACATTAAAACTTTTCGAGCGACTTCGAAGCGCATACATATTAATGCTACAGATCAACATTGAAAATACCGTAGAATGAAAGATTGCGCCACATAAGTATAATAGATTTCTCTTTGCCCACTCCCCTCTTCTCTAGTAAATATGTGTTGTTTATTCGCGTACCGCCATACTCGTAATAACTACTACTAAAAAAGCTCCTCATTCAATAGTATCATCCGAACATACTTGTTTGTAGTAGTTTGTATCTTATTTGTAGTAGCGCCCAGATTGTTTTGCAGATTTGCTTAGGTTTGCTACCCACAAAACTTTGATCTACCGCTACAATTTTCATCTACCGTCAAAATTTTGATCTACCCCATAACTATGATCTGCCGTTACGATTTTGATCTGCCACCACAATTTTGATCTACCCCCACAACTTTGATTTGCCGTCACGATTTTGATCTACCACCACAATTTTGATCTACCATCGCAATTTTGATCTGCCATCACAATTTTGATCTACCATCACAATTTTGATCGACCACCACAATTTTGATCTGCCACCACAATTTTGATCTGCCGCCACAATTTTGATCTACCCCCACAACTTTGATTTGCCGTCACGATTTTGATCTACCACCACAATTTTGATCTACCATCGCAATTTTGATCTGCCATCACAATTTTGATCTACCATCACAATTTTGATCTGCCATCACAATTTTGATCTGCCACCACAATTTTGATCTGCCGCCACAATTTTGATCTACCCCCACAACTTTAATTTGCCGTCACGATTTTGATCTACCACCACAACTTTGATCTACCATCGCAATTTTGATCTGCCATCACAATTTTGATCTGCCACCACGATTTTGATCTGCCGCCACAATTCTGATCTGCCGCCACAATTTTCTTCTACCGCCACGATTTCGATCTAACGCCACAATGGAGAGATAATAGTCCGTTTTGCAGATTTCAGCACAAAATTATCCTACAAGACATGAGCGAACGTTCTAGAAAATTTTGAAGGCAACCAAATATCATCTCACTTTTGAACACCTGTCTCACAAGCTATAAATTTCGGATTGTTTGAAGCGATTCTGTAGCTTCTCCCAAAGTTCTGTCCTTATGACACGATGGTTTAATTAAACAAAGTAGAAGCTAAGTTGCAAGCAGAAAAAGAAAATACAAATTCAATCAGTCCCATCAATCGGCGTTTACAAAGTATCAAAAAACTATTGTTAATGAACTCGCTAACTAATTTCTATACAGTTCTTCTGATTCTTAGTGAAAGAATTTCGTTTAGAAAGTAACGAGAACGACAATGTCTGAGCAGAGATAAACTATAGTAATGATATACTGGTTGTGCTCTTCGCGACTGCTTAAAGTGCTGCACTTAGTCAATATGCCAATTTACAAGTAAATAGTGTGCTCCCAATTGTGACTACTCAACCGCAACATAAATCTACAAATTGCATCGCTAACACAACAACTCTGCGAATGAAAGCGAATTTCGCGGCGAACATTTGTTACCCACAAGCTCGATCGACAAATAGCCCTTAATTTTCAATTGAAAACACTATTCAGACTAATACGGAGCAATAGTTTTGATGTT
>JPKZ01002830.1:476773-506554 GCA_000803305.1 Toxocara canis | reverse complement strand
AAGGGGGAGGGGGAGGGGGAGGGGAAGGGGGTATGGGGAAGGAGGACGAAGAGCGGAGGTCATTGAGTAAACGCCGCTTCTAAAGTGTTTTGCATTGCAGAGCCGATTTTGGAGAGGAGTGCAGTGATCGAAGGTGATGTTTTACTGTATAAACAGAGGAAGCACAGGAATCGCGCTATACCGCTGATGAGCGCACCCTCGAAAGTCGCAGATCGCATTACCTTCAAGGAGTGGCTTAGAGAGGTCGCAAAACTCAGAAAAGGTACACATTCCTGTAGTGCTTCACTAAACAGTTCATCCTTGACCTCATATGCTATTGATATTCCAAATGAAATTAATTATCTCAAATTCTTTTTGCGAATATCGCGTCTCGATTGTCCTCATTCCATTATGTTTCTTTCTTCAAGCAAGAAATCGACGTGTTGGAAAATATGGTCTAGGATAAAAGTATGCTATCATTCCCCCCTTCCCTTTTTTCGTTTTCCCTTCCTATATTTCCCGTTTTTTACAGTTCTTTTTTTTCGGCAGTTTGCTTTTTTTTTCGCATAAAATTCAGCTCTCTATTGCGTACAACTTTCATCGGTCGAGGGCTTTGAGAATGCGTCTTTATATCTATGCGTTCATCAATGTCAGTGCACCATCTTACAGTGTAAACCATTTTTTTTCTCGGAAGATGGGGGAACGGGTGGGGGGGGGGAAGGTAGAAAAAGAATAACAGCTAGCATATCTTTTTTTAGTTGCTGAAGCGTAAGAGCGGTAATCCCTTATAATCGTGTTTTAAATTTAGGAATCTCATATGAAATCTAAAATTTTGAACGATTTCTCTAAATTTTTTCGCTGAAACTGCTGAGGACGTGAACTGCGAAATTTTCCACCCTTTATTACACCTGTATGCACTCAGTCACATATATGAGCATACAATTACATTTAGTTGTGGTATGGCAATGCTGCACGTGCATGACTGTTTTTGAATTCAGAAAACGGAGCGAAAAAAAACGCGAAAATTCTTGTGGATGCTTTCACAGACTTGTTTCGTTAACTATCGTAACGGATCAATCAGTACAATCTCTTCAACAAATCCAGTTTTGTTAATTTCAAAAGTGGCAAAACTTGTGCAGAAGGCAACATAAGGTGGATGGACGGATGGATGCTTCATGAAAAATTCAAAACCGAATTCGAAAAAGTAGTGAAATGCACTCAAGACGACAATCTTCTAAGGAACGTTGTCCTTATGAAGAAGAAGCTGATTGAATTTCGAGATTTTCAAAAATTTCTGCTTCGCTGCACGTTCACCGCTTTCGCCTCGAAAGAGATGCTTAAGGGAAAATTGAAAATTGTCTTTTCAAGCTCATTCTTCTTTTTGTCTTTTTGCTTAGGAATTTTTTTTGGTCACCTATTTGAGCGATTGCAAAGATAATTTACAATTGTTCATTACGTGGGGAATCGCTGATTTAGGTGGCAGTAAGCATCTGTCCACCTCAGCGGCATTCAACATTCGTTTCTTATTCCTTCGCCGTCTTAGCCTACATGCCCACATCGATCGTTTTTCATGCATTTCCTATTTTGACGAATTTTCTTGAACGGTTGGATCAGGAGGTGAGGAGCGGGAGGGGGCGAGAACAAAGGAGGGGATACGTCATGATGACATCTAATCGGCTTGGAGTGGTAACGCTGATTGGGGTTAGGCCGCCTATGGAGTGGACACAACAGGAGATGGTGTAAACGCGTACGTTCGAACAGCGCCCCAAGATGATAGATGAGTGATCGGCCTGTGCGGAACGGATCACAACAAATTCACCACATTTGCTGCCCGCCGATCACTGCTACCCCTCACTAGCGGCCCTTCTGATCGACAACTCTCTCGCCGTCCCCCTTTTTGGGTTGCCACCTTCAAGAACAAATACACTCATCTGCACACATTAGCACCTACACCTGCAATGAACCAACTGATCGAATAATCAACACTGAGACCATGAGTGAGGGCATGCGATGGAGTCAGATGTACAGAAGCTAAATTACATCGGAAAAAATAACTAACTTGGAAGGTAACGTTTCAAGAGTTAAACTGCGCCAAGCTTATGAAACAAATATGAAGAAAGTTTTAAAAAAAAAGAGCGAACTTTGCCATACTAACCTCAACAGCAAATGCGTTGAAGTCGTCCTTCCTTCCAGTCAGTTCATAATGTACTGAAGAATCGCTTAGGTCAGAAAGTTTGTTCAACAAGAGTCGCAGAAAAAAAAAACAACAAAAAAGCTGCAGTGTTTTAATGTGGAATTGGCTGCTTCGCAGTGAAAGTCTGAAATCATTTTTAGGTAGTGCAATTTGTATTTCTAAAATTCCTCACTTTTGAAATGCAATTTTTTTTTTTGCATCAGCTCCGAGCCGCTCTCCGATATACCAAAAGAGAATAAACTAATAGAATGCAAATTATATTGCAAAACAATTTTATAATATTTATGATCAAAATTTGTGCAATCAATCAGACAGTTTGAGTCTGAGTTTCATTCCTTTGTTCAGAGCAAAATTCGGTTTGCCTTCAGAGGTTTAACGAATAGTCAGGTTTTTTAAATCGTTAATTAGCACTTTTTTGATAATTGATCGCATGAGCAACAATCATGAATAAGCGACAATAACCACTTTAGAGTCGTTACTTGGATTACTAAGATAGGCTGATCTGTTGTGGCAAAAAAAGAGTCCAACGTTTGCACGGTATTAGAGTACTGCAAAAAGAACCAGCGCAACCTTGTAGCACAGAGTGACATCGCTCTAGTGTACATCGACATTTGCGCCATATGATAAAATGTCACAGATTTCTTCTTGCAATCGTTCGGCATGTCGTCGTTTGCCGTCATTTGTAGTAATAATTTTCAGTGATAAAGATAAATGTGCGTTCAACGGAGGCCGTTCGTCCAGTACTACAATATTTGTTTGCGGCTAGTGACGAAATCACATCACCCGTTGTCCTACACGCTAATGTTTTTCGATCTCCGCGCAGCATTGAGGTTTATTCGTTCTGATCCATACAAGTGCTAGTTGATGTTTTGGAAACGAATTCGGGTCGGAGATACCCGATCCGTAGGAGTAGCCGATTCGGCTACCGAAACCATTTCTGCACAACAGCATATTATTCTCGACTCAGATATATGAGAACTGTTGAGTACTATTTTACCAATCGACACTGAGCGTTTGACGAATAAAAGAATTGTAATACGATTCACAAGATAATCGCAAATTTCAATTTCATCCATTTTTTTTGCTAATTATTTTCAAGATCTATAATCAACGTTTGACGATATTCTTCAAAATTTTAAGCCAACAGTTGATGCTAGTGAATTCGTTGATGGCGCTAAGAAGTATTTTCCCGAAGCAACGCTATCGATTGGTTGGACGAGAAACAACATTTCTGAAATGGCATTACCACAACGAAGGTTTACAATTCAACAATTTTAATAAATTAGAATTTATCCAATCATTCATTATACGATCGTTTCTAAATGCGTTAAAGTAAGTTTCACTGAAAGCGGAAACATAAAATAAGTTTTGAGGTTTTTACCTTTTATAAACGTTTTTATTAGCGTCATTCATTCAGCACAAAAATTTCCATCCATCTTTATTAAATCAAAAAACTGTTGCGAGAAGCAAAATTATTAAATCATAAACAATTTTTTTTGAAACGAATAATTTTCAGACTGTTTCTTAGGACGTAATTTTAGGCGAAAAACTTCAAGATGTCATCCTTGTAGGTCTTCGTATGTGACTGGCTATAGAAAACGTATAGCGAACATCCTGTCAACGTATTTTCCAAAATACGAAGGCTTTATATTTCGTAGCGCTTATGAAATGAAGCGCGCATGTTTCATCATCAGTTCATAAATGAACTTAACGGCTTACGACGGCGTCTAGAGGCCGTTTGCACTCGTCCCATGTAATAACACATTTTGGCATCCACTTAGTAATAGTATTGCATTTCCACGTCCTCATAATACTTCTCACCGCTAAGTTCTATCATCATCCGGGGTGGTGACAATCGAAGGCATAAGCTGCGTGTTTTTATGCCCCAGCTTGTGGCGCGCATCTCACTAACAAATTATGCGTGCGCTTATGAACGCTTGCCAAAGGCACACGACGTGTGCATAAATATGGTGCTTGTGTTCTACGTTTTCGGCTTGCTAGGACTTAACATGATATAAGGAATTATAAGGTATTTGATAGAGGGAATTAAATTGATTTGAATAAATATATTTGTTGCATATTACCCTTCGAATAAAGCCTAAATGGGTCACATGGGAAGACAATAATGTTTGAACAGAAATGCAGAATCATAACAGTTGCGGTCATTTATGTGGTTCATTCTGAACAGAAAATGAAAATGAAAAAACTAGCCGTTTGCGTTAAACGTCAGCTACAATTGCATACATAGATGAACGTTTTATGAAACAAGCAATGGCTTTTATGGAAATATTTCTCTGTACAATGCATGCGTACGGCGCTAAGTTTTATTGTTTCGTTTCGGAATTAAAATATATAAATCAACATAACTACTATAGTCAGATATAACCGGAAATTCGAAAAGCGGTTCTTTGCAAAATCGCTTATTGCGCTATTTTGGCGTATAAGTACATAATTACTACGTTCAGCACTTGTTTTCCACTTTTTTCCTTGGTTGGGAGTATGATTTTTTTTCTCCTATTTATTTTATTGGTTCCCCAGAAATTTAATGTTTTCGTTTAAAAGGCTCGGAATAGCTTAAAGTTTATATTTCTCGCTGCTTACTAACGTAAGTATACTTTGAAATGTAGGAAAGATCTTACTCGCTGTCCACAAAAAAATTACCAAAAGCTTAAGCCAAGCGAATGAAAATTTACTGATTGAAAAAAAAATTCAAAACCGCCAAGAATAGGTCTGCTGTCTATTCGTTTAACAACCGTCTCATTTTGCAACCATTTTTTAATACGCTCAGAGTTGCGCATAACTTCATGCGTTCAACTTTTTAGCTAAATTTTACTGTTCACAACACTTTTATAGTAAATGCGATTTCTTAGCGCATTTTATAACGTTGTTTAATATTTTTTCACTTTTTTTTTCGCACACAACAAAGATGGTCATAAATTTTAGAAATTCTTATGAGCTTGCACTGAATGATTGCCTTTAGGGGATCTTGATTTGTTGAATTTCTGTTTAATCGCATAGAAGCGATTCGTTGAATGGAGAAACTTTTCTAGAATTGGTTGGCGTGAACTATTTCAAGTGCTGGCGCTCATTAAGGACGTGGAACAATCAATTATGATTTCGACACGATTAGCCATTGTAAGTTTTATATGTATGTTTTTATATGGAATCAACTGGAGGAATCCTTCAAATCGAATTGATCGGT
Source organism: Toxocara canis (assembly GCA_000803305.1). NCBI lineage: Eukaryota > Metazoa > Nematoda > Chromadorea > Rhabditida > Toxocaridae > Toxocara > Toxocara canis. The sequence continues at coordinate 501,179 of JPKZ01002830.1, read as the reverse complement.
AATAACTTCAATTACAACATCACAAAGAGAGTGAAGGAAGCCAGCCATTCATGGGTATGTTCTCCGTCGCTATAATTCAAACTGAAAGAGAGATGGGGGTTAAAAGGTCAGCAAATCTTGGGATTTCCGAGAAGTATCGCATAACTGGCATGAAAAGGAGTGTAGAAAGCAGCTGGAAATTCTGTAGGGAAGCAGAACAGGAAAGAATGGGAACGTGGAAAAATTCTTGAAGGAAAGTTACATGAAAATATAAAATTGCCGACATCTGCAGCATGGCAGCACAATTATGAGCAAAAAAGCATTCTTGGTCCAAAGTCAATGGCCGTTCCGTTAAAAAGTGTCAAAAAATTAGAAGAGGATTTATCCGTTTGTGAAAAAAGCTATCATTAAATAAAAGTCATTTACTATCAAAAGAACCATCCGCATCCCACTGACGCGATATGATTCACACGCTTATGAACAATGCAGTAATCGCTCACTGATGAGTGTTTTTACTTAGTAAGTGATTATTTGTTGGGGGCATATGCTATATAGTAAGAGCGCTTTGTAATGATGCTGAAGACATTACATATGTTTCTTGAGATCTGCAACAAATGCGAACGAGCTGCCTTGGCATCGACATCTTTTTAAAAGTATTATTTGATTGGTGGGTGGAATTCTGTGTTATTGTGTCTTGAAAGATGCGAATAAATAGTAAAGAAGTAAAATGAATTATTCTTGGTGGTACTCACATATAACAGCTACGATTTAGAGGGACTTATCGATTACAGGCTGCGCAATCGGCCGAAGAGCTATCATTTGTATTAGGAGTTCGACCGACGATTTCGGTGTTGGTATGGAGTGAAGAAACCGATACAATCGATTCGTGGACGTCGCTAATCGAATTGCGTTCAGGACCTCATGCGAAACGCCTTATCTTTGATTTGCATCCCAAACATCGAACCATTCTTAAGTCGTTGCCATACACCCTCACATTTGTATGTCAACTATTTTTGATAGTATTTATGAAAAAGAATAAAAATACATTACTACTTATGATTTACCATGTCAGCGATAGCTGCCCATTTCGAAAGTTTTTTTCATGTCCACAGTATCTCAGTGAGCACAGCTTATGTTTTGGACTCCTCCCTCCTCCCTTTCCTTAAATTTTATTTTGCATTCGCATTGCCTTCGATATTCTTTTCCTTTCCTTACACTATTTTATAATCGTTTAATAACGTTCGTTGTCGTTAATTCAGGCCCCATTTATAGGATTTATCTGATTTAACAATCAGATAAGTCGCATATTTCCAAAACGAAAAAGAATTTTGAAATTGTTAGAGGTGCGGGAAAATGAACATAGCAGATAAACTTGCGTGAGAGAGTATATAAGTAAGGGTTTTAAATGAAGCCCAGTGCACTGGCCAGTCCATGTTATAAGCAATTAAATAAAAATTAAGTGAATAAGACGTTTTACAGGTAAATCTAAAGCAATTAACAATTGTACCCTAATAAGCATCCTATAGAGAATAGCAAAAGAAAATTGCTAAGACATAGACAACCAACAACTTGTTCATGTCCATGCATGCGTTTGTGTTGCGCAAAACGAAATATTCTCCGACGACAAATGAAATTGTATGATGAAATGTTTAGGACAAAATGAAATCGTAGCTGCTTATCAAAATGTTTTAATATTTTTCTTCTGCTATACCAAATGTTTTCTTCCAGAGTGAATCAGAGTTCGATCGCTATCATTGGCGTAAAGTTGAGTTCCCATCAGCTTCTCTAATGCCATCAGGTATAGTCGATAGCACTGATGGTGTTGCGTTCCTCGGATGGCCGAATTCGTTTCTGATCTCTCTTCTACAATCGCCTATGTTTCCTTCCGCTCAGTCTATCTCAGCTCAGGTTTATTCGAACGTTTTTCATATGGCTTTCAAGCGCACTGGGCGTTTTCATTCGGATTATTTTTTGAGAAATTTAAGAAAAAATTATAAATGTTTATAGTCGACCTTTCAAACAGTTGTGAGTCAACCGGTAACAGTAGTTTTGGTTTTAGCACTACAGAAATACACATTTTTATTGTTGCGTTGTTTTTTAGTGACAAAAACTGATATGCGGATTTAAATTATTACTCAAAAAAATATGGTATCAGCGATTCTATTTTTTTGCAATTCGTTACAAATATAAACGAAAAGTTTGCCGACGTTTTTTGAATCGTTTATTTGATCAACTAGTAACTCTAAAAGAATCCGACAAAATTCATTACAAAAAGAATTTAGTCCAACCTTCTCTTGAAGTATTTAAGTACAGTTCAATCTAAGGAGCCGTCCTCTTGTTTATGTTAAGCTATTGCCTATCGAATGTGTGTCGTTTGTTTTGCAAATAGTATTATTTGCGTTTCGCTTTAGTGAAATCCGATCGGCATTCACTGAGACGCTCATTGATTTCATTCAAAAATCAACACAAACTCTCAAAAAGCTTCTTGTTTGAAATTGTTCAACGAAAGTAGACGAACTAGGGAGTGTAACAGATTTGTTAAAATTACTTTTTAATTTAGCACATTGAGCGTTAAGATTTCTAATGAAAAGCGATCAAAGTTGTTTCGGCTTTCTCAATGCATTTTTATTTACTTTGTGACTTTATTTTGAGTGTATATGTGCTTTGGAAAGCTCCGATAAAATTTGGAATGTTTTTCGACCTTAATGATAGCTAAACACAACCACAGTAAACTGCACAACTAAAGTTTGTATCGTTTAATGGCAAAGTTACTACTAATTTCTAATTTGTGATGATCTTGAAATTTTATTGTAAAACAGATCATGGGGATTTATTTTTCTCCTTCTTTTTCATATTTTCGATCGTAATTTTCTTAATGAAAAAGCCAATTCTTCGTGCAGTCCCTATTTCTTCTTCTCCGTCTAGATGAATGTCCTATTTGCCAAAATTTTTCATCATTTTATTTTTGCATCAAATTTACAGTTGACTTTTGTACGTAAACGAAATGTGCGCGGAGATGAGGATTGGATTGAGAAAAGTGGTCTGGCGGTTTATCTTCCTGAAAAAGTCCTCGATATTCAATCGCCTGAAATCGATGGCGGAATCAAGGCAATTTTTTGCCAATCGTTTTTTGTCAATTTTGTCAATCGATCGTTTTTTATCAACTTTTTTGTCGATCGTGAAAAAAGCCATTAAGAAGCTAATTGCTTCATTTTTTCTAAAGCGTTTGAAATTGATTAAAATTCGACCGAACTATACGAGTGGTTGCAATTCAGTTACAGTGGTCTGAATTTACGCAATTTAGAAACTAAAATCTAATCAAGTTGATCTGGGATCGTAGCAAATCGGAAACGTAAGGCACATGATGTTGTGACGCTAAAAAATGTGACGCATGTGAAAGACACTTGCACCATAGGCTTAAGTTTTTTCGAGTGCTCGCATGAGCTGATTTCGTCGTATCAAAAGCCTTGTGCTTTACATACTCTAACTGTACTTCCTACGGTAGTGTTTCGAAAATCCACAATAGGTACAGTAGAGCATCGCATCAAATCTGAATCCGCAAGTGCTGCTTTAGTACAGTACGTCGGTCTTCTGAAAAAGTTACACGAATACAGTATTATCCCGTTTTAGGGAGAGAACTGCAAATAGAGTACTGTATGGAAAAATTTGGTACGATGGCATCACTGCTGGCGTGGCTTACGTGTTCGATTTGATGCTGTCTGTGATGAAGTGACATGTCAAATTTCAGGTGTTCATCGGGTACAATGGACGCATTTCGATCGAAAATCGAGACAAAGATCTACTTGATCGTTACTATCAGTCAAGGACAATCGGGCAGTTGCAAAAAGCCGACTGCTATGCCTTTGAACTTATTGATCGGTAAAATTAATATTTCAATGAAATGAGGGGAGCGGGTGGAGGAGGAGATGCTAGACGAACAGGGTTTGTTGAAAATATGGCTAGAGGAGAGGAATCATGTAAGGAGCGAGAGGAGGGAGATAGAATTGGTTACTTTGACAAACCACTGATTGAGCTGATCTTGTTCAGGTACACTTACATAAATTCAGATGTACAATTTCATTAACCACGTCACAAAGTTTCGAAGTGATGATCTTCTTTGTGAATAAAAAGTGGGAAGCTTTGTATGTGTCGTCGATCGTTGTTGCTACGGCATGCGGACCGGTGGAGGAGCACAAATGGTTTAATCCTTTACTAAAAGCCAAATTCAGACCTTTGCTCGTGGTTCACTTTAAAGAACTAATGTTTTGCTTCCATTAAGTTAATGATTCAAACGTTTCGAAACAATTCGACGTCGTTAACATTTTAAAGTTTCTTTTCTTGATCTTTTTGAATTTAGCAATAAGGTTATGAATATTGCATAGAAAACCGGGAAAAGTTGCTTACACTCCAATGAATAGTCAGTAATAAGTGAAATTTTAAAGGGGTTGGCGTATAGAGCTGTCAGCATGGATCCGGAGCTGTGAGGATGATGCACTCTACGGGCGAACTGATATAAATCTCGAAACTCCTGTTCCAAAGTAAGCCCAGTTCCTCAATTTCTTTACAGTTTATCCAGAAATCGCTCGTATTCGTTTTTCATAGTTTTTAAACATATATTTTTACATGACATGCAGAAAGCTAGCAAGCAGTATGTTGCCTTGGCGAAAAATTTATTTGGAGTTCGAGCCGCTAAACTTGGCAATATGCATGATTTTGTTTTCACGATTTACGCAATAAAATTCCCTAAATGGCGGCAGGAGCTCAGTGGTCCGCTTCGTATGCGGCAAGACGTGGGTTCAATTCTCGGATGATCAGCCGACGGATCGCCATCAGGCTGACCACCAGGCGTTCCCAAACTGGTCAAAACAATCATGCGTGGGCATGGTTGTCGGCTGCATCTATACGGGAATCGATGAAAGCACAGCTGCCTTTGCATCCCTTTGCAAGTTTCTAAATGCACTTTCAAGAACTTCGGAGAATCTCTCCGGAAACGAAACCAATATTAATCCACAAACATTTTCGTACTGCAACGTGCATCTCTTCGCATGTCGTCGCGTACAACTAAATTCCTCATTCGATTCTCTTTCAGATCTCGACAACTACGCAATGTAATAATCTCGAAACGAGGAGACGGTGGAGTTGATCTTTTGCTAAAAAATCTAAAACATAATTCTGCCTCTAAACACTCATTTATTCTCACAACAATGATCTTAGTATTAGTGAGGCTAATGTCTTGACATGGTAGTAATGATCATCTACAGATTCTCTCTTCATCATATTTCATACGGACGTTGGTTTTGCAACATTCTGTTTTTCCTGCCTTTTGATTACCTCAATTAAGTTTCTTCGGCGCGAACCAACGAATATCGCAGCTGTTACAGTGTGGAGTTGTTGTTCAGATGTAATATCTAAGCATCTGCGCGAATTGTGACTATACGGCTTCTTTACTATCTTTTTGTTACAATGTTGGGTCAGGCCGACCATGATTACCACTAATTACAGACTGAAGTTTTTGTTAAAAATTGTTTTCTCGAAAGACTACGTTGCAATTATTGCGAAATTATTTAATAGAGGAAGTGTGGAGGTATAGAGAACGATATAAAGATACATCACATTAAAATAGACATCTCATAGCTGATTTAAGGATTGCTTCTTTAAGGCAAAAGAAGAAGGGGAGTGAATGTAAGAAGACTGTCGCGAACTCTTTTAGAGCGGTACATTTGCACTGTTGAATATGCGCATTTTGGCGATTTTTGGAAGTAACTAGACGGAGCTTGCAAGGATGGCAAAAAACGATGATAAAGCTTGCTTCCATGCATGAGCAACTGACTGAGCGCAATAAAAGACGATTTTGGACTTGAATTCGATCAGATATCGTTTAGCAAATTACATAAAGATATACTCGATCGTTGTCCGTGCTCAAGAATGAAGCCCATTTGCTATAATTAACTGAGTTCTTATTAGAGTTGCGAAGTAGTTTTTAAAACAATGCCACCCGCAGATCATGCTTCATCGGTTGAAATGCTAATTTGTATATCTGGCGATCAGAATCCATATGCAAATTTCTTTACGTATTGCCCATATGAAACATAAGCGGCATTGATAATTCCGCTTATGCGATTATTTTGTATTAGCCGTTCGAGTGGTGCTAACCGCTGTTTTCGAAAGTAAGCTAAAGGTTTTTGCATTTTGTCATATTGTAATATTTTGCAGCTTTGGCGAAAATTGAAAATGAGTTTCTTTAAATTTAAATTAAAAAACCCAAGCATCCATCGCTTCTCTCAACTTAACGTCGTGATTACCGCAGTTTAAAATACTGAAACAATAGAACAGTAGTAAGTTCTAAATGTACGGTCAACACTGGGCGCTTATATATATAGAGGGCATCTTACTCGCGGCATATGCCACATAAATGATTGCTTGCCTGAGGCGTGCATCATGTGCATGGATATACGGGGCACATCTTACGTCTTCGATTTTCAATAACTTAAGATGTATGAACGCTGCTGGTCTACTCCTTTCCACGTCACCGTTTCAGCACTGTACTTCGTATGGGGGCACTGTTACCATATGTCCGTTACGAAGTTAATGTTTACCAAAGATGTGTATCTCACAGTTATTTTATGCGATACGATTTGTGCTATTAGGCGGTTTGCGAATGACAATATTGAAAAAAAAAGGTTGTACTTACAGAAAAATTTCGATAATTTAGTTTTATAAATTAGAGCTAAAATTGTTTAGTTCGCAAACGCCTATGCGAAATATTCGTTATTGACCGTTTGTTGCACAGTTTTTTTTTGTTGCTCTGTGATATATGCTATATATGTGCTTCCATACGTGATAAAGTTTAATTTCGATTGTAAAACGCATTGTTTCTTCAAATTTTTTCAACAATTTTTTCAAAGTTCACTTTAGCGTATTGCGAATGATATCATCAATCGATCATATCGGCATCGCATATAAGAAGTGTCATGAGCGTATTGAGATACATTCTAATGCAACTGTTCTTAGTTCTTAAATCAGCGTTTTTTTCCTTTTCTTTAGCGTTTTTTTTCCTTTTTGAAAACGCTAATCACCTCATTTCAGTGAGCTCTCAAATTTTGATTTTTTCATTTTCGTAAATGTGCACAAAGCAGTTCATTAAGACCACTTTTTCTTCCTAACGAGAGCAACCAACGAAAAAACGGAATGATAGAGGCGTTTGAAAAACGCTATAAAGCGTTCACAAATTACCAATTGGGAGTTTCTTTTAAGGCAAAAAACTCATCAATTTAGTGGCGAAAACTTAACGAAGCTGTAGCATAAAGGGGATTGAAAGAAAATTTATTTGAAAGAAACTGTGAGAAAATTCGGTAAATGGAATGGAAAGCTTTACGTCGAAACGCTGAAAATCTTTAAACGTTCTAACTAATATCTAGTCGTTATGTTTTGCTTTCCGAAAGTTTTGATACATCTTTAGAGTATAAAACATTTTTTAATTTCCATAAATAAAGCAATTACTGTATTTAACCAACCTTAAACGTTAAGGCCAAAACAGACGCAATGCGCAACTCATAAACACCTAATGAGAGAAATTTTTAAAAAGAAAAATTTAAAAAAATTTAAAAAAAGGCATTTTTTCGCAAAGGCTAATAGTTGGTGCTGGTTTTATCAAATTTCATCGAATATCTTGCTTACGAAAGTCTAAAGGAGCCTAGAAGAAAGCCGATGAGGTCAGAGCCTGTTCACAATCAATTAATCTGCTAGGTGGATATCCATATGTAAACGTATGTTTAATGATCGATGTATATGTCGTGCTCAACTAAAAGAATTATTTACCGACAATGTAGTTTAACTGCAACTGTTCGTTGTGCACACATATGGAGGGGATACGTTCAGTAAGCTATTAATCATAGCAATGCTTTTTGAATGAAGAAATATCATCACGAAAGGTTTAGTTGGTCTGTCGACGCGAGCTGTGCTGATAAAATAGAATATATAAAATTTAATTTCAACATCATACCGGACTCTTTCAAAAAATATGCAATACGTATATTTCTGTCAATTCAGTAAGATAAGTTTATCGAAACTTTCTAGTGCATTAATCTTGTTCTGAAATCTTCAATGCCAATCATTTTTGGCATTATTGTATTGCTGGTACATTTGAAATGTCGATATAAAATCAGAAAGAAATCCACTTATAGTATTTAATTAGGCTAAAAAAGTTCTCACAGGAATTCTTAATTTTTCCTCTTTCCTTCTCTTAAAATCGAATTTGCATACGCATAAGATCAAGCATAAGATGCAAAAAAAACTACCGAAGACAGATAATGTTGGCATCGATAAGTCCAAAAACTGCTACTATTGAAAAATTCTCTCATCTAGTGTTAACAGAAAATTCAAGTAAAAAAAAGAGTGAGAAGTCAGTAGAAATATTATATAAGTTCTATGGGGATTTTATGCGGTTTTACAATTGTGCAACAGTTGTGACTCTCAAAGAAAGTGAATATACCGTTCAATTGGGTGTAGATAATCGCTTTTGACTTTATCAGGCAATTATGTGAATTGATGTTACTGGCAAATTATTACTAGTAAATAACATCCCATAATTATCGTAAAAACACTACTTTATGAGAATTTGAGCGATTAGCCACAAATCAAGAATATGCGAACAATTATACGAGTTTAGTTAATTTGAACGCTTAATTAGTGTAAGCTGGCTTCCTGTGTGCGAAGAAATCATCGTCTTTGAGTTACTAATGATGAGTAAAGTCAAATTACTGAGTTCCGAAACTTTCGGTTCCATTCGAGTTATCTTTTACAGCTGCACAATAGCGCATGCGAATATTATTGGTATGTTCTTCAAAAAGTTCTCATAGTTGTTTATGAGCGTTTGCTACTTCGATAGAACGCTGCAGCATTCATGCAAAAAAATTAAAGTCAAAATAACCTCCAGAATCTTCATTTTTTTACTTAATCAAAAACTTTCTACTTACATTTTCAAGATGATAGCCAAATCACTTAGATCCTAGAAGTTTCCTTCGCAATAAATTCAATTTTCGTCTTTAATAGAGACATCACAATGAAGCGGAAATAGTGCAATTTTTTGCGGACCGCTAAATTTACTCAGCATAGCGTACGATGTCGGACAAATTATATGACAATTCAATAAAGTGCAACAATAAGGGTAACGCCATTTGCGTCTAGCATGCCGTCGATACTGGAAGGCTTGAATTTAGTCGGAAAAGTTCATCATCTTCAACGTTGTGCGCAATATCACACGGAACTGCCAATATTGCGACTGTAGTTTTGAAGAAATTAAAAATTTGAAGAAACAACAAATTACCGCAAAATATCTGCTTTTTTTGAAGAAATTCCGTGAATTTTTTTTTCGATTTGTAATTTAGAACTATTCATGAATTTTACTAAAATGTTCACATACTTTGGGAAGTTGTCGAAAAAAGAAAAAAACATCTTTTGAATTTTTGAGAAGAGAAAATTACGAAAATTAAGCATTACATACTCGATATGCCTGCCTCTCACTCTTCCCCGCTTGAATCTTTGATGGTAACAGTTAAAGTCGTAACCCCTCTTACTGGGGAGTTAAACATTTTTTTTCGTTGATAAATCGAGGATGCATGAAGTGCTATCGGCTATCTACATATATATGCATACATACAACCAGAACCAGTGGCGCGATATTTTGGCGCAATCGAGTGCGCAATTAAGGTAACAAACAATCGCGTGTTTGTACGATAATTACCCCTCAACAATTTTGTCGCAGTTCTCTCTCTCTCGCCCTCGAAAAATTTGCCTCTATCGGTTTAATGGACCGACAATTGGGGGGAGATTGACGAGAGAGGAGGGGAAATGTGACTGCATAAATTGGATAAGGGTAACGTTACACCACAAAACAATCGCTAATTGCGCTTCTTCGCAACCGCTATAAGCATATTCGGCGTAAATGAACGAGAAAATTGGATTGCCCCCAACGTTTAGGCGGCCATCACCGGCCAGAGGATGCTTGGCGACGTCGACCTAAAATCGCTACCTTTTCTTAATTGGTCATAAGAAAATGTCTATCATTGCTTGCGTTTTGGAGGGGAGAAGCAAAAGGGAAAATAAAACTAGAAAAATAAAGAGGTTTGTGGGAAGGGTCGTAGAGGTGGAAGGAATGTTGAAATTTCCCATCGTTGATTTTTAGTACTGTACGTAAAATAGTTATTGATTTGGCAATTAGCCAATGAGGGTTTATTTTTTCAACCAAAAATCGTTTAAACGATATTAGAATTAAACGAGACGTTTCAAAATGGAGCAGAAATTTCATTTTCACTTTTTTTTGCCGATAATAAATTTCACAGAGTCACAAATTATCGATTTCTATTTTTTTCATGAGCATTCGACACTCACGATGATTTGCTTTCATTTGTGCTTGCCATAAATTTTTCTCTGAGCATAAGAGCACTCTTGAACGGATATTTGTTGAAAGAGCTCTCTCTTGGATGTAAGGAAAAGTGTACGACCACTTGAATAGAGAGAGAACTTCTGTGCTACAAGAAGACTGCTTATTCACTGCAAAAAAAGTCACAAGAAATCGCAAGTTTCTGCCGGCTTCTGAGGCATCATTGAAAGACCGTACCAGTCGTAATCATCCCTGGTTGCTTCAATACACCATTCATAATCTTCTTGGAATCGTACGGAATGTGGTCATCGTTTTCCTTTTTGAATCCTGCAGCCGACGGATAGAGCATACATCTTTTACGAAACAAGTCCAATACGTATTCAACGTTTATTGCGAAATGCGATTAACAAAATGAGATATGTTTGGAATGATAGAGAACCATTTTTTACAAACGAATGTGGAAAATCCGAATCAAATATGCAAATTTGAGTTCAATTTTTTAGAAAGAAAAGCAAAAAATAGATAAGTAGACTAAATAAAATAAATGAAGGGTAGAAAATATGAGCTCCATCGCAGCATTCGACACCGCAGCAAACCGTTGTATTTTCGCATTCCCATATCAAATAGTCGGCAATCGTTTCATTGTTGCCGAGATAAACATCTCCAATGACCTACAATTCTTAAAAGTTGCAAAAATTAATGATTTGAAGAAAATTACTGTGAGGAACAATAGATAGATAGCGATGCTAAAAGTCTACTAACTTATAAAGTTAGTAAACTTAATTCATATTGTATGAAAACATTATGAATTAATTCATCTAAGAAGTTTAATTCATAACTTCTTAGATGTTTTTTTTAGTCGGCTGTGCGATAGAAATATGATTCTTTAGTGGGGGATCTGCAAGATCGGCCGGACTGAATGAAATAAGAAAATATGAATTTAATGAACTGCGAACAATTTGTTATCTGCCAACTTACCGATCTGCTTATCTTAATCTGCTAACTTAACTAATTAGTAACTTAATTAACTTATTTGCTAACTGTTAACAACCTGCTAACTTACCGATCAGATCACCCAGATCTGATCGATGAGCTAGCAGCTCGTATACAGTGCCTTGCATTCCCATTTGTTTTCATTAGAGCATATATTGGTGCCTAGCTCTGTTATCTTACAAAATCAATGGAGGATTATGCTTCATCATTACACTCATGCATTCACAGGTATGTGGCCTTTCAATTTAACACTTTTGAGCTCCCTTGGAATAATGAAGCCCAATATCACCCGTTTAACACGGTCCATAAGCAAATTAACACCACTTTCTTCGGGTTTAGTTTGCACAAGAACACTGTAGTTCACTGTCCATTTACAGTTGGCACTTTATAGAAGTCTCTTCTCCGGAAAAATCAATCCGTTTTTCCGATTAAGCATTCATCAAACATATCGTAGTCGTTTTTAAGCTATATAGTTGTGTAATCGTCAGAGGATGGCCGAAACAACTCAGATGACCAGATGGAACTGGAGACGCCGATTCGGTTCAAAAGTGACAATAGCAAAGAATTGCATGGAAAGTTCGGCAGAAACATTTATCTTCACTGAGTGCAACTCATCGACATATGGATCCTTATTTTCTTTGACCGTTTCACATATTTTGGCTACCCTATAACAGCAGTATTAGCATGTAGACAGAGTGCTGAGCATAGAAATAATTAAAACGGAGGATAGGTACAATTCAGCATACATACAGTGGTTGTATTCAACTGCAATTCACACTTCGTTCCGGCAAAAGTCGATTGGTCACGATCGTCAAAGTAACGATGACCCCAGTAATAAGCACGTCCACCATGATGGAACGGAACGTACGGATCGGAGATTAAAATAAGTGTTCCGCTATGAACGTATCGCAGATGTGGAGAGGAGTGCAAACTTTTTCGAAATGCACTGAAATGATCACGATCGACGAAAGGAAAGATCTCTTACGTAACAAAAACTGAGTATTAAAAACGATTTAAATTTCTTAAAAGTTTCATCAATAGCTGTCTTAACACAGTTTGTGATTTACTGAGAATCACAACCCTTAATACTTCAGAGTGACACACGTCAGAAAAAGATGATTGGTTCAGTAAGATATAATTTAAACGACCAAAAATGAAATTTTCCAGTACTTGGATTTCTAACTTGCTAAAGTGCAACTAATTTTTCCTCTATTACTGGATAAGACGTTTCAGCAATTAAAATCCTTTTAGAAAATTTGCAAGAAGAATGTCTGCTTGAGTTGTTACTGGTTTGTTACTTTCGGAGTCATAGTAAATATTAGTTTAAATCAAACTTGTTATAATTCGAACGGTTTTTCAAAACTAATTTTTGCTCGAAACGGAAATTTCTACTATTTGTTAGTCAATGTATAATTTCTGGCTTATTGCCCAATTTAAAAAAATTTCAGAAGAGTTCACTTTTACTTTCAAGTTTTTCCTTTGCTAATAACGATTCAAAATGAGTATCCTCTCGAATGTGAAAGCGTAAAAGCCCAATACTCACTATTATATCAGAAGTTGTTGCACAACAATTAATATGTCAAGTTAGTCATAAACTCAAAACATAAGCATAAATGTCAAAAGACAGCTCAAAGCTCACGGCAGAAAGCTCAAAGAATAGCGGTTTATGGTAGCGAAGCTAAATGGCAACCACCTAAATTTTAACAGAGTACAATATTCTCAAAACAGCAGTGAGAGAATAATCTAGAAAGTTACAAAAAGTATGATAACTCAAAAAGCATTCGATCCGATAAAATCAGACGAACGAATCGTTCATCATTCACAACGGCAATGGATACGAGAACGTGGAATCAATAATTCAATTTTACGTTTTCATGTGGACACTAGTACCTCTCATTATGGAGGTTATAGATACCACCGCAGGAGGGGGGGGGGGGGAAGGAGTGGTGGATAGAAGGAAGTGGTGAAGATGTGCTTTTTGTAAAAAAATGAGAACTTCTGGTTGACCATGCTCAACAAAAAGCTAAGGTGAACATACGCAGTACTGCGTGATGCATGTGTTGTTGCCGAGAACACATTGAATAAGTACGAGGAATCCTTGACAGACTCGAAAAAATTTGTCCGAAAATTTGCCTTGAATTTTGTTTTACCTCGGCGCCTACCTCCTCTACGTCTCGCTTCGCAGATTAACGCTAGTAGTTGAAGGAAAATAAGCCATAACATCAAGCCTTCAAACTGTAAGAAATTAATTAACAAGTAACATTTAATAAAGATTAGAATGCAACTTTGCGACGAAACACACAGCTGCACTGAAACAAGAATAAGACAGCTGCATTATCTATTCGCATACCTTCTATGGCGCATATCAACAGATTAACTCAATATTTTTAAAAAATTTTTACAGCCGAATCAAAAGGAGGCTGATGCATACATCGAACCAACCCTTCGCTCACTAAAACGGTCCCCCTACCAGCACAGTCCCTATATTCAAACCCACTTGAGAAAACCTCATACTATTTAGCAGTGCGTTTTACCCGGGGCATATGGCACTAACATAGCACAGTTCAACTAATGATAATTGTAAGTTAGATAAAAAGTTCCCCGCGAAATGATTGCCAACACTCATGGAGTACAGTTAACCTCAAAAGACAATGTAGAGATGGAGAGAAAAAGAATGTTACACAGTTTGCTATGCTATTTGTTTGGCAGTTCGCCAAACAAAAACAGGATTTTGTTCGCAACATCACGTTACACAGAAACAAAGAATATGCCTGAAAGTATACACATTAATTAAGCGGCGTTTAGAAGCTTTTAATTAATCAATTCGATATCAGCTTTAAGGTTCACTGAATTATTCACATCAAACATTTTTCATTCGCTCACAAAAGTATATCATTGAGTTATCATGTACTTTTATTTGTGTACATATCACCGCAACTATGGGGGGGCAGTAGCTCAGTAGTAGAGCTCGCGCCTTGTACGTGAGAAGACCTGCGTTCGAATCCCGGCTGCTTGCCCGACGGATCGCCAGCAGGCTGACCACCACGCGTTCAGGAAATGGTCAAAACAATCATGCGTGGGCATGGTTGTCAGTTGCATCGATACGGAAATCGATGAAATTACAGCTGCCTTTGCATCCCTTTGCATCACTGCAACTATTTATGAGTAATCTATTTGAATCAACCGTTTTGTAATGTCAAATCATCGTTTCCGAATGGGCTATTTTCATAACCGTTTTCCTGTATTTGCTGAAACAATTGAAGAAATATGGTAAAATTTTGATCTCTAAGCCTTCAACTCTTTTATTGTGCTGCGGCTTTGTAATGCTCAAACACATTCGTTTTTGAGCAGAAGTAGAGAGAGTTGAAGAATAAAACTTACAGTCGCTTATTTCTCGACAAAATATTGCAAGGAGTCGGTAATCTAATGTATGATTCCCTTGTGTTCATAAATGAGCTTATAATTACCACTCTCTAATTGTGTCTAATTATCACTTAAAAGCGCTTTTTGTTTTCGAAACCAACAGCTCTATTTAGTCTTCTTGTGGAGTATTTGCTCAAAAGATTCGGATAGATATTTGTTTCCAAATTTTTGGTTCGGCCCTATTTTTCAGAATCATAAATATAGCCAGTTTTCTTCTATGGTTATTTTTTGTCATTCCATTTCATGTGGACCTCCTTTCTTAAAAACTAATATTCTATATATAAATGCCCGAGTGAAATTTTTTTCCATTACCATTACCATTACCATTACCATTACCATTACCATTACCATTACCATTACCATTACCATTACCATTACCATTACATGCACATATACACACAAAACCACAATGTCGACTTGTCGATCGGCTGTGATGATGCAGTAGAAATTTCATTAATTGCTTTGCAACGTTTATATGTAATTTGTATATAAGTACAATAAAGAACTATGGCTAATCCCATGCAACACGTCCCCATTGACTATCACTTACCAAAAATAACAATATGCAACCAATTCCGCCATAAAGCATGACGTCAACGCAAATAGAGGAACATTCTGAGCCGGTGTATATATACGATTCCACTGAGGCAATTGGAAATAAAAAGCAAACAGCGGTGAAAATTTGGTCATGCACACGATCCTAAGGTTGCATGGATGCGCTCTCTCGTTAAACAGTGAGGCTGATGCAACTGGAGGTAACATATTACTGGTGACATACGCAGAGGGAGATGGGCGGTGAGAGGGTATTGGGGGGAACAGAAGGGTGAGTAAAGGTGCAAGGGGAAAGAAAGTGGCCACCTCCCTCCTCTAGAGTGCATAAGTATATAAAGAACTAAAACTAATCCCATGCAGCACTTTTTTTCGACCTTCCTTACTGCTGTGTTGAAATTTGCACAGCAAGTTCCTCTAAACGTCACTATGTGTTAGGACAGTTGCAAATGTTTAAAACGACATTTAGGAAATTGAGCTGAGCTCTGCCATTTCGTAAGAGTTGCTTGGCAAATAAAAGCTATGTATTTTTTTGGTCTTCGCAACAACCGGAAATAGACGAACATCTTTTTGTATGATCTTTGGCGGCATGTAGCAGTAATCGTCGATTTGTTCAACGATGACACATCAATGAAGCCGCTAGTTCCGGTGAGATATGTTCATTGAATCTAATCGACAACAGCCATTTTAGCTGCTCACCGATTCTCCCTTTTTTTTTCACTTCATCCGACCCGACATCAACAAATCGACTACTCGCAGCATGAACCCATGAAGATAATATCCATTATGCACATTAACTATCGAAAAAGATGTCCTCTATTGTATGGGACTAGGGCACAACAGCTGTATTGCTAACTGCCAAGATATAAACGTCGTAAAGATTGTTGCGAATGATAGTAAAGGTGAACAGTGCTGTTAGATGATATGTTAAAAGCAATTTTTTAGGCGAATAAAATTTCGGAAATTTTGAGGTATTATGCAGACGCATTATTTCGTCAATTGGCTATCGTATAGGTTCCCGAATGAATCAGCAAGTGAAAACTTTTGAAATTTTGTCATCATACAAGATGGCAGTTCGCTGCGAAAGCGATGTGAAACAGTCGTGCGAATGTGTGCTATAAGTAAACAGTAACTGTAAGGTGGTATGAGAGATTGACTGCTCAACTAATGAATGCCGAAAGATGAATTACAATGAATATAGTCTGTACTTTATGTATCGATAATCAGCTTAAGATAGGAACGCACAAACTGCGTACAAAAGAGGAGGTAAACATTTGTTGCACTAAGTTTTCAAATGTTCATTTCAAAGCGCACTAATGAGCAACAACAATCGAATTTTTTCAACTGAACGATGCTAGGCTAATTAGTGCTGCATAGTATCATGATGTGGCAATGTGTATTGATTGATTTGGCAGTTGTAACATGATTATGAATATGAATTTTTCGTTTTCTGAAGTGATTCTTTTATAGCGATTACAAAAATACAGAAGTTATAGGTAATCTATGAAAAACTGAAATTAAAAAAAATTAGTTATTCCAAAAAAATCTGAAATTAAAGCATGCAAATGCCTCTAACCATAAAATGTTAAATCAGCAACTACGTAATGTTCAGTGGAGTATGTTCGTTCCAAAAAAAAAGGTGAATCTTCCCCTGAATCGAATATCGGTCGCCTCAATTTTGACCGAACGTCACTCTCTAAGGTGAATCTTCCCCTGGATCGAATATCGGTAGCCTCAATTTTGACCGAACGTCACTCTCTCATCGTCCCCCCCCCCCTCCTCCTCCCCATCTCTCCCTTCAGTTTCAGAATTGCTGTCGATCTCCTCCTATTCTTTATATGAACAGCTTCTATACTAAAACAACTTTTCGTGATTTTTAGGCTTTCATTATGTTATCCATTTTTCAAAAGCGCAAGGTTGTTGAACTTTTTGTTGGTACAGTTTTCTTTTCAACAAAATGCATACTGTATTAAGTGCTCAATCTTTCTTCTACATCCTTCATTAAGACGTTCTAAAAGTTTAACAAAAACTATCCACCTATAGGTTACACTCAATGTAGTGAAGGAGGATAACACAAATACTGGAGCTTTTTATTCGGAGTCATTTCACAAACGATAAAATGTTTTAATAACTTTAGTACCAGCGTTATATTAAAGAAATAATGTGCCAAATAAGAGTAGAATTGAGCAAATGAACTGGAGCTTCATTGGCGGATATTGTAAAACAACGATACAACAGGAACAGCGAAATCGATGGAATGAACAATAAATCATATCAATGAAATCATATCAATTGATATGATTCATTGATATGATTGATATAATCAATGAAATCAATTGATATGATCAATGAATGAAATCGAAATCATATCAAATGACTGAAGAAAGAATCTTAAACGGAACATGACAATGTTACAGACTAAAACACTGATCGTTCAATGAAAATGGCACAAAACATCACAACTGAACATCAGATAAATCAACAATTATTTTGCATAATTTATCGATCGGAGCGGACACAAGCTAGACACCGAAGCATCACCAATAACATCATAACTTTCAATCAGCTGAAGACGAATCGAATTCTATGGCTTTCCTATACTGTCATGAATATGATGAATGTGGCAGTAGAGCGCCAATTTCGAATAAGCCGGCTATCATTCCGTGCTCGTTGTTTGGCTTTCACTTTCAAAATGTGATGTTTAACTTTTTGGAGAGATCAAAAATGACCGCATTTAAGAAAGTAGGTTAATTTGCGCTCCCATATTAATTGACAGTTTAAATGTGCACTCAACGAACTTACGATGGTAGTAAACTGTTTATGTGACGCGAACCGTCTCATATTTGATCGACCTGATATCCTTAATCGTTCCAATGCAACAAATCACCGTCAACACAACGAGTAAGAAAAAGAAAATGCCTAAGACTATTATAAATGTCTTCCGTCTCCTGCAATCGAAATAAAATTAAGACATTAGTTATTGATGAGATGAAATGCCCGGTCAAATTAAAATGCGAACTTCTCAAATGTGCCTCTCAATAAAATGGAAATAGCTCGCACAACACACAATAGTTTCTGTCGCAAACTAATTACTAGCACTGGCGCCTCCCTCCCGATTAGAAGACTGAGACCTGCATGCAAAGAAAAGGATTGGGGGAGGGGAGAGAAGGAGGGAAGGGTGGGAGGGAGAATGAGGATGTCCAGGTACATTTAGAATCATAGCCTTAAGTGAGGTTCGATAAAAATAGGTAAGTCAACAAAGAAAACGTTAAACACGAAAATTTTACTCAGAGTTAAAAATTATAATGATTGGTTCATCACTTCTCCCAAATAATTATCACTGAATCTTTTGATCGTCTTACAATGAGAAATGTGCAATTGTAGGCTGTGATTAAATGATAAGACCAAATGATAAGTTGTCAACCATGCAGAGAATTTTTATCATTTAACAACTCTATCTTTTCGACGACAAAATAAAAACTTTTAAGAAATAGAACGTGTTTACCTGTCGTCGATTACGGAGCAACATTCCACACCACAACAATAAAAACCGCTCTTGCACTCCCAAATGACCAATTCCGGCCTTGTTTTCTTCTCATCCAAATAAATTTCTTTCAACTCCTATAAATAATCATTATTTTATTTCATATATAGAAATTAAGACAAATTTCCATGGGAATTCCGTGATTTATATCACGAAAGGGCAACTCTTAAATTCAAAGGTGTTCTTCTAACCATAGTTTTCGAAATAAAGCGTTTTAATCTCAAGAATAACTTATAGGGACGGCCTTCAGTGATCAGATATTGCCAAACGCATCAGAACGTTCAAGCATCCCGACAACTTTCTGGAGGATATTCCACATTTATCTATCCTACCTCGTGCTTGTTGACATAGAGGCTTCGGATCAACTCTTATAGCTCAACGAATCTGCGTACAACCCCTTCCAGCCTCCCTTTCCTCTCCGAATGAGTGCAGATAGGGGATTTCTGATTGAGGATAGTGGAAGGGAGAGAGAGACCGTGGAAGGATGTTTGTGCGTGATTCAATTTGATGAACTACAAATATGACAATCATGATTTAAACTTCATGCGCCTGCTTCGCTCAACAATACTTGCAACATATTTTTCGCAAACTGGGGACTTTTTTAAATAAAAAAATATTAACAGTAATGGAAGAGTTGCACGAGAAAAATGAAAGCCAATTTTGTGAAAAACTCGAAGAGGTTTTCATTGTGACATTTAAATTGCAAAATATTCGTTCCGCTTGTGTTCAACTCATTATACAACATTTTATCTGAAGCCATAGCAAATAGACAACGTAAGATGCGTGTCGTATGTGTATGTATGCATACCGCGAATGCCTCATACAAGCGCCCATTCATTGTAGCGTTGTTGCTGGCATGGAAGAGGAAAAACAGAACTCGATGAACGGGAAATGGATGACAAATAAATGCAAAAAGGAGGTTGCGCAGTAAGAGAACTCAAACCTCATAAGCATTTATTTGAAAAAAAAAACAAGTTTCACTTAGTGAGGAAACCTGTGTCTCTTTAATGTTGAGCTCGCATTTCGTCACATTTGAACGCTTCATATCGCGACCGTTGTACTGCGAACGACTCCAATAATAATAGTTACCGCCATAATAGTAAGGCGTCATCGGATTCGTAATTATGATAAGACCAGCAGTGCGTAATGCACTTGAATGCATTGACGAGCGTAGACTACTACGAAATTTACTAAAAACAAATGTAAAAAAAAATAAAAACAAAAACAAATGATATGTTCGGTACTGTTATGATTCGGCGAACCGAAAAAGCATATGCATACATATTGGATGGCAGCAAAACAGAGCACGAGAAAGTGCAGAAGCCGTGAAGAAGTGATGGAATAAAAAAGCGAATTGAAAGAAGTTTTGAATTCAGATGATAGATAATTAAGTAAGTTCTGCTCATGTTAGCAATTGCTTTCTTTTGCCGTCCCGACGATTTCTACGCTGTTTCCTTCTCTCCTTTACTCTGATATTTGGAATGACTCGTATGCCTTTTTGATCGCTTGAAACATGATCATACTGCATATGTAAGGACCGATTAAAAAGGCGGAAGGCTCCAAGTAGTCCAATAAAGTAGCCGTCTAGTGGCATTGTTGTTATTCATCTGTTTTCCCATCCTACTGGATTTTAGCACGAGTTCTTCAGTGGCAATGGCACTTCTTCAGTCATAACAACATTTTTTTTTGTAATCATTCACAAGAGTTACCGTGAAGGGAGATACATCTCAAATAACGACCTCGAGATTGCCTCAAAACCACATGCGACTTATGCAGCTGTTCAGTGAACGAAATTCTGTAGTCACGATTTTCTACGATCTGCCGCTTTTTCGAAACGAAACGCGGAAATCACCTGAAGCTTCTGGAAGCTTTGGCATCGGATCCTAGAAGCGAGAAACCTTTCGTATAGCTTCCACCAGAACGTGCTGATCCTCCAGTTTTGCCAGACGAAGTAAAACGAGCTCGACTTGAGCCTCTTCCACCACCACGACCTCCTTTGCCCTCAGAAACAAGCAGCACAGCGAATAATGTCCATAACACTCGCATTCCCGAATAATCGACAATCTTAGAGCAGAAATTAGATCGTTGTATTGTGTGAGAAATTAAATGGGTAACAGGAATCCGAAAAAATCATTTGACGAGTGGGGGAAGGGGTGAGCGAAGAGGGGTGAGGTGAGAGACGAACGAGGTGAACAATCACAGTGTGATTCATTTTTCTTCAATAATTGCTTTTAGTGTGGAAAAAATTGCTCATACATCGGCTGCGTATCGCATACATCGAATAAATGTTTTGTATTTCAGTAACGCTTCATTGTGCTTACGCCGATGACATGCGATTGGATTTGAACTTTACCTTTACATTATTTTCTCTGATGGTTGGTTGAATCGGAAAACAATGAATCTAATAATGGGACGTGCTGTGATAGCAAAATATCTTGGTTAGGCGAGACCGCTGTTCTTTGCTTGCGCCCCATAGTGAGTGCTTAAATTTCAACTAGCCTAAAGCAGAGCTCAGATTGTAAGAACGAAATAAGGGCGTTTATCGGTAACCAGTCTCAAAGGTTTTTTTCACGAAAACCTATAGAGAAAAAAAAATGAATTGTTAGTCATTGGCATGGTTGTTTTATGGCGGTAGAGGGGAGGGGAGGAAGGGAGACGGAAAGGGGAAGAAGGAAGGAAAGTAAAAGCAGGGGAAAGGCGTCGGAAGAGGATTACAAACATATGCTCGGCTAATATTCCATTTCTATCGCTGCAAACCTATGCAATGTGCAATAGCATATACTGATTACTATTGCATTATCGCGCATCTCTCAACTAGACAATATCTGGGCTTGTAAGCGAAAAACCCAAAGGCTTACTTTAGTTCTGTTACAGCTGTCACTATGGGTCGCGAAAAAGTCGAAAATATAAGGCACGTAAGCAGTTCAATGTTAAATTGCTTAAATCGCAAACGTATCGCCGGGATTTACTGTAGGCCGTAGGCATCGCCGGGATTTACCGCAAGCCATACGCATCGCCGGGATTTATCGCAAGCCGTGCACATCACCGGGACTTACTGTGAGCTGTGCGTATAGCCGGTGTTCACCGTAAACCGTGCGCATCGCCGGGATTCACCGTAAGTCACGCGCATGGCCGGGATTCAATGTAAGCCATACGCACCGCCGGGTTTTATCGCGATCCATGTGCATCGCCGGGATTTACCGCAAGCCATACGCATCGCCGGGATTCACCGTAAGTCACGCGCATGGCCGGGATTCAATGTAAGCCATACGCACCGCCGGGTTTTATCGCGATCCATGTGCATCGCCGGGATTTACTGTGAGCTGTGCGTATAGCCGGTATTCACCGTAAACCGTGCGCATCGCCGCGATTCACCGTAAGCCACGCGCATGGCCGGGATTCAATGTAAGCCATACGCACCGCCGGGGTTTATCACGATCCGTGTGCATCGCCGGGACTTACTGTAAGCCGTGCCCATCGCCGGGATTTACCGCAAACCGTGCACATCGCCGGGACTTACCGTAAGCTGTGCGTATAGCCAGTATTCACCGTAAGCCCTGCTAACACAGCTACACAGATACTATTCTTTTTCAACGTCACCAATGCAACATTTAAATAGCGGTAAAATTGCAACGGAAAAAATCATTGACAAAATTTGAACTCTAATCGACCGAATTTTATCTTTGCTGGCAAAACTTTCTTTCAAATAATTTACACGGTTTCGTTGAAGCAAATTTGTTCTTATATTTATATTATTTTTAAATTTTTAGAATAATATTAATTTATACTTTTTTGAACAATAGTTTTTCTAAGAATTTTTTGAACAATAATATTCCAATTTTTATAATTTTCATAATCAATTTTTACAACAATGATGTCCCAAATTAAATTTTCGTTTCTTCGGTAAAGTTTTCAAGTTAAATTTTCACCGAATATTATTAAAATTTCATAATAATATTCCAAAGAATAGTTTCAAATATTTTTCGTTTATTATTCTTTCACTGAGTAAAGGAACTTAACCATTAATTTTCTTTATCAAAATAAAAGAGCAACAATCTACTTACTGTCAATTTTTTTTTGAAATTTTTCCTACTATAACAAATAAACATTTCACTGAAAATTTGTTATTGTTTGTTAACTAGGATATTGATAAAATATTTCAATTGCTATAGCATTCAAATTTAAATACTTAAATTGATTGCTCGATATCTTCTTGATCGATGATACCATACTTTTTAGTGAATGTTAATCTGACTGCTGCGCGCATACATTTTGAGTAATTAGCAATAAAAATTGTGCACTCGACATTAGGCAAATATTCTGGACGAAACTTTTACTGGTGGCTTTAAAAATTTGTGGTTAAATTTAAGGACTTCTTTACTAAGTTTTTTTCCGAGGCAATTTTAGAATTGTCTCTTCCACCGAAATTTTTCTGCGCAAGAAAGGTAAAAAATGAAAGCATTCACTATTGAAAACGCATGTTTTGATCGAATTGAATGCTGTGTTCAGCACTGATTAATTAGCAATCACAAATTTTGAGAAATGCTTAATCTGTGCAAAACGATTGAAGATGAAATAAAATTTTGCTAAATATGCGAAAAATGGTGCTATAGAAAAGATTCAAAAGCAAATGAAAGCATGGAATAACGTAGAAAAATATGCAAATGAACATGAATGCGCAATGCGAAACACGTTCGCGAAACGCAAAGATCGGTATTTACGGGATATACAGTGAAGCTTGTGCTGCAATTAAATTACCGTATTTTGTGCTTCATAACTACGTATCAAATTATGACTCATGAATAATTAAGAAATTATTTGAATGGAAATTTTTGAAATTGAAAAACCTAGAGATAAAGAAAAAGAACAGCAGAGATTTCCTTATAAAAGATCGAATAATCGCAAAAAATTAAATTCACTGAAAAAACGACTAATTCCAAAAACGCTGTCATATTGGATAAAATACTTCTGGAAAGCCAATGTGTGTCCAAATATTAAATAAACTTTTAATGTTGATGTTTTTTTCTCAATGATAGCTGAAAACGAATCATCAATCAACCTGACCTCATCAAGATGCATACGCTTTTTTTTAGTGATAGCAAACGAGCTCTTTTTGCTGTGATCGCAAAAATGTTTCGTACAACGATCGAATTAATATCATCAAACGTGAGAGATTCGATGGTTGAGAGATGACTGGCAACGACCGATATAAAGAATTGTACTAGTAGAAGAGCATAGATCAAAACATAGCGCAATCGAAAAACTATCTCATCTCCTTTCAGATACGTCAAGAAACGTGACGACTGTCGATTGGTTGCGACGAGCAAAACCAGTTTAGATAATCGCAAATATGTGAACAGTGATTGTGTGCACAAATGGATGACATAAACGAGAAAGACAAAGCACACAGAATGAAACATTGAATGTCGAACATTCCGATGGTAAAATTTTTCAGATTTCAAAATGTTAGGGAAAAATCTTCTACGATATTTTCGCAGCAGCTCGAAAAACAGTAAATTGAATGAGAAAGCGGATGG
>JPKZ01002830.1:459495-476721 GCA_000803305.1 Toxocara canis | reverse complement strand
GGTTGGGGTCAATGGGGAGGAGTGGAGGGGCGGAGGATGGGTGGAGTTAGCAAATATTCAGTGTTGATCCTTGGTCTTCAGACTTTATTGTTCAGACCGATGCAGTTAATTTCACAGCATTTTTCACAAGACCCGCAATCATATAATTAATCTCAGATCAATCTCTTCTAAGCGTAATTCTGAAGCTTTTAAATGGGAAGGGAAACTTCCACGGGAAATATGAACTTGTCACTGAAGGGCAACTAGCATACGCAACCTTCTAAGTTACGCGGGTCAGTTTCCTTAAATGTCTTTCCCAAACAGAAATTTCATATTTACAAGTTTGCGTCTACAGCGATGTGAACAATTGCTTACCCGTTTTTGCTAGTCGGAATTTTTATATTTATAGGCTACACATGTGACTAAGCTAACTTTTCACACTAATTAAACTGATAACTTCTCAAGATTCGG
Source organism: Toxocara canis (assembly GCA_000803305.1). NCBI lineage: Eukaryota > Metazoa > Nematoda > Chromadorea > Rhabditida > Toxocaridae > Toxocara > Toxocara canis. Next base: position 476,271 of record JPKZ01002830.1, on the reverse strand, counting down.
TGAAACTGTTTTAAACCTTATAGTCGAAATCAAATGTTCTTCAACGTTAACAATGCGATTTAATCGATGAATTGGTACAAGTCGTGAAACTGTTCAAAGTTGATAAAAGTAAACTTGCTAATAATAAAAAGCAATCGAGTTTATCGCTCAAAAATTGATGCAAAACTTTAAAAGGTGGGCAGTAAAAGCAAATTGCTCTTTGAAAGTTGAAATCTCTAGGAAATCTACGGCAAAAATTTTAGAAAATTGCGAATAAAAAGTCATAAAGTTCCACATTTATGTCCCATCAAAGAAAATACTATAATATAAAACGTTGTCAGCCAATAGAAACAGGTATTTTATGACTGTTCGAACAAGAAAAACGGCATTCTTTAACATTGCAGCTTCGTTTCCTCGAGAAAGACTATACTTGGCATAGTTTATTTATAGAAGAAGTATTCATTACTAGCGTCATCATGATTCACAACAACCTCCACTGCGAAACCTAAACTAGGCAACGAGACGCCCATTTGCTAATAATTGCTACTCGTTCACATTGCCCCACTAGCGCGAGTATCGACGCCTCGAGATGCTGAATTTGATCTAAGAATTCGATAACTTTGCACATCAAGAATATCTATTGTATCGGTATCATAACCCTATGGCAGTGCCAAAGACCCGCTCAGATGAACCATGCGAATCGCCACCAAACTTCGAGGGGAATAATTTTCTGATCCCTCATGACCTTAAAAACGTAACGCTTGTAGAGCAGAACGTTTTGATGCAGAGTCCAAGAGGGAATTTCAGAGTTACTGTCTTAGATTTTTTAAAGATAAACATTTCGGAAAGTGCCAGTCATTAGCAAATGATCACGTCATTACGCAACTGTCAGCGGTTTTTATAATGACAAAGTGTTGCGTGCAAATACTTTAGAAGTGAGGAGTTGGAGAAAAAATGCATAATTTTTAAATTTTTATTCAAATTATATTACAGTTCGCCGAAAACAATACAAGGCGAACCGTAGGCTACGTCTTCACTGAATTGTTTATTATACCTCTGGGGCGGTCGATTCTTCTTCTTCGGCTGCTGGTTCGGCGGGGGACGTAGTTGCGAAATTGTTATTGAGCGAGGATTCTCAGAGGATTCGCCTCAGGTCGGAATGGGTGAGGCGTCGAAGGCGAAAGCAGGACGTCGAAAGAGATCTTCGAAAGCTGAACGACATTACAAGCAACGAATTCGGGATGAGGACGAACTTCTGGTTCAGAGTGGAAGCATTGACGATTTTGACGATGACGATGATGTTGATCTCCTAAAGAAGGCGGTTAGATAACTTTTCCTCCGTTGGCTGCGCAATGCGCTCACTCGACCGCACTTCGACAGCAGCACTTTTCAGAGGCGGTCTACCAAGTGATATTGAATGACGAGGGGGTCATAGAGAATTTAAAAGATTGTTCGTATGGGGAAGACGACTCATCTGTCGCAGCGCTATTCCACGCTAATCAGTTATAGATTGCGATACTACTTTGACAGGGAATTTTTGCATTCGAGGTGATTTGAAATGAGCGGAAAACGTTTAATGCAAATACCGATGAAAATTACGCATGAAAGGTGAGGGGTATGCTAATCGACTTCATGATCCGGCAATAACGCTTACAATAAAATGTTGTCGTTGATGAGCTTTTCATCGCAAATTCGTGAATACGACAACAGCGTTGTTCGTCTCGTAGAAAGTAGACCAGCCATATGCCATGCGGTTTTTTTTCACACAAACTTTTTACTTTACGCATGAAAGGTGAGGGGTATGCTAATCGACTTCATGATCCGGCAATAACGCTTACAATAAAATGTTGTCGTTGATGAGCTTTTCATCGCAAATTCGTGAATACGACAACAGCGTTGTTCGTGTCGTAGAAAGTAGACCAGCCATATGCCATGCGGTTTTTTTTTCACACAAACTTTTTACTGCCTTCTTTTTCGAAATCACTTTTTGTTCTTGAACCACTTGAAATGCAAAAATTCGAAGCATATGCGAGATCAATGAAAACTGGCTTGATTCATTTCGTTACGCAATCGTATAGAGCACCTTCTACAAAATTGATTCATCCTGCAAGGGGAATACTGGAGGTGAACATATAATAAAAGATAACGTATGTGAAAGATGCTACTGAATACAATTATGGCAATCAGATGTCTAATAGTAATCGATTGATGGCAAGTAAATAGCTCATTAAGATATTGTGCCATTGTTAACCTGACAGCAAATTATTTAGAGGAAGAAGGAACGCTTAAGAAAGGAAGTGAAAAAGAAAGTTTCGTCATCAACGACCAGAGCCAAACTGCCAGCCGGAGTTGTCATTAATACCGATCGCAACAGGTCGACAACAAATTCATCTTTCTGTGCTCTTGTTACGTGGGTGTGATTTATTGAAAGCGGAATTCAACATACAAACTTGAAGGTATGAGATTCTTGCCGTGCTTGGTGCTGGTGGTTTCGGAGATGTATATAAGGTTAGACAGTTGGATTCGCAGGATATAACTGACATCTTTGCGCTCAAAACGGAAAGCAGTGGACCTGATGGCAAGCAGATCAACAGGTTGAAGGTGCTTTTTTGCGTCCGCCATTTTTAATGTCTTTATGCGCATTATGGACTCGGAATCAAACGGAACAAACGTAATCAATTTGGGGCCGCTAGCTTATATTTTACTACTAGCATAAGAAATCAACCGATCATCCTAAAATCACGAGCTGAAAAGTTTATTCGCCATCAAAATCAACGGATCCCTCTACTTTTCTATCTTGCCTAAACCCAACACCATTAGCATAACAATCAGTGATCGGTACGCTTTGTAAACCAGTTACGAGTGTTCAGGGAATGAAGGGCAGAGAATTGCCCCTCTTACGAAATTTAAATGCGAGATTATCGATGCTTTATTTCGAGCAGTTGAAGTTCGAAGTATTTGCATTTCGGCGGTTTCGAAAGAAGCTCATTTTGTCCATCGCTTATGGAAGATGGACAAAATGGGTGCCATTTTCATTTATAAGAAAAGCTGTTCTTGATTCAGGCAATAAATGTTTTGAAATCCATGCAGAAAGGGGAAGTAGAAATACTTGTATTGCTTCTTCACGTTCGTCTTTTATTGCAATCATTTTAGGTGGAAATGAATATATTGCAATTGTGTTGGAATGTACCGGATAAAGAGAAACAACACTTTGTGAGGATGGTCGACAAAGGTAGGAAGCGAAAAACGTTCGAATTCTTTCTTCAGTAAAAAAAATTAAACTTTAGCATTGATTGAGAAAGGCATTTACGTTTTAAAAAAATGAATGAGTCATGAGACGTATCACCTACAAAGAGGTCTAGAAGATCGGATATTTCGTTCAAAGTAAGTCAGAGTATGCGGCGAGGGAAAAGATGGGCGACCAAGTTTCCATACTCTCGTTTCTTGCTCCACTCCTCTTGCTCCCCAACTACTTTCCGGTATTCACCGTCTGGAGCGTTTCGTGTCCCATAGTTCTACTGTTATCAAAAACCACTTACTGAAGCGTTAATAAGAACTTCAAATGTCTTTTCATTAGACATAGCGCATTGTATAGCAACGTTATATCAATTCATAAGTTGGGATGTTTCCGTATTTGTGCGTGCGTGCTTGCGCTTCTCTTTGTTTGCCTGTCTACCCGTCTGTAATCTTTCTGATAATCTTATCTCGCTACCCAACCAACGAGAATCTATGAAATGTTGAAGTCACATTTTGCGTCAATAGATAACCAATTTCAAATTGATTCATCGACCCGAGTCGAATTATAGGTCTATGAAACAGGTGGATCTGATAGTCGAACTAGGCAAGGCTCACGTGCACATAAAACAATGAGTCTTTATTCATATGAATAAAGAAAACTGCATGAGGCAATAAGATTTTTACAAAGCAGTGCAAAATAGATGCAACAATAAGAACGCACGTTTACATNCAAAGGGATGCAAATGCAGCTGCAGTTTCATCGATTCCTGCATCGACGCAGCTGACAACCATGTCCACATATGATTGTTTTAACCAGTTTCGGGATGCCTGGTGGTCAGTCTGCTGGCGACCGGTGGGATAAGTAGCCGGGAATCGAACCCAGGTCTTCCCGTATACGAAGCGGGAGCTCTACCGCTGAGCTACTGCCCTCCCATATATATGGTTATGTTCAGGTCGTACGGACACATTCAAATTTATCGTAATGGATTTGGTCGGTGAAAGTATCGATAATATACAAAGAAGAATAAGTCATAGACGATTCTCGTCAGTTTCATAATGATCTCGTTAGTTTGGCTTCAATAGTCATAATCTTAAGACAGACTAGATTCTCTTCAAGAGCATTCATTCTCTGCAAGTTTGATAGAAGTTGATGAACCATTTTAGATGAGTTATTTGGAGTTTTATGCTTTCTTTTAAAGTACCCTCAAAAGAGTAAAGAGTATTTTAATGTGTTTGAAGGATGGCGACATGCATAAATCTTGGATTGCAAACATTGGAAGGAATATCCGATCTGCATGCGTTGGGTTATTTGCATCGTGATATTAAACCACAAAATTTCACATCTGGATTACGAGAGAAAAGCGAAACGATATTTTTATTGGATTTTGGCATCGCGCGACGATACGTCGAAAAAGACAGTAAAGCCATTCGGTATGTTAGTGTAAATGCTTTCATAGTGAATCGAGATTTGAAGTAAAAGTAAGAGAGAGGAGGGATGGGAGGGAAAACAGGTGAGGGGAGGGGGTATCAATACGATCATTTTTGTCCACCAAAATCGATGATCACTTTACGCGGTACTTGTTCGCTGAAAATGCCTCTCCGTTGTTACGCTGTTTCTATAATCAAAATCCTTTTTAATTCATTGCCTTACTCATAGGTTAGAGTTTTTATACGCATGCTTCGATGATGACAATCTTCATGCAGAACATGAACAAAGTGTTTCGTTCTTAGTCAGTGTCGATATATTTAGACTACCGAGAGAGACAGTCGAGTTTTAGATTACCGAGAGAGATAGTCAGGTTTCTGGGCACCGTTCGGTTTGCATCGCGTAATTGCCATCGGTCGAGGGAACAATGCCGACGTGATGATCTCGAATCCTGGGCATATATGCTGTTTGAATTCACCGATTGTGGTGCATTACCTTGGTGTCGCACCGTCGATAGGAAAGTGGTATGTAGAGAAAAGGAGAAACTCTTCTCGGGAACATGTTAGCTTTTTTTTCTTCATTATAGATCACGTCCTAAAAATAATAAATGACGCTGAATGACCACGAGAAGGGTATTTATTCTTACTGGGAACGGCAATGTAGGTATTGCTGCTACAGTAAAGTTACCTGAATGGTGAACAAGCTACTAGGAGTATCCCTTCTGTTAGCGGTGAATATGGTCGTTTATGGTATGCAGAATAACTTCATCGTTAAAGATTTTGAACTTGTTGGTGAGAGTTTTTATGGAGAATAGTCGTAGCCCTAGAACTTGATTCCAGCAACCGTTCAGTGCTAGCTCTCGATCACATCAGTTATATAGCTGGAGAAAAAGAAAGCGCCGAGGGTCAATACACAAATATCACATCGATATCGTAAGCAAAGGCTGTTCAAGATATTTGCTCTACCTAAAGGCTATTGGTCAAGAAACACTGAAGCATGACAGCAATTTTATTCAATACGAATCGCCCGCATGTGGCATGCTTGGTTTTTTAATACGGCAACTCCTGCTTGATGTCGCATTTTCATTTGTTCGTATGCAAAATTTTTGAGGCGTTGACAATGCAAAAGCTACGACAATTGCTTTGCAAAAGGATGCAATCTTCATGCACTGTTCTGCATGATACAGAACATTGTTTGCTTAAAGCGAAAACTGCTGCAATTTGTTCAGTTTGAGCGGCCACTTTGGCCAAATCATTGCAATTGCAATATTATGCAAATTTACAGTTACAAAACATATTGCAAACTTACCGGAAGAGTTTCACAAAATACTCTTTTATATCGATGAATTGAATTACGAAAGTACTCCTGACTATGATTATATTGCGAAACTGTTGAAACGGGCAGCCGCCAGAAGGAATGTGAACCTTACGGAGAAATTCGACTGGATTAGGATAATCGATGATAGCGATGTTAGTTCAGTGTATTTGATGCTTCGATTTCACAAACGTCAAAACTTCGCTATTGTTATGGCTACTTTATAGACAAGTGGAACGTAGAAGTTTGTTGACTTTACGATATTACAATTCAATTAAATTGACTGGACGAGTAAAATCCGCTTCTAGTTTTGCACTTATTAACCAGATTGTAAGATTCGCTTTAGGTTTGCACTTGTTAGCCAAGCTATTGCCTATAAATATTGTGGAATAAATTATGCTAGTGGGAGCGTCTTCTAAATTTTGATGTGTTCGCTTATACTCGTAATTAGTTTTGCGATATGGTTCTGACGCTGGATCTTACGTACTTCTCTTCTACACAGGCGCAGTCTTAACGTCTATGCACCCCATTTTCTCGAATAACGCCTTTTCTTCCGATAGTGACCGCCCTTGGAATAATCTTGCTCATGAGTCAAACGAAAAAATAGCCTCCTAATAATAGTCGTTCGATGAAGTTTCGTTTTCTCAGAAATGCATCGTATTCATAATGCAACTGATGAAGGGCTAAAAAGATGACGCTTTCAACACAGCATATGGCTCGAATAAATTCATTCTAGAAAGCTGTAGACTATTAAGCCTCTAGGAGCTTCATTCGATGTGCTAGAGGCACGCACCTAACGAAACCTTTGAGGTATAGGTCTTATAGAAAATATGATCGGTCCTTTTTCAGTTGAATGTATTCCGTTTTTAGAGCAGTGACAGATCAAGAAGTGACAAGAAAAAAGGACCATCGCATTCCAATTTTAAAAAAGGTCGATCGAAAAAGGTTCGCTGTTCTGTAGCTGGAATTTTCTTATACAAATGAAATATGCAGCTGATGATAAACGAAGATCTATGCTACTGTATTTTTCAGTTCAATAAGTTTTCAAACTATCGAAATCGGCGTTTCGGAATTCCGATGTTTCTCGCTTTGACTAACAAGTTCCGACTTCACAACTTGAACAAAATGAAGTTGTCAAGGTGTTTAACCGGTTATGGCTGCCTAAATGGCACGATTTATTGATTGGGACATTATTTTGGCACACATGGCAAAAAGTGTGGGAATGACCCAGATATTCGAAACAGATGGACATAAAATGAGACACTGTGTGGCGATATGTTTTTATGATTGGACGCTGAGTGTTTTTTCAGAAGTCTCATGAGCTGTATGATGATGGCGATTAATAAGCGATTGAGAAGTCCCTTCACTGTATTCATTCTGTTTGACATCAACAAAAACGATTCGCATTCAAATAAGTCGGATGAAATTCTCAAATTACGAACCAAGGAGCAATTGATATGCAGATATTAACGATTATGTTCTTCTGCTTTATATCGCACATTCTCTGATACGTATATAAAGATGGCAAAAACATTTGTCGCAGACGTACATTGGCAGCAGTTACGTTACAAATACGCTGAAATCATAAGCGGATTTTCTAGAAGGAAAATTATCACAAGCGAATTTTTGTATCAGGAAAATTAGTGTCTTGGAATTAGCATAAGATGACTGTGATAGTGGGGTAGATTATATCCACAAAAACTCCTGGCTTCAAATGTGATGCTGCACACTTTGAAATTGTCTTGCAGACAAGGAAATAGAGTCATACGCATATGTGCATACGGCCGCGACGCAGCTGCACGGTGAAGGGGATTTGTTAAAGCCCATAGGAGTAGTTTCAGGGTAGTGAGAAACGTAGTCAGAAACGGGGATGGGAGGATAATGCATAAGCGACGGAGTTATCAACTTTGTCATGTCAGTTCGTTGAACGCTCTTAGCAGCTTCCATCCATTTTGCGTTGATCATCCACTAGAATTATTTGTATTGGATTATATACTTTTGCAGTAAACACTATTAAGCCCTTATAGAAACCTTCCGAGCAGTTCATCTGCTACTCGAAAGGTCTCTTCAACCTCTTATTTTATGGAGCGATTGGTGACCGCTTCAAAAATCCTTGGTTTTAGTCATTGACTCAACCTTAGTTGGTACCTCATACGGAAAACGTGAGACTACGGAGTTGGTTTTATGAGAATAGTGCTTGACACCGAATGCAAACGTCAACGTTTTGATTCACTTTCTGGCTGTTATTGAAAAACGTTCGTCGAACTGTATTGAGGCATTCAGATATGTCATCAGGATTCTTATTTTCTTATCAGAGATCTTTGCTAATTATTTTTTACGAGACAAATTTGGTATTAATTGTTTTCAAACGACTTGTATCAAAAGCATCAATAAATTGTTTTCGATACATTTTTCGAACAGTTGTCTCAATGTTGGCAAAAGAATGATGGCGCGAGAGCTTCGAAAGCCTGATCTACCCCTTGGTTTTTATAGAACAAGAGTATCTCTGCAATCTTCTATATGTTTGGGATGCTGCCGAGTTACGCATTGCTATTTATTGTACAGTTTGATAATGTGCCGTATGAGCTGGTTTTCCCAGACCCTGAGAGTCTTGAAGCTTCTTTTGCCTTTCTCATGTACTTTAGGGTTCGAGCGTCATAAGTGTCCTTTGCAAATGTCGTCAATTCAGAGGTTATCCATGTTTGCCGTATTTCTCGCCCTCAGGATAAAATTGTACGGAGCACCAAGTACTTTTTGGCACTGAAGACATCAAATACAATCGGATTGGATAGTGCGGCAGAGATGGCAATTGTGAGCGATCATGACTCGTGTTTTAAGTGGACGGCTGACCCGATTTCTCGCATACCTATATCTGCATGTGACATTCGTTCATTGTAGAAACTACGGGACAAAAGCGGATGAGCTGTCGTCACGTTTGTTCCTTTATCGTTTCCTTCATTCTGCGTTTCGTCTCAAAGGAAAACTTCTGTACAATAATACTGTAAGGGAGTTTGAAGTGAAACGATTATAGGTGCAATCTCACATTGATTGTACATTAAGATCCCTAACGAGGTAATTATCACAAAATCTTGAAGTGGGAACTTCCTGATTTTTTCATCCTCCAAGCGGTACTAGCGCACCTTTTTTTGGTCCACCATAAAAACAATACCGTGGAGCCGATCCTATATTGACGATTTATTAATGAAATCTTACAACTCATAGGCGATCTGTATACTTGGACACTATAAATATTGAAATCATTCTACGGTTACTGTGGTTTCTGCTTTACTAAATCGTTTAAGCACGATTCTTAAAATATCGGAATACTTTAGGAAATACATTTAGAGATCTGGCAACTTCATTTATACTGGGTAACATTTCAGTAGCGATCGCACTGAGTAAGGTCACATTCGTTGAATTCATATGTGTGCTTTTGTCGCTTCATTTAAATAAAACATATCATTATAGGGAAGAGTTGTTCTTTAACTTTAACTAATTAAAAACTTTTTCGACACTTGTATGAGATTTGGTTGCGCAATCGACAGATTCTGATGAGACGAACAATGCGCATAAAGAACGCAAATCGGTACAATTCCTGCCTCCAACAAAGATCGCCTTTACTTTCGATCTCATCGTTGCTCTCTCGTTCGTATGGTCAGCGGTATTTGTGTAAAAATAATGGTTTGGCAATCCTATAGTTAGTGAACTGTCGTTAACGACCTACTGTCATATGGAAAAAAAAACGTTTAGATGTTTTTATTGATTAGTTTTTTGAAGAAAATTTTAAGAGGTTCACATATCAATTCGGAACAGCGTTAAGACCAGATTTCCGGTTTCAAAGAATTTCTTCCCCTAGAATAGTAGAACACTTTTTGCGGTGAAGATCAATTTTAAAGATGTTATTCTTAACAGTGCATTCTGCAATTTTCTTATTTCCTCAATTTAATTACATATTCCGACCTATTCATTCAATCTGAAGTATTCGTATCTACGTAAATGCTTTCAGATAATGGTTGAATTTTGCTGTGAGGAACAAATAACTAATTACTGGTAATTATTCCCAAATTTCATTTAGAGTTCGAATGTTGTGCACTTCATTGCGTGTTAAATCGCAGCTAGCCATTATTCATTTTGTAAAAAACAAACTTATGCTTCCATGTATACAAAGACGCTTTTATCAAAAAGTGTTGCCGTTACAAATCAAACGTATGGGGTATACCATTATTTGCACAACTCTAGAAGAGAACTTTTGAAACGAGAGTTAAAAAGTTGCTTGCGGCTGGATATTCCCCCCCCCCCCCCTTCTCCATGCTTCCGGCGGAAATCTGAAGGGAAAGAGAGCGCAGTTTCTTTGCTTTATATCCATTTCTTCTACCCGCAAAATTCTTCGTCCATTCCTAACATAAATTGTTATCAAGGTAAAACGGAATATTGCTCATCTATAAAAACTTGCTCTTATGACTATTCTGGAACGACATATGTAGATAAATGGGTAGGAATGTTAGGGCAAATTATTTTTGACTTTAAATTATGTTTTCTTGACGGAATACATGAAAGCTATTATTGTGGCATAATTGCATTCATCACAGGACGATTCTTCTTTTGTTTTCGATTGTGTTGTTCAATTCGTGCCAATTTGAATAGACTGCATTCTGTCAACATCATACCTTCATTTAGAATCAAGGATTTACTTGCATTCCATTTGGTATAACGGATACCGTTGCTGTATTGGAGACAAATAGACATAAGGTCGATGCGGTGGCCTTTATTACTCACTAAGATTAAAGACACTACGTTTTAAAGTAGCGTCAACGAGGTCGCTATTGCATGCCTCGCTTTATCGGCCTTTAGGCGTAAAGCAGTGATCAAACGTAGCGAAGCAACATTTTAAATAATGGCCGGAGTCCACTTTATTTATTAATTTTTTGCTTTTTTTCTTTGTTGCGTTTAACTATTTTTATAAGGAAGCCTTATTCAAAAGAACGGGGTCGCCTAGTTGAACTAATCATTCATTTGAAACATTTGAACGACATATGAACATGCTAAATTATAATGTCTGTCATTAATAGTTGTTTAAAGCATTAAAAGTATATGGGATCTGGAAAGTAATCGAAATGCTGGCTAAATCGGTTCTTCAGGAAAATGAAAGTTTACCATCAATGTTGGCTTTAGTTTTTGAAAATTGGCTTTAGTTTTTATGGAAAATATTTATTGCAAAGAAGAAATTTGAAGAAGAAAAATGGCGGTTAAAAAAAACTTGGAAATAATTCTGTGAAAAAACTTGAAAAAAAGAAAAAGAAAAAAAACTTATCAAAAGTTCTGTGTGGAAATTTTTTGCGCGCATATATTCTAACGGTGGTTTAGCGGCTCAATGCGAATATGTACAGTCCTTTTCCGATATATAGAGAAGAGAATGAGTGCAGAAGAAGAAAAAGAAGAAAAAAAACGGAACAGAAACAAAGTAGAAATAGTTTTGCATCCCCCCCAGAAATGGTCCTCGAGTTAAAGTATCTTGTTGAAAGCAGCCGAGAAGCAGTAGTATATTGCTGTCGACAAAATTTTTTGCAAAGTTCTTTCATAGTGGTCAATTTCTGCAAATTCCTTATTTATCACTCTTCGGTTTCCTGCCTTTGTTCTTTATATGAGCTTACTTCAAAAATCGTTTGTAAGCTTTTTCGCATGCTCTTTCCGCTCATTTCTATTCTATGTTGTTCGTCCCTTGTTCCTCGCTTAGCCACTCATCCTTCCAATGCTGCTTATTTCTAGTGTCTCATTGCAGTACTCTCTGTTAAGCTGGATGTTCGCACCTCATATATCATCACAACTACGTCTCAGAAACCGTACGGATTTTACTCATATCAAATTGCATTATCGCTTCTACAGGAAGCGAGCTTCTTTCATCGATTGTTACCTTTACTCTTTACCGCCATAAAATAGAATCGAAAGCTGAAGCAACAATTTGAAATTTTTCGTCCGAAAGGTAGCTGCAGTGATCGCTTTTTGAAATTTACCATTTTATGTTTTCAGCAATAATTGTGGTGAAGCATATTGCAAAACGAGAACTGATCCTAATACGTTCTTCTTGCTGCACTTACAGTGTTTAAAAAGTAGCTTTTTATTCACTTAGTAAATTCATTGTAAAACTTTCTGGTTGTAATCTCGGTGAAAGTCGGCGGAAAATCAATCAAAAGAACGATTCGTGTTGCCCATATTTTCTGAATGCTTAAATTGAGTGATTAACTTTTAAAATATGTTTCCGTCCTAGATATCGATCGTTCGTTTCAGCGAATGATTACCATACAACAAAATATTGATAACTAAATATGTTGAATGCTAATATGAGTTCCGTCATTCGATTTTTTTGTAATTACTTTATGGAAGCGACTTTAATTCTTCGTTATTACAGTCTTACATCGAAATTTTGCCTCCAGATTTGTCTGCAGTTGTATTTTTTTGGGGCAAGACAGAAATGAAACAATAAGTTTAGCAGATTCGCTGATATACCTCGTTGGACGATCGCATATCCGAAATTTTTCCTTCCGAAATATGAAAGTAATGAGAAAGAGATGAGCGTATAAGATACAGCAATGAAAATTACCTTACAGATGAAATGCAAACATTTCAAAAAACTTAATCGAACTTCTTTTTCGAATAGAACATTGGAAACCTACAATTTCCATCGTCATTTTCAGAGCAGTAAACGTCAAATTCGTTTGCTAAATGTTTTGCAATTAAAGCGCTCTAAAGAAGAATTCTCCTCTTATTTGCAAAAAGCGCAAAACCAAAGTTGCACTCGTCACATCAATGTGGCCAATATATGCCAAATTTGGCTACTAGTACATACTCTCCTTACTGTTTTCTAGTGCAATGAACTGTCGCTGTGCCTGTGATGCTATAAAACCTATGATGCTGTAAGGAAAGTAAAAGGGCGTTAAGGAGTGAGAGCCTAAACAGCAAATATCTTATTTGTGCGAAGATTTAATAAGGCATACGATGAACAAGTTAGCGATTCGATAGGGGTATGCGAGAATGATCTTGCAGAAATTTTTAGGAAGATTTTTCTAGTGATTGATGGTTTTGGTCGCAAAACTTAAGATCGAAGTGTTTATATTCCACTATGTGGAAAGCTAGAAATCTAGAAAATATCTAGAATCCAGAAAATTTATCTGGAAAATACGCAAATCTAGAAAATCTAGAAAAATCTAGGAAAAAGAGGTATAAAAAAATCTAAATAACAAATCTAGAAAATAGGCAAATCTGTTTATATTCCCAACGGTACTAAAAAGCTAAAGAGAAAGTGATAGTTGCCAAAATTTTAAACTGTTTCAACTAATTCGACATTCGCGACCATTGAAAAGAAATCGAAAATATCACTGCGATGAACTGCGCTGTTAGTTATGACAAGTATCGTTTCCATCTGAGAGGTTACATTTCACTATTGATTTTTTCCGAAAATTTTTCTGTAAAAAATTTTAACGTTACAGAGCAATCGATAGTGCATAGTTGATGTACAATCTACAAAATTTCATGAGACTTCTCCATTTCCTTTAAATTTTCCATTAGAAATTATTAAGCTTTTCTAAAGAAGCAATTTTTTCAGCGCATATGATCATTCTCGTTTACTGAATTGCGCGCTGCAAGAATTGAACATAATTCAGGTTGAACGACGAACAAGGCAAAAACTTTTATTACGCCATGGAGATAAACTCATTATAAAAGCTTGCTTGTTCGCAAAAAATTGCCAACGTGCAATGTGTACACAACCGGCTGATTTCGCTGAGACATTAATTTGTATGAGAGAGGTGTTCCATAAACGAGAAAACATCGAAAATAGAATGTGAAAACTTGCAATAGATAAGCTGATACAGCATAAGAACTGTGAAGTTTTCGGAAGGTAGTGTGTGATGATAAACATTAACAGCTGATGCCAAATTTCTACAGCTTCCAATATTTAACAGTTCCGAGGCTTATTTCTAGTTGTGATCCTTCTAAAAGAAACGGATCGAATATGGAAGATTAGTGTTACTTGAACTCCACCATTATTTTGAATCTCTAACTCGAACCGGTTGGGAAGCAAACGAACAGTTGTTGATCGTTAGGGTTCCAGCGAATTCGAAATTCGAAGTTACAGCTAGTTATGTCGCTTTGCCCAAATCGACTATGATTCGTTAATAGTAAGGCAAATATTGCAGAGTACAGTTCTTTTTTTCAAATCAACTTTTTTTTGGCCGAGTATTGCAAGACTGTGATATACACACTCATCGATGATGTTGAAGCATGCTCCAAAATATGATTAATAGCGCAAGGTTCGTAATGTTATGGAAAGTCGAGAAAAAAATATTCGCTTACGACAGGGACCATATTTTAATGAATATGGCTTCAGTGGAACGTAAGCGATTCTTCGCCAATGCGTCACCGCATGCACATGCATGTGATAACGTGTCTTATGTCCTCGATTTGTTGCTGCACCTCGTATTATAGTTCACTTCTTTGTTACATTCCATGCAACGGTCACATACATTAAAGGAATTTGTTGTTACGACATATTTCTTTGTTAAGAGTAACACAGGGCTATGTATGATGCACTTGTTCAATGACAGCATTTATTCAGTCGTATTCTTTTTGTGTTAAAAGTTTCCTGAAATAGGATAGTAATACAGATGTGGTTTTTATTTCCAGAATGAGGGCATTGCTGAAATCGTTAGGTGATTTTGAAATATATCGACACAACTCCACTACTTCATTACATACGAACTACCGTTACAGGTGAGCAATATTATTACTCTTAAAAAACAGTAGCATTTAGCCGTATGAGATATATTATGACCGGCACTTTTTGCAAAACCTTAAAAGAATCCTCGAAAAAAAAAAGGTCCAAATGAAGGGGTCTTTTTTGGTGTGCATGCGATATTTTGTCTAGCATTTGCGACGTTGTGATCTAATATCCAGTATAGTTAAGTGTATAAATAGTGGCTGCTATTAATACTCTAAATAGAAGTAAACGAAGACAGTCCATTCCAACTCTTCAACCTCACGGCAATTTATATCCTTATTCGATTTAGTTTGAAATTTCGTCACCTTGTTCATTCTATCGTACGATTTAGTTTGATGTTTCGACACTCTGAACAATAAACAAGAAGATGCCATTCAACGAAAATGCAACATGATTATGCAAATTCTGACTACCAAATTCTAAAACAACGTGTAAATGCAGTTTTAAAAAAAAGGAACTTACTTTCGTTAAATTATGTGACAGAAGACAACGAGTAGAGTACAAAAGAAAAAAAACATCTGAAAATGACCCCATAAATGGGAGGAAAAATGGTTTCAAGGCGGCTTGAATCCCGTTTATTACATCTTTGGCGAAAATCACTTTCTTGTTGAATGTATACATTCTTTAGTTTTACGAAGAAGCAAAAACTCACTCGTAAAAAAAACGTAGCAAAGTGCAATTCGCTATCTTCAATTGCGCCATCAAAACTAACGGAACTGGTTCCTCACGTTTTTTTAGTTCGTTCAATATGCACTTTTCAAACGGGTGCGCCTTCGAGCTCCAAGAGATAGAAATTTTAAAAATATCACATCTTTGAATGGATGGACGACAATAATTTTTACACGCTTTGGCAAATTTGCATTTGCAAAGAGTATTGTACCGACATGTATAAGTCATTCTGTCCGTGTGATGCTGAGGCGGAGTGTGTAACTTTCTCCAACAATCGATCATTATTTTCTAATTAGAAAAATCAGCTCATTTCCAAAAAATCTCACGTGACTTCCATAAAAAGTTCGACTTTTCTTTGTTCCAACGAAAAGAGTGGTGGAATAGCGCAAGTTAGCAGTTTTACATTGGGCATTCCACATTTAACGCTTTGCGAACATAGAGTTATTGGACACATGCTGCAATGTTTTTGTTGCACTACGACCCCGGGCAATTGGACGCATACTGCAACGTTTCCGTTGCACTGCGACCCCGAGAAACTGGACATGCTGCAACGTTTTTGTTTCAGTACAAGCCGCACTACCAGTCTTTCTGCTTAAAGGGTGGTTCATTCACTACTTTTGACTCGAGATTCAAGCAAACAATGAGTAGCGAAGTTTGGTTGGCAGATTTACATCATGCGGTCGTCTGTTATACATTTAGATCGAATCGTCGAGCCTGGGCAAATTATGGGCTCTTAAAGGCAGTAAAAATTAGCTTGTAATTTGTGACCGGTCGAGTGGCACTTCCTGACGATCGGATTGCAGAAAAACGAATCTTTAGCAAATGATTGGTGAGATTGGTTCCATAAGTCTAAATGTTGGTTTTGGCTATGGCAAGCTGATTGAGGCAATCGGTCTGATGGATCGTGTTACTAAAGTGCATCTCATGCTGACAACTGGCTTGCATCCGGGCTTGTTTCTACTCGTAAAATATTTGAACGCTATTTCTCCTCCAATTTTAATAGTTTCTGTTGAGCGAATTGGCATTCTTTTTCAGATATGCACTGCCCTTCGAACGAATTGATGATCCCATTGAAAAGACATTATTTTTGCAACGCAATTGGCAGCACACGATTACAATTTCCGTTGTTTACTTTGTTATGATGAAGCTGATTGAACGACTCATGAAACACCGAAGTCCCTTCCATCTTCGATGGCCTCTTGTCATCTGGAACACATCGCTTGCGCTATTCAGCATTACCGGTTTTGTGCGATTCTCAGAGGTTTCTTACATTTTCATGGCCGAATAAACCTCGTTAGACATTAATATTTCTTCCATATTTTTGTATCTTTGGATTTGTTAGGGGGAATTCTGCTGTCCACATTGTCTCCAAAGAGCT
>JPKZ01002830.1:442669-459246 GCA_000803305.1 Toxocara canis | reverse complement strand
ATCTATTTCGAGAGAGAGACTTTATTCAAGGTATTATGGCACATATATTTGTGTTCGATTTCTGTCTCTAATTATGAGGCTTCTACGGGGTGATCTTATGGTGCAATAGAACCTCAGAATTTCTTTGCAAAGATTGTAGGCCGTACTCATATACTCTCATTATATTCAATCGCATTAGTAGTACGCAACATAAGAGTATACCATTCTAAAGGTAACAGTTTTACCATCACTGAAATCAGTGCTGAAGACCTAGTGAAGGTAATATGCAACGAAATTTCTTGAGCCCTAAATCTTTCCAAAAAAATTAAAGACCAGTGCATAAGCAAAATTCAGCGTGTCTCCAGTACCATTTGGCATGCGTCGAAATTCTTGTCCAAGACAAATCTCTCATGTGAAATTTCTCTGTTTCAACGTTTATTATTGCTTGGAACGATTCTTACGAGCAGCACTGAGGAAGGCAATAAATACGTTTATTGTTTTCTGCTCTTCGTATTCTTCTTAGTTTATAATCCTTATTTTTGTTCCTCTAGGATCTTCTCTTTTCGTTGCTCACTGAAGGCATCTATCCATCGTTGTGCTATTCCGTTCATCCGAATGACGTTGCCGCCTATTGGTCATTGTTGTTCGCCATTTCGAAGGTGGCCGAACTCGGCGATACACTATTCGTTGTACTCAGAAAAAAACCACTCATATTCCTTCACTATTACCATCACGCTGCCGTTCTCATCTATACCGCACATTCAGGCTCGTTTCGTTTCTTAGCTTAACAAGTAGGACATCGCCACTCGTCATGAAATGCCGTTCATATTTGTTACCGATGCCGCCACGATGTTTAAAATGTACTGTGTAACCTCGCTGAAAAGTTTGCTTTCTCCATAAGCCCCTCTCATGCCTCAAATGTTGCCTGCTTTGGAATCCTTGAAGCCCTCGGGATTTCGAAGTAGAGCCAGAAATATCTGGACGGTAGCGTAATTGAGGTCAAGGATCGGGAGGGTGGACGGAGGAGTTTGAGGAAGGTGAACAATAGAATAGTGGCGAGCAGTGCCTTAGATACTTGGGAAGGGAAAGGAAGTTACAGAATTAAGCTCTTCGGGAAGTGACTACCGTTAAGCAAACGTGTAAAATTGATCAATTTGCCTAATCTCAGGAGCCGAAAACACTGCAGCAGGGCGTGCATTCATCAGTATGAACTTGTTCGCGCATTCCGCTATGTATACATACTATGCATGTACTGCCATGGGAAATCGACCACCAAAGTAATAACTTATTAATTTATAACTTTTCCATTCCGAGTAACGATATCGCTCATTGAAAGTTCTACTTGTCATTCGTTTCAAGATCTACGTAAACTTCTAGAATATAGATAAATATCAATATTTTGATATTAAACTCGGGCAGTCACAATTTAGACCCGCTGTTTGAGCAAGCCATCGCAGAAGTGAAGATATCACACGTTTACAGTGCCTTAACAGATAGCCTATATTTGATCTGATTTTATGAGCCGTTACTATAGATGACGCTTTCGATTACTCGCGCATGGTTGCATTTTTTAAAATTCTGTGTCGCTAGGTCCGAACAGCTGCTGATTCAGTTGATGACGGCTCGAGTATAGGTATGGCTACTCCAGTCGACAGATTGTCTAGTATAGTCAGACTCCAATTCAAGAGGAATAAGCGTTTTTTTTTTTCAAAGGTAGCAATTTTTTTCTCTCTCTTTGGGAATCGCCGTTTACTTTTGACATAGTTGAGCGTTGTTGATATTCAGATGGATTTCGATGACAGTTACTACCGTACAAACATTGCAAATGCTCACTGGAGTCGCCATCTCGACATATATCTATGAAATTAAAATCGAACAACGTTTACCGTAAATGTTTCAGTTTATTTTCACTTATTAATTTCAGTTGGTGCACTTCTAATGAGCATCTCATGTATCGGGCAATCTTGAGAGAGGAAAGAGAATTATTTGAACTTGTTGTTTTTTTTTTAAATTTTTTAAAAAATTTTCTCGCACAATTTTCATTTTTGTACAATTTCTTGTACAAAAACAGATATCTTTAATGCCCAAAACACTGCTTCTTGCACAAAAATTAATATATCCTCCTTTCATGTCGCACTCTTAAATCCACTTTTTTTTTTTCCGCAATATATCTCTATTTTCAATTGTGCAAATTAACTTACATAGGCGTAGGAAAATTGATGCTTTGGAACCGGGCGCACTATGTTGGTCGAATTTGCGAACTTTGTATTCTTCAAAACTGCTGCGAGCTTCAAAATAATAATAAGAATTGTACTGAAATTCAAAGATATGAAAGCTGATTGTGAAACATCATTAGTTGTTCCTCATTCTTTTACTGTTTTTTTCTGTATGTTTGAAAATCTGTTCATTGCAAAAAACTGCCATCCTTTACACAAAATAAAGGCATATTTTGAACTGTAGAGGATGTTATGCTAAGGAAAAACTGCCTAGACTAGTATAGATATCACATAAGTTAAAAATAGCTAATTAACGAAAACGAAAAACTGTCATAATGAGTCGATTTGAACTGTGCAACAGCTATATTGCTCCAATAGATGTTGTTTTTCGGTTATGAACCTTTCGCAACATGTAATTTGCATTTAGATGTCAACAATCGATGAGTAATCTTTGCCTGGCGTTCATCATCTATATAACGTTTGCTGTGTTGTTTATTCAGTTCTTCATCAACAGTTATATGCTGCGACCAAAAATGATCAAAAAGAATGACTAATTTATTCCGTATTGTATATTTTCCTAAGCTGTTATTGTACAGTTGATATGTTCAATAAAGTATTTGATCGGATACATTTCAAAGTTACAATTTGCGACACACATAAAAGTTTTTATTGCAGTTAATTTTGTCTATGCAACATATATAGGCAAAAGACTAGAAATGCTAAAGATTTTATGATCGTAGTGCAACAAACAGACTCCTCCTTGGTACAAAACGTTTAAGTAGACGCTAATGCCCAAGGAAGTTTTCGTTGTCCGCAAGCTGCATAAAACTTTTTAAATTACACATTTGGTGTTCTCGCATCCTTGTCGAAGTTTATTTTTCCATCTGAAGCCAAATGTGTTTTCCGGAAACAAAATTCCGTGATGATTCTTCTTTGTGTAGTTGTAGTCCACAGCAGTTATTCTATTTCGGCGTTGATGGCAATCACTCAGTATTTCAATTGTTAATGAATATTTATGCAATACTCAAGATGGTTCAATTTAGGGAACGTTGATGGAACTACTCGATCATGTGAGGAGTGATCGCCACTTCGACGCCTATTTAAACGGATAGATGAAAATTTATTTTTCTCAAAGCCTAGAGCTCAAATCAAGGAGGGGGGTGGGGGAGGGGGGGAGAGAGAGAGATAGGTCTTAGAAGGAAAAGAATCGAGCTAATCGTTGTCTGCACGTATTAAACAAAAGCAGCGAATTTTGAACTGTTGTCAACAAAGTTTAAACTTAACTGTGCACGAATGATCTTTGACAGTTCAGTGCTCACAAGAAAATTTTTTGGGGCTTTTAACTTTAGCGCAGTTAAAAGATGGAAGAGTTAAAAGTTTTGAAGGCAATGAGTCCTGCCCATTTATTTCGATATATGAAACAAGTCACAGTATCAGCCAACATACAAATTTGATGTTACTAATTTGTACTGTAGACGTTATCATGCTATTGAGGGGCATTACGTCCATCTGTGATACTCAAAGGAACTGGAAAAATGAAGCTTGAGCCTGATCGTCAAAGTAACCCTAGAAAGCATTTGTTAATGGTACGGTTAACAAGTGGACGACAGCATAATTCCTTTTACTCAAACCGCCCTCTTTGATATAACCGGAAAGAGCAAGCAGTATAGGTGATGATGTTATCCTCTAACACCTCAAAGTATATTTAAAGTTCAAATGTGCTTCTCTGAAAAATTAAGAATTTTAAGAAAGCAGAAAAATGTTCGGACGATGAGCCTATAAAAAGGAGTTATCGAATTGTTTTCCTCGAAAACCAGTTTGCAGTGACGCTATTTTGTTGAGCGGAGAATACTTGAGCGAACATTTCCTAATTTCTGGTCGACTAAGGTTGTGCTCAAAAGCACAACCTTCTTTGCAGTTATTGTTCCTACTGTTTAGTGTATATTCGTTGCAATTTTCAACTATGCGGTTTGCCATCGGCACATCAATTTTTTTACTTTTACAAACTAACAGAAAATATTGCCCTTCAGAGAATACTCAGAAAGTGAAAAATCAATAAAATGCGTTAAATTAATCAAAATTTGACATTAATATACAATTTCCATGTGAAAACTTAGATATTTAAGAAGATGAGTTCTTGAAGTTTATTTCGAGCAATCGGCAACTTAGTGCCCATATGTTCACTGGCAACTGTCGTTATGCCCTATGCGGGCGATCGTTCGAAGCAACGATGCTTTTTTTTGCACAAACACTTAAAATGGTAGGATGAATTTTACACGGAAAAGCTTTTGATTTGGCAATAGTTCAACTGTTTTTCTGAAAATTTTTGCATGGAATTTTTCACCAGATTCAGTGGAATTCAGTGGAAAATTTTTCAGCTGTCTTTTCATCTATGTATAAGCCGATTGGAGAGAAGAAGCATTGCAAAGCTTGGTTTCATGGAAATAATCTTTGGTAAACTGATAGTGCAGAAGTGTTTAGCGTCATAAGTGAAAGCAAACAAAGAGCATGCTTTTCTTAATTAGGCGGTATTTGTTGACTATATCGTTGTTCTTTCGGCATATTTGATAAATGAACAATTTCGATAATCATTGATAATAAAGATTTATACAAGCATGTCGACAAGGTGCTGGAAGCATTGAAGAGCTAAAACGGGTTGGCATGCGTAAAGGAACAAATATGGGAGATCATGGTGGCATCAACGATTCTTTGCAACAAATCACTTTTGAGTTCACACTTTCGATATACATCGAAGCGTTGAAACGGCCGCTGAAGTGCAACGAGTGTCTCAAGTGAACTAATAAGCACAAATGAAAATCGCCAAACGTTTGAACATTTATCAGAAAACCTGCAAAAGTTGTTTGTGGATTCCAATTTGGAGTCGTTCTTATAGCTTTCGTTTTCTAGCTTTCGCCATTTCGGAAATATTAGGCTTGAAGATGAGGCCGCCTTTTGCATTTTCTTCGAGAATAATTCCCATCTTTGAGATTTTCTTTGATGCTAAATTCTGGTTTACCATCTAACGTTCATGTCGCAAACATTGTGATATTTTTGTGCACGTTTTTTGGTGTCTATTTGTACCAAATTAACACTGATTTTTGTATTAGAAAACTACAAACTTTAGAGAGGGTGATTTTTGAAAGTAAAAATGAAAAGAAATAAAAGGCGAATTTATTTTTCGTCGACGACAAACATTTGGACGACTACGTGTTTGGTTTTGAAATTGTTAAGCGCATAATTTTCGTTTCACTTTTTTTCGTACTGAACGATTTTTTTGCTCGTTTCAACAGTTGCGCCTCGTTGAGAATTTCGACGGTCGCTATCTGTTGATTCAGTAAGTGCGCGGAATAGTGACAAATGTGAAGGAAGCGTTCCTTCGGTGCTATTCGTTTTCGGCAAACGGCAAATTTCTCAGCGTATTGACCATTTCAAAAAGATAAGCTGAAGAAAGTGAATTGTTTATCAGGTCATAACCAAATAGAAGGATACAAATAATAGGGAGCCTATTACAAGTCTCTAATCTTCGTGGAACCGGCCACCTCTAGCTAAGAAACATTTTATGTTCGCCAATTTTCCGCTGACTATGCGAAGTGGTTTAAAAAAAACGCACCGTATCGTTTCAAATAAAGCCACTGAGGAGATAAAATAAATCCTCAGCATGACAAGAAAAATGGTATTTCTTCGCTTAGGGCACTATTATGGAACAATTCGAAAGTCCACACTAGGAAAACCACTAAGAAGAAGCTAAAAATAAGCGAATTAATACGAGAAGCAATCGAGTAGCTATAAAAATAAAATGATCAGAAAAGGGGAAACAAGAATGTGTCTAGGAGGGAAACGAAAACGGACGAATCATTTATGGTAACATTGCCAATGAAAAAAATAGAGAGTTAAAAAAACTATACCCATTAGTAAGGCAGGTGTTTCCGGTCCCCGAACATTGCAATTTTGGAAATGTTTTAAGATTGCGCAATTGGTCGATCATTGGCAGAGCCGGTCTTATGCTCGCTGCTGCACTTGAGCTTTTTTTTTGCCAAATTAGCACTCATTAGCATTAGATGTTCGTGTGTGTATGTGTGCATATTTATATGCAAGAGCTCTCCAATTCACTTTCGAATTACGCTCAAACAAGCTGCAATATCGTCGCACTTCTCTTTCATTGAGTATGCTCGCATCATTTCAGTACATTATGACGGTCTGCACCAATTCTAGACATGTGCCTCTTGAATATTCCGATACGAAAAGCTTTTATACGGTTTACACTTGTGAGCTATTAGTTATATTTCAGCGTACTAAGCACTGACAAGATTGATTTTAAAAATTGGTTTTAAAAAAAAAAACCATATCGATTTCCCGTACAAAACCATCAATTAAAGCTTCGAAACAAATGAACGCTTCTTAACCAATAACAATTGAACAAATATGTCGATATGGGCATATCGTTGTTTTTGAAATGCTTAAAATACTCGGTTGAGTTGTTGTGTTTTGTGAATATCTAAGTGACAGTCAGCGTCCTCAGTCAATATCGCAACAAGAGAAACAGTAAACTTGAAAATAAAATATTCGCAATAGCAAAAAAGATGAGTAGAGTAGTCAAAGTGACGCACATTTGCACATCGCAAAAAAATTATGTGAAAGATTACCTGGAAAGTCGACCGTTGCGTAATGTATTGCTTGCGAATAACAAAAAAAAAGCTATTTAATAAGTGAGATTAGGGGGGCAGTAGCTCGGCGGTAGAGCTATCCGTTCATATGCGGGAAGACCTGCGTTCGGTTCCCGGCGGCTTCCCCGACAGATAGCCGGCAGGCTTATCACCAAATGTTTCGCAATTGACCACAACGGTGAAGAGTGGGCATAATTGTCTAGTGTGCAGCCATTTGCATATTTGACGATAACTCCAATAGGAAGAAAAATTTCAACAACAATTCCTGTGGTACTGATTTTGCAATGTTATTAAATAATGAGAAATTGGTGAAACAATAGAAATCGATAACTGGAGATGGTAAAAAAGGATGCAGATCACATTGACTGATACGATCAAGGTGACGTGTTGATTTGAACGTGCACAATGTGTTCACATTGAGCATTGATACGAAAACTTTGAGGATAGAACAAAAGGATGCAGAACTTCTTTGCAGCTCTGTTTCTGGTTAAATCCTAAGTTCTTTGTTGATTTCTTTTTTTTTTGGTGATCTTTTCGCACTGCTAATGCCATGACGATTTAAATACTTGTGCTTCCATCCAAGCTGTTCAGACGGCATTTGCGCTGCAATTCCCCTTCAGCAGCTGCGTATCGTTTTCCAATTCTTGGTTACTTTGAGGCGTTAGAACAAGAACATTTTTTTGGGATCTTGAAAGATTTCATTAAAAAAAATGCTCCTTAGCAGATTTGCATTTGCAAAGCACATTTTGTTGTACCTGTACGCATGTAAGAGTGTATGTGTGCGTGTGCATGTGTTCGTGTGTTTATCGGCTCGTTCGTCTGGTCATTTAATCGCTGAAGCTGGGAGTACGAAATTTTGTCGGTTCATCTAGTCCGGGTAAGTATGATTGAAATTTACACGAATTTTATAACCATTACAGCGTCTATCAATCACGCCGTGGAAAAGGGATTGTTTAACAGAAGGTCTATGAGGGTGCCCCAACCAGATAGAACATTAATTTGTGTGTTATTAGCTGTTATCACTTTATAAAACTGATTGGTCAGTTGCCAAAATTCAGATCATGCCATCCGCGTGGTATGCATTTTCCCTGATTTCTTTGTTCTGAACAGGCATGAATTGCGCTTAACCCATCTACATCTTAAGCTGTTCGTCATGTTGTTTCACAAGTTGTAGAATTTAAGATTACTTTATTTTCTTTTGTTGTCGTTGAAGTTTATTGCCTTGCATTTCTAAAATGCTGGCGCTTGCCTGCGGATCAAATTTCTGGGAGAAGAGCGCAACAGATTAGGAACGGCAAAGTAGAGTCCAAAAAATTAATTCATACTTCGATTACCGCAACAAACTCAATGTGAAAAAGACGGTAAATAAAAATAATTCGCATGGCAATAAAGTTTGCTTGCTACTTTGTGTGAAATTCGATTCGATTCCATGGAACTCTTGGTGAAATTTCCATCATATTTCTCACCTCAGATGGATTCTTTTGGTGACTGACAAGCCCTAAGAACTAATAATTGCAGGCGTCTAGAATATGGGAAGCCTTAACAGAGCGATGCAACTGATACGTTCGCAGATCGATCATTTCAGCGATTTCGGTATTTATGCGAACAATACAACAACATCTCTTCACAATGACTACGTGTACAAGTGAGGCTTATAAACATACGGAATGATGTTTCGGTGGGAGCCGAGTGGTTTTTATTTTTAAATTGAATGAGAGATAAGTATGGTGTGTTTATGAAGGAGAGTGTTTGGTGGAGAGCCACACAGACCACTTAATCAGCCTTATAAGTGCCCGTCAACTTGAAACACAATGAAAATGTCTGGAGAACACATATGAGACAAACAAGACTTCGTTTCAGTGTTGCAGCGAGTGTTTCTGGACAATACCGATGCCGAAGCCACAGCAAGAGCGTTTGCGTTGCGGATGTTCTATACTGGTGTACATCCACCTTAATACATATAACTGGAAGCATCAATAGATGCAATATATAAAAAAATAACGTTAACTGAACCGGCTTTAACAATCAAGCAATCAGGAGCGCCTGATGAGGCTGTTGAAATAAAATTGAGGCTCGAACTGAAAAAAAATCGAAATCAATTAATTATCTACCTGAGCTTTTCGCATTATCATAGTGAACTGATTTTATCAGTCCGATTGCGATCAAGCATGTCGCACATCACACTATCCTTTGTTGTTTCATAGAAGGCGAAAGATAGGAAGCTTGCAATTCCTTTTTTTCGCATCCAAACGCGTCCCAAGAGAAAATAATCGGTGTAGGGATTTATGCTCTTGTGGATGATGCAATCAATGGGCAAGCCTCCAACCTCTTGCGATTACGAGCGATACATATTTCCAGTTTGGACGAGTGAATTGTTAGGCAGGTTAAATTCTCGATTTTAAAAATGGAAAGCGTCTTTTTGGTGCAATTCCCCTTCTCAAATGCCCGAAAATCATGAAGCTTCCATGAATAACAGCGCTAGCCCATTTATAAGGGTATAGCGATACGAGACGACGGTTGAGAAGTCGAATCCACTTGGGTATGCCTAGAGTGTGTGTTTAACGTGGCCGCGGGCTGTAGTCGTACTAAGGATCGCCGTTTCATCCGACCAATCTGAGGGGGGCTAAGTGCAAGCACGGTCGGTCATCATCACCTAACCCATCCTAACGAGGTTATTGCGGGGCAATCACAAAGCGGTGGCGCTTTATACTCGTTGCAGCTAAACTCGCTTGCATTAAAAGCTGGATATGGAACCTCCGTTCGTTGAGACGGAACTGTGGAATGTAGAGGCTCATGTGTGCAGCTGGCGTTTTGCGGTTGTACAAGACGACACTTGGATGGGGCATGGTGATGGCATAGCTATAACGGGAAAGAGGCGTCCATCCCAAATGTACTGAAGCAGGCGAAGGGAAAGCTGAGAACCGCATCCCAATTTTTGTGCACGTTTTTTCTTATCATGGAAATAAAATATGGCATATTTCGAAGAGAATGCGACGAGGGAGAAGGGGAAGTGAAAGGGGTGATAAACGAGAAATATTCGCCGAGGAATTGAAATTTGCTGACATTTTTGAGTCCATAACAGAAAGAAACAAAATTTCGACGAAAGTATTACGAACAGCGATCGACTTAAAAAGAAAAACGTCATTGGAGTGGGCATACATTACGTGCAATAAGCTTAACAACTCGTATTTCAGTAGCTCCTCATTTGAGGGTACCGATCAGACGACGTCCAAACGGGCAACGTATACAGCAATATGAGTTGTCAGTGCAGTTTTTCCAGAGCGCAAAAATGAACGTTTCTTATCGACTTTTAAAACAGTCGAGTCACGATAGTGATTTATAAGTGCTTTAGAGGTGCATAACAAAGCACAGCAATAGTAGTTTGTAACTCTGTAATTTACATATTTGGCTGCCTATATTATGCAATCCACCTTGCTTGCAGTATCCACATTTTTCATGGGAACTGGTTGCACCTTCCAGAAGCCGAGCGACTACAGAAAAAACAAATCTTTTGCAGAAGAGTGATAGGATCATCCGTGATACGTATTCTCACAATTTTTAAAGGTTTTGTAAAAACAGCTGATTTAATGAGTGAAATCGCCTAGGCAAATATCCATTCATCTTCCTGGTGAACATCTCATTTGTTTTTTTTTTTGGTTTTGGGATAGTGCTCAGCGGTACTAATATGCCTACCATCAGTTAAAAGGATATTGAATTCAGAATAAGTACGTACTATGCTTTTCAAATTTTAGATTCGCTCTACCTTTTGAAAGGATCGACGATCCAGTTGGATCAACGTTGTTATTGCAAAAATACTGGTATCACTCGATGACCATTTCGTTTGTCTATTTCGTCACTGTGAAACTTCTTCAGCGTTTTATGCGCCATCGAGAACCATTTCAGCTAAATCGACCACTTTTTTTCTGGAATGCTAGTCTTGCTATTTTTAGCATAATTGGATTCATTCGCTCTGTTGAGGTAAGTAGCGCATCATCCAAATGATGCATCTTTTATTAGCTACCAACTTAACTTGGAAGTTTCGATCGTTTATTTTCTTGGAATATCTAAGTTTTTCGTAGGTGCGTATGATCTATGCATATGACACATAAGTTTTTCGTAGGTGCATATGATCTATGCATATGACACATAAGTTTTTCGTAGGTGCATATGATCTATAACATAACCAAAGTCACTTTATAGGTCTATCCGTTCACTTTCAGATAAACTATAGGGTCAAAGAAAACAAACAAATTTTGTGTAATTAAAGCTCTAATAGACTCTCGGATTGAAGAACGGATAGGAAAAACTTGAACTGCATCGCGCATAAGAAGACAATTTTTTGGGGGGAACATTTGTATGGTTGGTCGGTTCGCAAGGAATATAAATGCGTTGCTGCTGACGATCCACTAGTGGTCAAATCGATTCATAAGAAATTATCATAGCAAGTGCTAAACGGCTAGAAACATAGCTAGGAAAACACTTCTAGATAGCTAATGAAAAAAATGAGGAAATCACATAGAGTGTTGGCTGTTCGGTTTCATCGTCACCTTTTGAATAAATGTCCTCAACATGATAGAATTCCGATCACTAATATTCTATTTTTCGATAAATGCACATTTTCTTCACTTTTTTCCAACGTTTTTATGCAAAGATTTCAGCATTTTTTGTGACGTTATAAATATAGCAACTTAGAGATTTTTTTGTACTTAATGGATGTAAAGAATCTCATCAGTGTATCCCGTTTCTATCATTTATCCGGATGTCTAAAACGCTTTTTTTCGGAAAAGTCAAATACATTTTCGAATTACTTTCAGGATACTATATATAGCTTGTACTATCTTGGTCTGTTTCCTTCGATGTGCTATACAATCCATCCTTACGGTGTCGCTGCGTTTTGGGCATTATTGTTTGCGATTTCAAAGATTGTCGAATTGGGCGATACGTATTTTATCGTTTTGAGAAAGAGGCCACTCACCTTTTTGCACTGTTATCATCATATCGTCGTTATCATTGGTGCCGCATACGGAGGTCTGCTCTATCCCAATTACGTATTTCTTTCAGTATGCACAAATCTCGGTCGCTTTTATCTCGTAAAAGCGCTTCACAGTCTTTCATCTTTTATTAAGTGTATCGCTTATAGCACTCATCGCAGTTGGGCCTTAGCGCACACAGTATGTTCGGCTACAACTGCTCCCGAGTAAGCAGAAAGCAATGAATTTCAGCAAAACATGCGTTGTTCTTTACCGTTGCACCATTTCTGCTCCATATGCTCCTGCCGTTTTCAGTTCAAATTGTGAAAAATTGTATCTAGTTACTGACCTCCTTGGTAAGACCATTTATTTGATGGAACTTGGGCGAGCCTTCTAATACTCTGCATTAGAACCCCTCTCATAACTTACTTCAAGAAGATTACTCGACTCTGTGTAAGGTTGTCGACCTTTAAACATGCAAAAAAGGCGAACATATTTTATAGCAATCCTGCCGAAGGAAAAAAATCATTTGTGGGAAGTTTTTTTTGAGTGGCCGCATTATCGTTGAACTATGCGAAAAAGTGCAAATGGCTGATTTTCTGCTATGAATTTTTTCATTTCATTTTCGATTGTCATTTTAAAAGCAAAGAGTTTCTAGAAGCCGTTTCAGTTCTGCTTCATATCCGTGAATGTATAAAACACGCGTGGAATCGCCTAACCGAATCGTCCAGTGAAATGAGATGAGGATGCGGTTGGCAAAGATTACTTCGACAATAAATGAGCTAATATAAACACCATTGAGAGTCGATTTCACTCAACCATGAGGTCAATGCGGCTTCACTGGTTTTGAAAAAGTAATAACGACCGCAAATATGCGTGACGTCTGATGATATAAACTAAACTCTGAAGTTATTAAAAGCAATGAATTGCCTTATAGGCGCCTCACATGCGGCTCATGGACGTTTCTTCGTTACGATGAATTATTTCGTGCACGGAATTATGTATGCGTATTACGCATGCGCCTCCTACGGATTACATCCGTCTAGGTAATACTCCCATTACTCGGACTAGGTAATATTCCCATTACTCGGTCTAGGTAATATTCCCATTACTCGGTCTAGGTAATATTCCCATTACTCGGTCTAGGTAATATTCCCATTACTCGGTCTAGGTAATATTCCCATTACTCGGTCTAGGTAATATTCCCATTACTCGGTCTAGGTAATATTCCCATTACTCGGTCTAGGTAATATTCCCATTACTCGGTCTAGGTAATATTCCCATTACTCGGTCTAGGTAATATTCCCATTACTCGGTCTAGGTAATATTCCCATTACTCGGTCTAGGTAATATTCCCATTACTCGGTCTAGGTAATATTCCCATTACTCGGTCTAGGTAATATTCCCATTACTCGGTCTAGGTAATATTCCCATTACTCGGTCTAGGTAATATTCCCATTACTCGGTCTAGGTAATATTCCCATTACTCGGTCTAGGTAATATTCCCATTACTCGGTCTAGGTAATATTCCCATTACTCGGTCTAGGTAATATTCCCATTACTCGGTCTAGGTAATATTCCCATTACTCGGTCTAGGTAATATTTCCATTCAAGTCCGTTACTATAATAGCGACGCAAATTTTTATCACGAAAGTGAAACTGCTACGAGAAATCATTGAACTCACTAAAGAATGGTTTGGTGAGAATCGAATTTGAATTTTTGAAATGTATAATGTTAACTCTACGAATATTTAACTAGCAATTCGAGCAAACAAAACTATCATTCTATGGGCTCAGCCAAATATCATATCTGAGTAGGTTATATCGGAGCGGTATAGAAGCAGTAGTCCTTTTGCATAATTTATCTTTATGGTACTGAACCTAGACCTTCAGCCAAATTTCCATTTTAATTAAGGCATTAATTGCACAACAATTTTTAAAAAAATCTCTTATAGTTCCCAGATAATTGCATTAGCTTGCAAGTGCTGAAATGCCCAATATTTCGATGTATAAAAAAGAACTTATATATATATATATGCGTTTGAAAGAGTTCTTCTTGAGTGAGTTAATGAGATTGTTCTAACAAAAATTCATCACAACATGTTTCCCTTTCTATTTTTCCAGTGTGAACCAATCATGACTTAATTTTAGATTCATTGCAATGTTTGTAACAACGCTTCAAATAGTTCAAATGCTTGGCGGAATCACAGTTAACTATCTTGTTCATCAAATCAAATTGCACGAAACCGCTCCGTAAGTCGATGAAATTTTCATATTTTAGCGAATATTGCAGCTAACAAATATTCCATCCATATAGAACATGTAATTTTAAAGATTAATTAAATGATGAAATGGCGATAGTTGAGTATTCCTATTTCATTTCCGATAGTTGAGTATTTCTATTCCACTTCCTCTACTATGATTTATGATAGTTGTTAAAATAATATATTCCTTAACCTATAGTTTAGGACTAATTAAGCAAATCGTTTAAGTTATTCTGACTCATCTTCATCCATTCCGACTGCTTTATTGTTCTCGCCTCTTTATGTATATCGATTTTTCACAATTGAATGATTTAGAGTTTCACTTCAACGCAAGCCAAACAACTTTGATTGCATTGTGCCGTTCACTTCATGGCATAAAACGTTCATCTCGGTAGATATTAGAAAGAATTTTATTCAAAATTTTCACTTTATGCGCCATTCATGTTTTTGTTTCTTCAAAGGCGAATGTTCAGAATTACTGTATCACAAAATTACTGTATTACAATATCTGCGTTAGTGACGAATAATCGTTGTAGAAGAGGCTTTTCTTTTCGCAAATTTCATCCATTGTTCGAGCCAAGTTAGAATAAGTGTTCAATATTTGCAGATGTCAACAATCGATGGGGAACATTTACGTTGGCTATTTGATCTACGGGTCATTTGCGCTACTGTTTATTAAATTCTATATTAACGCCTACTTCTTACGTCCCAAGCAAAGATTCAAGCAGAAGAAGATCGAATAAAATCCATGTCATCTCGATCGACTCGCTACTCCCAAATTTACATCCGCATTTGATTCTTTTTTGTAAATGCGAAATAAATTCTGAAAGACGATCTGATGGATAGACAAATGCTCGAATGTAAAGAAAGGCAGATGGAAAAAAACCCTCTTACAAAACGTGGAGGTTTCCCCTCACCTTCGTCGAAAAGATTTAGAAAATATTGTTCCAGGTAGTAATGACCGGGAAAGAAATAAGAAAAAGCAGAAAATGAATAAAGAGCTTTTCCCCCATGGCTTTCATGTTCTGTTTTCGTTTAAAAATATGCAGCAGTGATCGCGCCTATCGTCAATACAACTATTTGAATAAATCATACCTCTTTGATTCCTGCATAGAACAAGCTTCTTACTGTATTCGACAAGCATAGCGTTGAAACTGATCAAATTTACCATACAACTTCTCATCAATGGGTCTCAGGTGTTGAAATCAGCGGCCTTGAAGGTTTGGTAGGTGGAAACAGATGGATGCATACTGTCGCTTCTTGCATTCAAATCAAAATTTTCGAAAAAAAAAATCAAAATTTTCTTCTCACTCTGTCGGCACAGTCGCTGCACTCGCAGTATTGCAAAAGCTCAACTCATACAGTCACAAATTTTGATCACACACTATACAAGAAATATGTGAGATACGTTTTCCTCTAGAACGCTTTTCAAGCATTTTTCATACTTCCAGAATGCCTTGTTAAGCTTTCCGTAGTTCTAATTTCATAACTAAAAACACTGGGGTACACCGAAACAATTTTGGGAGTGGGAAAAGAACTTAATAATTTTTAAAAAAAAAAGCGAGGCATCCATTGTCGTATTTGTATTACATTAATGTTTATCGCTCGCATGAATTTTTTGGTTGGCTTTTTAGCTTTAGTGAATTCTTTTCGAATGCTGATATCACTGATACAATCAATACAAAGATACAAAGGTAGCTATGATGTCATCGATGCGGCTGACAACCATGTCCAGACATGACTTTTGTGATCAATTCTTGAACATCTGGTGGTCAGTCTGCTGCCGATCCGGTGGAAAAACTATCGCGAGTCGAACCTTGGTCTCTTCGCATATAAGGCATATGAGCTATTGAGCTAATACGTATGAGCTATTGCCACCCATCGCGCTATAAATATGCCTTTCTATTTGCACATTTGTGATTGCTTGATGTATATGCAAAACGATGTCGAAATGAAGTTTTAAAAGAAAGAAATATCGCCTATTGTTTCGCAGCACTTTTATTTCTGAGCAATAAATGTGTCCTTGCTATCGCTGCGTCAATCTTTTTTCAACTCATCTAATTTGATATCACTTTGTTTCAGTGTGCACTTTTGTAGAGACACACTAATCCTTGTTCAGTTTTTTTTTCGTCATTTTTTGACAATTTCTGCGCGATATCCGAGAACGATTGTATCCTTTTACAAATCTTCTACGATATCGCTTGAACAAGGAGTGACCATTTCACCTTTTCTTCTTCGATTATATTTATGAAAAAAAAAGTAGTGATCCTCTTTTGCTAACTTTACTGAACTAATTGCTTCATTGATAGTTGTTCATCTTTTGTCTTTCGTCTCCAATATATACTTTCTACTATATATATAATATAATAGAAAGGTATGAATTTGTCCGTGATAGCAAATTATTTTAATGTGATTCAACATATTCGCCTTTGCGGAACCTAGTATGGTGACATTCCCCCCCCCCCCCCCCCCACACACACACAC
>JPKZ01002830.1:378501-419985 GCA_000803305.1 Toxocara canis | reverse complement strand
CCTCCCCCCCCCCCCCCCCCCCCCGCTTTACTATCTTTCTGAAATGAGCTGAACAATGAGATTCTTTGACGGCTGATCTTGAAATAAAAATGCATCGTCCATTTGCTACATAAAGGATACATTTCAGTAGGGAGCCTAGATAATACACGCATTGTATGTAGATCGAGATACATACAATTGTTTTTCAAAAGTCGTGAGCAGTATGTTTGGCTAAGATCAAGTGGGACGGTTATGAAACTGTTTCACTCCTCTAACGCATCGTGTTTGCTCCCTCAGAGATCAGCAATGCTAATAATTGGTAGAAGACAGTTCATCATAAAATTATTAGAAGAAGGGGTATGACGGGAAACGCTAAAAGTAGGTAAACGATAAGAATGAAAGTATTAGCATAATTTTTTTCCAGAAAATGAGGCCAACCTTACAACAAGTAACAATTTCGAAAACATTATTGATAATGACAGAACGCATTTCATTTTATCGCTTTAGCGGGATAGCAAATTTATAGAAACCTTTATTGTTTAAGGAAATTGAAAATAACAGTAAAAGTAACTGCTAAATCTTTACTTCTGAACAAAAAATTGCAATTGTTTATTTCATTTCGTTTTGCCTCTCAGTTAATAACAATAAAATGAAACTCGTTTAATCATTATTATATTGCCACTCGATATTGATATTCGTTATTAAACTTGCCTAATTTCGTTGAAACAAACCGCTGAACCCATATTTTTTTCTTGATCCTTTGTTTGTTTTGGGTCCTTCCTCCGACCCCCCTACCCCCTCTTTTAATACCTGTATGATATTAGCAAATGATCCTTATCACTCTATCAGTACTAATACCACTGCGTGTCTCCGAAGAAGAAAACACTTCTGGAAAACAGGACAGTAAAGGAATTACACAGTCGTTGTAGTGTGCTGAAAAACCAACGGAAATGAGAACGAGTACTCACTTATAAACGTAGTCATTGTGCAGTGAATGATTTGAAGTGCGATAAATATCGAACTCGTTGATTTGAGCGATACGTGAATATATTGAACTCAGCGTATCGGCCAATATTCCCATCTGCGGTTGCTTGCTTGACCCTCTGAACTAATCAAAGTTACACAACCAATTATGATCGTGATTATGGCGCGATTATATAAGCAAAACGTTCGTAAGCGTCATTTGACGATCGCCATAAACGATCAAAACAATCATAAGAGTTACAGCCTCACTTGAAATGTACTGCTTGCATTGGTGGTTTTGTTAGCCTTAGTTTTAGTGGAAACGCCGATGAATGTGGCTGTGAGCGTTATATTTCTTATTGATCTTTGGTTAGTAGTTCTAAAGTCAGAACCGCTCTCGCCATACCCTAGGTCAAGAACGATGTACACGTACTGGGTGGCGCCTATAATTACGGGCTATTTAAAGAAATAATCAAATGGGTATTTTTATTGAAGGTTTTTATCGAAGTAAAGTGTGAATTATTAAATTCTAAACCAGAAAATTACACACATTTGAAAATATAATTTGGAAAGCAAGCCGAATCGCCACTAATAATAATGATTTTAGCTTCTCGGCAGGTAAGTTTGATTGTGCATCGGTCTGAATGCATGGACTCGGAAATCATAGAAGCTAAATTGACGATGTTTGAAAGGTCATACCTTTGATCTTCACTCCAGGATCACGTTCAATGTACTACAATCGGTCACCTCATCCTCCTCTTCTTCAAGTTCATTCATAGACTATCGAATTCGAGCGAAGACACGCGCAGTCAAAGATGTCAAAAAGTTCTACGTGGACTTCGGAAATAGTGGAGTCACATGTTCCGTCGGATGTATCCCAAAGAACTGATTATCATCTTATGAAGGTTGAAGTATCACTAGTGGTCAAGTGGCTGGGACTTCTGGGTTCAACTGCAAGGGTCGACTTCGATTCCTGGCAGCGATGCATCTTCTACATCTGAGCAGCAAGGAGCAGTAGAAGAGGATATCTATGATGATCACTAGGGAATAAGTCTTTGAAAAAAATTTTTCTCTGTTTTTTGAACGAGAACATTGTTAACCGATCTAGCTGTGAAGCGTTTAAATATGCCTTGTTTTGCTGCGATTTTTGGTCCTCGAGCTACGGTGCTCGTATATTTCGATCCCCCCTCCCATTTCTTCTCATTTCTCCTTCCTTCCTCTCATCTTCCCCATCCCCCCCAATCGGTTAACCGCGGTGGCGGATCTGACACTAGGTACTGAAATATGTGAGAAGGTGCGAAAGAGAGATAAGAGAGACCAATGAGATTTCTTCTCATTTCTCCTTCCTTCCTCTCATCTTCCCCATCCCCCCCAATCGGTTAACCGCGGTGGCGGATCTGACACTAGGTACTGAAATATGTGAGAAGGTGCGAAAGAGAGATAAGAGAGACCAATGAGATTTCTTCTCATTTCTCCTTCCTTCCTCTCATCTTCCCCATCCCCCCCAATCGGTTAACCGCGGTGGCGGATCTGACACTAGGTACTGAAATATGTGAGAAGGTGCGAAAGAGAGATAAGAGAGACCAATGAGATTTCTTCTCATTTCTCCTTCCTTCCTCTCATCTTCCCCATCCCCCCCAATCGGTTAACCGCGGTGGCGGATCTGACACTAGGTACTGAAATATGTGAGAAGGTGCGAAAGAGAGATAAGAGAGACCAATGAGATTTAGAGATATTTGTCCACTCGACTCTCCACCAAGCAAACCAGCACTCGCAAACTTTTACTCGGCTTCAAGTTCGCATTACTCCGAAAAGTTTTTCTATTGGATATGCTTGAGAGTTAGTTTACAACGTTTACAAAGTTGAAGAAATGATTCATGAACTCAATTTGGTGAAATCAAATTGAGGACTCATTAAAAAAAATACGTCTATTGGGTAGATGGGGCTAGGGCAGGGGTGAGAGGGTGGAAGGGGAAACTTTCGAGAATGGCTACATTACCACTTTGTTCCTATGATACTTGTTTACAACAACATCAGTGAAATAGGGCAGAGCACATTAACGTGACAATTTTTGTAAAGTACATACAAAGTTAAATCAATAGCATTCGCTAAATGGCGAACACGTGCACAGTGGCGAAAGCTTTTTGCCCAAAAAACTGGCATTCCTCTAATGGCCAGTTGAGTTGACTGTGTTCGACAGTCGAGAAGTAACCGAACAGTAAAAGTCACAATGACTACTTCATAGCTCCGAGTAATTTGGCAGCCATCTCAACACTATTTAAAGCTTCAAAAAATCTGGAAAAGCAGGTAAGCAATAAACTCAGAGGCTCTATTATGATGAAGTCAAATTCGAACACATGCATGCATGCTAGCATATTTGTTAAATGTAAAGATAAAATGAAAATTTAGTGCGCAACTAAATTTTACTACGAACTTAAATATCATCTGCATAAAAGGCAGGATATATACCGATGCTGCTGGCACCTTCTACACATTGGTCTCATGAAACGAAAGGGTGAAGTGGTAGGAAATGATGATCGAAAGCACAAATGTTACACTTCTTATGTGAATAACAAGTTGGCGAAGGTGCAGCAGGGGTGGTGTACCTTTAACGCGCATCTCAAGAAGTTGAGAGGCAAAGTATTTCCGTGAACAAAATTCACTCGGTTCAAGTTCGCAAAGTTCCTCATTTGCCACAATAAGTCATTTAACTTCATCTCAAATCCCTTTCACTAACGAAATCGAACGAGGTCGTAACAAAACGCGGTTTATAGCATACAACCCAAAGTAAAATGTTTAACATCATTGACTTTAATTTTAGCCACGAAAGAGTTCGAGTCACCATCGAAGTGCATATCCTCCCTCATAGTTTTTCAAATGCCATTTTTAATTACAAAACTCTCTTATTGAAAACTTTATCGAAAAATTTTTCATTCAAAAAATTCTTTTATAAGAAATTTCATCATAACTCAAAAGTTAATGAATGCATTTTTGTGCTGAAATAATTTCTGGAATCGTTGAAAATATTTTCAACAGTTTATGAAATTGACGAAAAGAACAATACGATTGGTCGATCCGATGCAATCAAGCATTCTTCGTCACTTGAGCGCATGAGCAAACTTGCGAATAATAAGAGCTCGTTTTTTGGTTGAACACTCACTCGAAAGAAGGCTGAGAAAAAAGACAACAATGATCGATGCCATAACGAAAAATAAACGAAAGAAAAAGGGAATCGAAAAGCGCCTCACAATGAAATGAAAAACGTAAAAAAAATGAAGGCGGTGCTTCAAGACGGTTATCGCCCACTAAACGATCGTCGTAATTCGCGAGCGAATTTCTTTAACGGCAAAAGTACTTGTTTTTAATGAACATTTCATGAATTGCAGCAGGTCTTCCAAATTTTCTCTTAATACGCCGTTTGCCGCACACAACGATTTCGTCGAAAAAAATTACAAATCGAAGTTGTCAGTTTTTCGCCGCGCTGATATGCAAAATTATACCGATGTTAATTCTCTGAAATTAATTCTCCGAAATTAATTCTCTGAAACTTTAAATTTTTCTCAAAACAATTTTTTGCATTTAAATGAGATGAAAAGCATGCAAAGAAAAGCTGAACTCAAATAATCACGTAGAGGTTGTATAACTGTGAATGGACGAAATTATTTGGTCATTTCGACTCGTCTGACGTTTTCAGTTTTCACTTCTTCAATTTCGATCCCAAACCGAAACTTTTTGGCGCAAAAACCAAAGCAAGAAATCGAACGATAGTAGCAGCTGATATGATAAGTTTCAAAGTTGAACAGTTTCTATGCGTTTTGGTAAATATTTGCTAGATGACCATTTCTGATGAGTTTTTGAAGAGGCTGGTCTCATGGATGAATTCTCAAATAATTCTGCTTGCTGACAAACATTCCCATTGGTTGCAGTTTGTTAACAATTGCAAGGTGTTGTGCTCCACTATACTTCATATGAATCGTAATTGTTAACGCACGATTGCAGGTAATTTTGAACGTTCGGAATAACTATGAGTGAGCTTTTAGAAGCGCAACGAAATGCACGAGGGGACAAAAGACGGATGTATTCCATTATTTAGTCGCTATAGTTCAGCTAAGATTTTGAGGGGTTTTAGCTTATTAGCGTAACGTAACAACACGCTGTTTGAGAATATGATACAAAATGGTTTATCAATATTTCAATTTTTGCCAAAAACAGTGTTGCCTTTCTAATTTTTTAAATGGTTTTTCTTGCAAACATCTTCCATGCCGAATTTGACACTGATGACCTTAAGTAAAATAGGAAGTATTCTACACAAAATCGATAGCGATCGATCGATATTGATTTTATGCAGTATCACTTTTTATTTTGAGCGATCGGAATCAGGAAATCGCGCATTTTATTTTCTACTATTTACTTAAATTGGCTGAGAAATATTTGCAAATAAATCACCACGCAGCTTATGTGTATATGCTTCGAGAAAATAATTAACTTTAACTTCACATGGTTTGTGCAACTCTATAAAGCAAGCCTACGTTTAAGATTTCACTATACCATCGCCTCAGATTGCGCAGATTTTGTGAAATGAAACTGATAGTCGAAAATCGCTTATTCGTTTCCCTTGAAAGGTTTTTTTATTTTGATTCTTCTGGTTCTTCCCGTATTTTCAGCTTTTTAGGCTCTTTCGGTCTTTGACTTTCGGTTTTAATAACTTGAAGTTCGTTTTTCCTATTCCAAGGTGACTTTGGACTTTGTATGTTCGGGCGTCATTGTTTACGAATGCGCATGATATTGTGTTTTGGCACCCTCAGTAGGGCACTTGCTAATGCACTACGCTAAGATGCACATTTAATATTATATGCGATAATATGT
The DNA here is from genome assembly GCA_000803305.1 of Toxocara canis. Taxonomy (NCBI): domain Eukaryota; kingdom Metazoa; phylum Nematoda; class Chromadorea; order Rhabditida; family Toxocaridae; genus Toxocara; species Toxocara canis. The sequence continues at coordinate 414,177 of JPKZ01002830.1, read as the reverse complement.
TTAAGCGAGATATTTTTCATTCTTCGAAAGTTTCACGCTGAAAAACAGGGAGAATGTAGCGGAAAGAATTTCTAAAAAATTCGATAAAATGGCTGCATTCAAAATATGAAACTTTTAAGTCGTAAATGTGAATTGCAAAATGTGTTTAGTGGTTTTCTATAAGAAGTAATGTTAATGTTTCGTGGAATTTCACTGAAAAAAAAGCACCCAACATCGTTCGGTAGCGAAACTTTTTGCATTTATTGCATTGCATGAACAAAATGTTGCAATGCAAAAAAGGCATTGGTGCCTAATGCAAATTGCATCATCGATTTCGTCTTTTTGTTTTCATGCAATGCTTCAAATTTTGAAAGTAATATTTCAAAATGATTGCATTACATATGCCATAAATACTTTTTTATTGAAAAATCCATACAAGACAGTATCACTATAACTCAACGAACGAATAATGAATGATCGATGTGCGAACGTTTAATTAAAGGCGAAAATTGAAAATTGAAAATTGAAAATTGATTGAACTTAAATTCCATTGGAAAAAAATGAAAATTGAAATTCCACTGAATTGTATTCGAATGGCGAAGTTGATATTTCGGTGTCAACGTAACAACAACTTTACTTACTTATAAACAATATGTGAAAGCAATAAATATTCTAAGGAAGAATGGAAAGAAAAAATGAAAGACAATGTAGGAAATTATAGGCGTAATAGATGAAAATTTAATAATGCCAAATTTTATATGATAAAAAAATTCACCAAAAATGATAAGAAAATTTACGTATTCGGTGAACAAATTGTAAAGGATGTAATACTTTTGGTAACCACTTAATAAAAAAAACAGTATTGTTCATTTGTATACCACGATCACCGTCAACAGTATCAGATTATCGAGTCCGTCTCTCTTCAGAATCTCTTTACGTATGCTTTGTTTTTTTTTTTAATTTTCTTTTAAAAAGGCGTTAAAAAGACTCAAATCTATGCACCCCTTTGAATTTCCCTTCAACATGTCAACCAGTTTTGTTGGAAAAAACTAATAAATATACAATTAAGCACAAGAACATATAATATATAGGTTTAGATCTTACTATGAGTACTTATAACAATTTTAAGAAACACATCGGAAGAAGAATTTCGAAAGTCAGTCATGGAAATTAAAAAAAAACGCAAGTGGACGACTGCACTGTAAAAGGAGAATCACAAAACGAGACCTGCGAACGAGAAGCGAAAGTGACAGCAATTCGGGTGGAACGTTGATAAAATGATTACAAATGAGTGCAACGCTATTTTTGTGGAATACAGGGCATTTCACCTAACTGAATATAGGGCTCATTTCGATCATTAAAACTGAATGTGAAGGTGTTTGTCGGAAGTAGTTAGAAGCTTATTAGTTAAAAGCTTATTAGTTGTAGGCTTATTAGTTGGAAGCTTATTAGTTGGAAGCTTATTAGTTGGAAGCTTATTAGTTGGAAGCTTATTAGTTGGAAGCTTCACAAAAATCTTATTTTATTGACAATCAGTGGACAAATGATGCGTTGCTGCTTTATGCATAGAACAACAAACACTATCAGCATACTTCATCGCCAAAGCACTAATGAGACTCGAGACAAACTACAAAAAAAAAGACCTTTCGTAAGTTCTGGGCGATTAACGATTGCTACGAACTGGTTTTCATTTACTCGTTGTAAATAGACATCCCTTTATGGTATCGACAAACAACTTCACACGAGTTGCTTAAGACGAATTTACTTTATTTCAAACAATGATCGTTTCAAAATGGTTCATCAATTCGATAAAGGACTTTATTGTTCATAAAATGAATGCGAAAAAAATCGGTTGTTGTTGAAAATTTTTGTGGACAAATTCGAAAAGATATTCGCTTATCAAAAGAACTTTTAAAGCTTATTTGAGTTATTTAAGGGGTTTCCTTATCTAGCAATGAAGAAATTTCACCGCAAAAGGTCATTCGTTATTCGATTATGTGCTGAAGTCTGGCAATTGCATTTGATTTTTTGATTTTTTCGATTTTCGTTCTTTTCATGCCGTTTTTGTGGGAAAAGTTTTTTCCGTTGGCACTTTTTATAGGGCGAGGAATTTTTTCTATTTTTTGGTTTTTCTCTCTCGCAAAATATTGCATGCAGAATAAGGAGTTTTTTCTTTTACACTGATCTTCTTTTAATTGCCACATTCCTTTTAAGCATCCGTATTTTTTTTCATGCGGTTTTCCCTGCAGTGAATTCGACTCTATGGATAATAAATCCGAAATTTTTGTGAAAAAAGTCCGTCTTCAGTTACTAGAATGCTGCAGTCATGTCGCACGGCATTACCGAACAACGAGGTCATAGTCGGATGAACCACTGAATGGTGAAATTACGAAAATCGTTTTTGCATTGAACATTTCGTTGAATTTTTCATTGGCAGCCTCCCAGAATATTCAAAAATGTCAGTTTTTTTCGTGTTAAAACTTAAGCTGGTCGAAAACTGCCTAATTTGAGGCTACTAAGTAGCGCTCATAGTCTGGAAAAATTTAGTAAACTCGTCATTTCCGCACTTCTAGATGCAAATACAAAATGCGATTTTTTCTACTTCATAGTTAAACATTTCAGGAGGGTTATTTCCATCAAACAGACTTCTTAAATAGTTTTGCATGTGTTTTTAAATAGTTTTGCATATATTATATATGCAATTCTCTTTCTTGTTGCAAATTAGGAGACATTGTGTTTACGATAAATATCAAAGGACGATAGATGCATACGTCGAACACATTCAAAGAGCATAGAATCTAAACATTAAGTTATAGCTCTTGCATTGTTAAGCAATGGTTTGTTGGTTGTAATATATTTGTATGACATAGCAACATTAAGCATCATTAGCGAGAATGCAGAAAAACTTAAATATAGTATCGATTTGACTGCCATTCATTTCCAATTGTTCCTTTGTGTATGGTACTTCTTTCTTGTTATTCAAAAATATGATTGCTATGCTAACTTCAATTATTTCCCCCCTTATTTTTAACGTCAATGAATGCCATCTGGATGACGCGCATACACAAAAGAACATAACATATCAAACAACGCATACAAATTACATATCATGAAAAAAGTGTATAGCACTTCAAAGATAATTTAACCTTCGATGGCAATGCCGTCTTTATGACTCGATAACCCCATCGACACGTCGTTGAATAGTTAAGTCTAGTTGTGCGCATAAAAGATTTTGCGTATAACAAAAAGAGCAATCAAAAGATCAAGAATAATTCGTGCAAAAGTATACAAAATTATATAACACATTCAATGAGACTAAGGGAAAGACAGAGAGAGAGAGAGAGAGAGAGGAGAGAGAGAGGGAAAAAAATAAGCTGCGGTGATGAAAACTAATTGACATTACATTATGGCGCATGAGAAGATCGAAGACCAAATGACATTTGCATAACTTATTTAGTAATTAAATTAAAAATTAAGAAAAATTAAGAACGAATCGAAAAAATGTTTTCAGTTCCACCACCTTAACAAGAATATGAAAAACGCTCTGAAGCAATATTTATTTTCGTCAGTGTTCATGCATTTTGTGTATCTTTCGAGAGTGTTCAAATTCGAGCGTGTTTTTTTCCTTTAATCTCTCATAAATGAATTTGAATAGTCAAATAATTTCATCATAAAATCTCATCAAAAACAAAACTTTTAATGAGTTCACTAATATTTTAGTTAAAATTTTTCATTGATTGCATTTAAAAATTCAAAACTGAAAATGGCTAAATAATGAATTTCCCGAAAATCGGATGAATGGCAGACATTAGGTCAAAATTTGTCAAAATTAAGTCAAATTTGTCAGCATTAAGTCAAAATTTGGTCGAGGAATAGAGAGCAAAAATTTTCAGTTATGAATATTTTGTCATTTTGATGACCATAATTCAGTGTATCAATAATAATTGATGACCGTAAATGGAAACACATAATTTTGAAAGTCCAGTTTTTATTCTTTTCATAACTCGTTAACTAATAAGGCGTGCCTCGATAATTTATTTCATTTCGTTGTTTTTGCTGATGGCAACAATTGCGTACGGTAGTGCAGTAAATGTGTACGGTAGTACGGTAATTTTTTTTTTCAAAATCCGATGCTTTGCATCTCGGCATTCTGCCGTCATCAACTTCATCGAAATGCCTAGCAAATTTGAAAAAAAAAAACAAACAAACAAACTCCACCGAGCTGCCATCAACAAAACCATGTACTGAAATACACACATTATTTTACTAGTTTACTCAGAAAGTGAAATTTCACTCTAAGAAACGAGACGCTCAGTGAGAAATTATTCGATCTTCTTGTGTTGACATCTTTCTTTTGAATTCAGAAAATACGCCTTTATATAAAATTGAACGAAGAGTGCCGCAAAAGTAGTGTATACGATGAACGCCAAATACAGATTACCGTACGATTGTTGGCATCTGCAAACTTATGCATTAGCGAAATTTTGGTTTGGTTAAGTTCAAAGTGAAGTTTGAAGCTGCACTTTTGTTATCACTGAAGTTTGAAGCTATCCCTTTGTTATCATATCATTTAATTTTGGCTCATATCTATGATGTATTCATTCATTCATCACTCATATAATGCGTATCGAAACGAAACTTGTCAAATCGACAAGCAACCGCGGTTTCCGTGTTTTGTGCAAATGAACGCATCAATATCCGCTGCTTGTTGATGCTATATTTTTTTGTGTGCAACCAACACCCATGTTTCAAACTATACAGAATAGTGTTAAACTACAGCTGTGTACCACTCTTGTCGAGACCGTGTTGAGAAGGGTCTTATTTTTAGAAGCACTTATACATTCGAATTTAGATAACACAGTGGTTATGAAGTGCGTTTACCTCTTCCATAGTGAAAGTTCAAAGAACTGTTACATTTTACGAATCTATTCTGTATTCTTTTATCCCAAGATTTTGAGCTCAGACAAACTCCTGAAAAAAACAACGTCCGAAAAATAACTTTGTCTAATTATACTAGAAACATCTGAAATGACCTGATGAAAATGCAAAGATTTTTTAAAGAATACGTCGGCTAGTTCTGTTCAGCAATTTTTAAAAAATTATTCTAGATAGCAGCTAATGCCTCTCATTTAGTAGTTGAATTCGATTTTTCTTATTCCCTTTTCCTTCAGAGGAATGCTGATCCTATCATATGAAATGCTTACGGAAGGTCGGGCATCGTTTTGATCTTGAAGACCAATGAAACGACGAACAAACCACCAAGCATTTGCACGATTTGTAACGTTGTCACCATCATAGCCATGAACCTTAATAGAACATATCTTTGCAACAATATTTCGTCAACGTTCAACACTGGTATTTCATGAAAGAAAGTTTTGGCGAATTGCCCGGTTTTGGATAAAATGGTAGGTTATTTCTGCTCAGGTATTCCCGAAGTTCTATGAGGACAATACGGAGCCCAATAAGATCACTAAGTCGCCGATTCAATACTCCCTGTTACCGGTATCATTCCTATGCAATTAAAATACACTATAAACGTTTCCGTCATGCCTAGAATCGAACAGCATACAGCAATTTCTTTATATTCTTATTTTCCTTTTCTCAGGTTTTATACAACAGACTCCCTCTTTTTTTTTAATCGAAGAACCATTGATGTAAACCTCGTATGCTTAAAATAATCTGATTGCCGACCCGGACGTAACCCCCAACCCCTAAAATGTCGGCACTCTCCATTGAAGTAAGTACATGGTACTATCATTCCATGGCACGTACTTCCCATCAAAAAATGTCGGTGAGGCCTTAAGCATCAAGAACTGGTTGGTTTAAATTGGCTTAGGGGTAAGGTTTTAAAATTTTCAGAATTTGGCCTAAGAAAGACGTTCTATCAGCAACCAATTACGAATGCGTTCGCGAAGATACATGTCATTAAGACTATATAGCTATTGCGCAAACAATGACTTCTTTTTTTAATATCTTGATATTTTTAACGTCAATGAATGCCATCTGGATGACGCGCATACACAAAAGAACATAACATATCAAACAACGCATACAAATTACATATCATGAAAAAAGTGTATAGCACTTCAAAGATAATTTAACCTTCGATGGCAATGCCGTCTTTATGACTCGATAACCCCATCGACACGTCGTTGAATAGTTAAGTCTAGTTGTGCGCATAAAAGATTTTGCGTATAACAAAAAGAGCAATCAAAAGATCAAGAATAATTCGTGCAAAAGTATACAAAATTATATAACACATTCAATGAGACTAAGGGAAAGACAGAGAGAGAGAGAGAGAGAGAGGAGAGAGAGAGGGAAAAAAATAAGCTGCGGTGATGAAAACTAATTGACATTACATTATGGCGCATGAGAAGATCGAAGACCAAATGACATTTGCATAACTTATTTAGTAATTAAATTAAAAATTAAGAAAAATTAAGAACGAATCGAAAAAATGTTTTCAGTTCCACCACCTTAACAAGAATATGAAAAACGCTCTGAAGCAATATTTATTTTCGTCAGTGTTCATGCATTTTGTGTATCTTTCGAGAGTGTTCAAATTCGAGCGTGTTTTTTTCCTTTAATCTCTCATAAATGAAATTGAATAGTCAAATAATTTCATCATAAAATCTCATCAAAAACAAAACTTTTAATGAGTTCACTAATATTTTAGTTAAAATTTTTCATTGATTGCATTTAAAAATTCAAAACTGAAAATGGCTAAATAATGAATTTCCCGAAAATCGGATGAATGGCAGACATTAGGTCAAAATTTGTCAAAATTAAGTCAAATTTGTCAGCATTAAGTCAAAATTTGGTCGAGGAATAGAGAGCAAAAATTTTCAGTTATGAATATTTTGTCATTTTGATGACCATAATTCAGTGTATCAATAATAATTGATGACCGTAAATGGAAACACATAATTTTGAAAGTCCAGTTTTTATTCTTTTCATAACTCGTTAACTAATAAGGCGTGCCTCGATAATTTATTTCATTTCGTTGTTTTTGCTGATGGCAACAATTGCGTACGGTAGTGCAGTAAATGTGTACGGTAGTACGGTAATTTTTTTTTTCAAAATCCGATGCTTTGCATCTCGGCATTCTGCCGTCATCAACTTCATCGAAATGCCTAGCAAATTTGAAAAAAAAACAAACAAACAAACTCCACCGAGCTGCCATCAACAAAACCATGTACTGAAATACACACATTATTTTACTAGTTTACTCAGAAAGTGAAATTTCACTCTAAGAAACGAGACGCTCAGTGAGAAATTATTCGATCTTCTTGTGTTGACATCTTTCTTTTGAATTCAGAAAATACGCCTTTATATAAAATTGAACGAAGAGTGCCGCAAAAGTAGTGTATACGATGAACGCCAAATACAGATTACCGTACGATTGTTGGCATCTGCAAACTTATGCATTAGCGAAATTTTGGTTTGGTTAAGTTCAAAGTGAAGTTTGAAGCTGCACTTTTGTTATCACTGAAGTTTGAAGCTATCCCTTTGTTATCATATCATTTAATTTTGGCTCATATCTATGATGTATTCATTCATTCATCACTCATATAATGCGTATCGAAACGAAACTTGTCAAATCGACAAGCAACCGCGGTTTCCGTGTTTTGTGCAAATGAACGCATCAATATCCGCTGCTTGTTGATGCTATATTTTTTTGTGTGCAACCAACACCCATGTTTCAAACTATACAGAATAGTGTTAAACTACAGCTGTGTACCACTCTTGTCGAGACCGTGTTGAGGAGGGTCTTATTTTTAGAAGCACTTATTCATTCGAATTTAGATAACACAGTGGTTATGAGGTGCGTTTACCTCTTCCATAGTGAAAGTTCAAAGAACTGTTACATTTTACGAATCTATTCTGTATTCTTTTATCCCAAGATTTTGAGCTCAGACAAACTCCTGAAAAAAACAACGTCCGAAAAATAACTTTGTCTAATTATACTAGAAACATCTGAAATGACCTGATGAAAATGCAAAGATTTTTTAAAGAATACGTCGGCTAGTTCTGTTCAGCAATTTTTAAAAAATTATTCTAGATAGCAGCTAATGCCTCTCATTTAGTAGTTGAATTCGATTTTTCTTATTCCCTTTTCCTTCAGAGGAATGCTGATCCTATCATATGAAATGCTTACGGAAGGTCGGGCATCGTTTTGATCTTGAAGACCAATGAAACGACGAACAAACCACCAAGCATTTGCACGATTTGTAACGTTGTCACCATCATAGCCATGAACCTTAATAGAACATATCTTTGCAACAATATTTCGTCAACGTTCAACACTGGTGTTTCATGAAAGAAAGTTTTGGCGAATTGCCCGGTTTTGGATAAAATGGTAGGTTATTTCTGCTCAGGTATTCCCGAAGTTCTATGAGGACAATACGGAGCCCAATAAGATCACTAAGTCGCCGATTCAATACTCCCTGTTACCGGTATCATTCCTATGCAATTAAAATACACTATAAACGTTTCCGTCATGCCTAGAATCGAACAGCATACAGCAATTTCTTTATATTCTTATTTTCCATTTCTCAGGTTTTATACAACAGATTCCCTCTTTTTTTTTTTAATCGAAGAACCATTGATGTAAACCTCGTATGCTTAAAATAATCTGATTGCCGACCCGGACGTAACCCCCAACCCCTAAAATGTCGGCACTCTCCATTGAAGTAAGTACATGGTACTATCATTCCATGGCACGTACTTCCCATCAAAAAATGTCGGTGAGGCCTTAAGCATCAAGAACTGGTTGGTTTAAATTGGCTTAGGGGTAAGGTTTTAAAATTTTCAGAATTTGGCCTAAGAAAGACGTTCTATCAGCAACCAATTACGAATGCGTTCGCGAAGATACATGTCATTAAGACTATATAGCTATTGCGCAAACAATGACTTCTTTTTTTAATATCTTGAAGCATTATCGCTTCTCCATTGCAGCATGTGAGTTCTGCTAGTTCTATTTGTTGTTTCTAAAAACAGCAATTTGGGCGATCACATCCGTCGATCACTTTCTCCTCGGACACCTCTGTTCCAGTGGAAGACGTGAAGAACATAGAAAGACTTATGTTAGCAACTGTATATCAGTACAAATGAAGCGCTCCCTAATTGCTCCTCTAAAGTTGAAAATAAATGTTTAAGATGAATATCGGATGAGAACGAAGTTACTTTAGTAAAACCCTATAAAATAAACTTTCACAGAAACGTTTTTCCTAACTCCGCAAGTCATAAAAGTGATCTATGGAATGAAAGTAAATAGTGATATGAAAAGAAAAAAAAAAGATTTAGAACGTTCGTAGCCGAGAAAAATTTCCATCAAAGTTTTTCATCAAACTGCCAATAATATTTCTGACTCTTTTAACCATGGTGGCAGAAGATTTCTCCATCTTGTAGAATTTCCTCTCAAATTTTTCAATTTTTTTTCGAAGTTTTTCAATGTTTAAAAATTGTCGAAGTAGAAATTTTTTCATTTTTCAACTAAAATCTGACGAACAGTACCGTGAAGGACGTAATCCATAAGCTGTACATGCGTAATAGGTATACATAATAGTATGAACAAAAAAATTCATGCTAACGAAGAAGCGTCCTGGCGCCGCATGCTCAGCTCCTGAAATCGCGGCACATTATCAACAAACGAAGGACTATTTTCCGTTCGGAACATTGAAGAGTCTTTAAAAAGCGGCTAGAATACTTCACCGATTACGTGGAATGCCCAATGGTGAGGAAGAAAAAGTTACTTAATACTTTTCTAAGAAGCGCTAGGAATGGCGCAATATAACTTCGTATGCATAGAAACAGGGAAGCAAAATAAATCAAAGAAAACAGAAAAAAGTCCTTTTAATTCCAAACAGTCTTCCCCTTCCCACTTGGCTTGTACTCTAAAGTTGTTGAAGATAAAGAGATCTAGCACCCTGGTCAACGATTACATTTTACAATTTGAGCTATAAGGAGAAGCTGGAATGAAAAATGACTAGAAAATTTCTCGATCGATTTTTCCGACTTTTATTTTTCTTCATTATAAAACCTATCCATTTTTGAAAGCCATGAGGGCACTAATTGTAAAATTTACTAAAAAATCGAGAGACATCTATTTTTCTAGTAAATTTCAGAATAGAGACGTCTGTAGCAAAATTGAAAAAGTTACTTAAGATAGCTAACCTGCATGTGCGGATCCAATCATCACAGCAGCATGATGATAGTAGTGGAGAAATATCAATGGCTTCTTTCTAAGCACAATGAAAAGCGTATCGCCAAGTTCGACTATTTTTGAGAGAGCAAACAGTAATGCCCAAAAAGCAGCAACACTTTTCGGATGTATCGTATAGCACAGTGAGCGATACATGCCCAAATTCGTTAGGCTATAAACCACATCCTTAACGAAAGTTTTCCTTTAAAAGTCATCATAGATGACACTCTAAAAGAAAATGATCGCTGTTCACTTAGTTCGAGCAAAACACTTAAGCAATAGCTAGCAATCCTTGTCAGAACTAACAAATTTAGCAACATGACAATTTATTGCAGTAAAAACTTTCCAAAAATTCTTATGACAAAATTTTCAACTATCCATTTCTCAATAATTATGCGGAAAAAGAGGAAATTTCAAGAGAAAATTGTACTGACAATTTAAAAAAGTCCCTTAACCTGTTCGTTTTTTTAAAGGTATATTCCGAGGAAAATCAATTTTTGATAGAAAACGATTTTTCCTCTAATCGCTGAACGTCATAAAGTTGCTTTGAAGTTGTTTATCCTATTTCATCACTTTTTCACGAGGAATGTTTGGTTGGTAATCCTTTTTGATATACGCATAGAAATGGGCGTACAGAACGACAATGCGTTCTTCAATCAAAAAAAAAAACTGCTAGAACTTTCTGCGTAGAGTAAATTAAAGTATGAAAAAATAAGTATTGCTTTTCCGAAAACAAAAAAAAAACAGACTATTCCACTAAATAATTATGCGTAAAAGGTCGATACAATTAGCGACTTTTTTTGCGCCAATTTCTCCACTCTGCGTTTTTCGCTGAAGGCTTAAAAAAAGGAATAAATTCGGCAGAATATATTGGACACTTTTTTCATCGCCAAAATTTGCATATGAAACAGAAATTCCACGTTTTCTGCTGAGCTTTTCGCTCAAAAAAATTTTTATATAATCGATTTGTACTGAATGATCTGATTGTTTGATCAAATACATATACTTAAGTATTTCTATATATATACCTCAGTAAATCGTATGAAACCGACGGCACTAAAGAGTGCGAGGCATGCATTCCATATAAACAACGGCTTTCGAAGACTGAATGGCTCACGATTACGCATTATCCACTGAATGAGCTTTATCACGATAAAGTAGACAATTGATAAGGTGATTGAATGATGCCAATTTCGTTGCAAAAATAACGTCATTCCTACCGGATCATCGACCTTCTCGAACGGTAACGCATACCTTCAAATATTTTAAAGTGCACAGCATTGTTTAACTTTTAATGATGGTACCATATGATCGAATTTTACTAATGTACAAGCGATAACCAGTGGATGGAAATTTTCGCAAGAAAAATGTTCGGAAAGAAAATTGACAAAAATTTTGAATAGTTCTTCTTACCGATCTTGATATTTATATACGTAACGATTAGCAATACCCATATCAATCAGTTAATATATCAAAGTGGTCATTCACCGTTGTTTATTCGGGCTTAGCAGCGAGTGTTGATCCCAGATATATATGAGAATATGTGAATTCTTTCAAGGCTATTACTTCAAAAGACTGAGTTCTTCGAAAAAAACTTTTTATGACAACAGTACTTTTTAATATACCGAAAAATTTTCTTAACACCTCTTATTAGTTGCAAAAAACGAAAAACTGAATTACCAATGATCGCTTTGATAGACTCGTAAATATAAACATGAAAATGCTGAACAGCAAAAGATTTTCACCTGTAGATATAATCATTATGAAGTGAATGGTTTGTGTTGTTGCGATATACGTCGAACTCGTTGATCTGCTTCAAACGCCATCGTATCGAACTTAAAATGCTGTAGAATTTTTCCATTACTGATCGCCTTCTTAATCCTGTAAAGTGAAATAAATCTAGTATCAAATTCCATCATTGCGCTAAAATTTTTTTATTCAGTCAGTATACCGTGCATCCTCGAATTCATACTCCAGAATCAGACGATTTCGCTTACCGAACGAGGTGACCCAACGTGGCAATTGAATTTGAGGGAGGTTTGTGAGGAATCATATCTCCAAAGACGTATAATCTATTTTAAGGTAATGTTGCAAGCTCAAGGAGAATTTTTCTATATAGAACCTAACAAAGTTAATAAAGATTTATATTCAAGCGGAAGGGAGAGGGTTTGGAAAAGGGCGACCTCATAAGGAAGGAATGAATTTGATGGAAGACTGTCATGAAGGTTGGAAAAGAGTTGGAAGGAGGGAGAGTTTTACTAGCTATGGCTTATGGATATACTTCGACGGTTTGCCACAAAAAAGCAGTAAAAACATGATTTATTTATTGACTGCAAAGCATTTCAAACAGTATTATGCGACGATAGGCGTTACAGCGAAATAAATATCGCCATTAGATGGTGGCGTTATTTCCATAACTAATAGGGGAATAAGAATGAAAATGACGGAAATGAAATAAAATCAGGAAGCGAATAGATCTCTTGATGTGATCAAACTGATTGAACTGATGCGCATGACTAAGTGTGAGAAGGATGTGTTCAAAACAAGAAGATGCCCTGGCTTAAAAGTTGTATTGATCAGTAGGCCGTGACAATTTATATGGGCAAATATTGGAATGTGGCAATAGGTAAATGCTCATAGATTTACATAGAAGGCATATCAAATTTGCATTCGTTTTTATTTTCCTTGAATGACATAAAATCAGGCGAAAAATGCCAATATCTCCTAGTTTTAGCAAATATATTTGACGTTTTTATATTTGTTAAGTTTATTTCCCTTCTGCCAAATTGTGAAATTCTGAGCTGCTGTTCATTTCACTTATTAAGCTAAGCACCAAGTGATTTTTACACTTTTTTTTCTACTTTAGCTAATTGTTTGGTAAGAGCCGAGAATGAAACTTTTCTCTTGTATTGTCGGATAAAGGCATCAATATTATTTGTTCAATAAGCCTGCCACTTTTTTTTTACAACAAATATTTGTAGGCAAGCAATCTGCGGTGTCTCTTACTGGTTTTGCGCATCAAGATGAGCAACGAGGGCGATAGAGAGACAAGTTTTTAATATATCGGTTGTCATATTTATAAGATGTAATCAACAAAATGAAAGAAGGGCAACAAAGCGACGATTAAATCAAAGCAACAGCGAAGAGGATATTTGTACGTATTGCAGAAGTGGTACTCAAACAAGAAAACTCGTCAATGCACAAGGAACGCCTCCTTCGATGCGAACAATGTTTGAAATCATGTTTCCACAATACGCAAAAGAAAATTTCACCTTCACACAAAGCGCTTTTGTCATCAGTAAAAAAAATGTGAAAAAAAAAACGATTATGGTGTTTACACCATTTCCGATACCGGCTTATTATTCGTTTTGTCTAAACATCTTATAGAAACGATTAAGCAATTATCAAGTAACATCCAAACGATTTGTTTATGGTTTAAAAGAACCAAGTTTCGAGTCCTATCAGCTGCCGATACACTAGATGATATAAAGTGTAATCTTTGCAGAAACTTTTATGCTGTTTTTGACAGCCATAGCAACACGGCCGTACTAATTACAGCAATGTAAATAAATAAAGGCTACTATGAAAAGTTGTTACTATGAAAAGTTAATTGTTGTGATGGTTCGTCAAAGTGAGCAACCGACTTGGTAACAATGGTAGACTGATCGAAATCGTTTATTGCATAATGCGATATAAACAACTGCATATTTAAAAGGTTACAACGTAGACATAAAAGAAGGTACTGAGAATATAATATAAGGAATAGCGTTAATAACAATAAAGACATGAAAAGAAAAATTGGACGAAATTGAGAAAAATTTACTGAGTTTATATTTAAAGGTTGGAAACATTCATAACAAACAAGCGGAGAAATGAATTCGAGGGGCTGACAACTCTATCATTAAATGAGTTCTGAGTAATCGTGCCAAAACGGTCCCTGTGAAATTTCTTATGACAGTTATGTTTGTTATGAGAATAATTAAAGCGTTATGAACGATCTACAGGAACAGAACCATATGAAATTTATACAGCATAAAAAAGGCATATTTAACTTTGCGAGTTTCAAGACTATCATCGAGAAGAGGATCGAGACGAATCAGGAGAGGAAAGGCCGGGTTGGTTGCATTTTTTGAAAACAATTCTAGTAAACCACTGCTGCATTTTCCCAGTTTTGAGCATGCTTTTTTTCCTAACGAGGGTGCTTACTCGAGAATGGGTTTATGCAGGTCTTAAGAGCGATGATACATACAGTGACACTGTTGGATTTGAAGTGGACGAAGAAGCGATCGTGATTTATAGTAAGCGTTGCGCACTAATTTATGTGAGTATGATAGTTTCGAGCTGATCACAACATCAAGAACTCTGCTGATACAGCCGGTGGAAGAAATAACCATCCCGTTCATTTTACATGCCTGAGGTAACGTTCACTGAAAACGATCCATGTAACTTTATGCATCTATCTAATAATATATCTATCTAAGTTACAATGCTTGTGTAAAATGAACGCAAAGGCCGGTACTAAAGAGCACGTTACTGGATAGCCTAAGAGGTCGGGAGATATGGTTGATTTCAAGAAGTGTTCTGTGCTCGGTCGAATTCACCAGAAGGTAACCCCGGAGTGACTTGAACTCGAAAACGATATCACTGGCAAGCCCTCTAGCAAGATGAATACATTAGGTTGTGCAGAGAGTTGTATGAAAAACCTTAAAAGCACACGACAACGTAGGGAAGAACGTTCGGTACTGCCTTCACCTTTCCATAAAAGCTTGAAGCTTTCGCCATTCTTGTATTTTAAAACGGTAACAAATAACCCTCCCGTCCCTCCGACATAGATAAAGAGGAAAGGGTGGGGTGGGAGAGAGAGAGAAAGGGGAAGAGAAATATATTACGTTAAATTTAGTGATCGTAAGAAGTGCGTGGAGGGGAGGGGGGGAGGGTAGAGGAGGATAAGTGATGTGTGAGGAAGGACAACAGGTTAGGCAAAATCCCGCGACTTGTATTGACTCTGGTGACGGCAATGTTTTCTATTCCGTAGTGATCTCATATTCTGTACTGACGTTAACGTTTGGTCTGGTGAGTTTCGAACAATTTTGGCTTGAAAAACTGCGAATTTTTAAATGAATGGGATGCATACGATTTTCACGTTTATGAAAGATTTGCGTTTTTTGTGCGCTTCGATAAATTTATATTTACAAGATGCACTAATTTTCTTTAAATTTCTCTCTTATCTTGTCTTCATGTATGTACGAGCATCCGATAGTTTCTACTCGGCAAATATTAAAGTTAAGCTTTGAAAAATTTCGTATCAGTTTACTCTCTCCCCCCCCCCCCCTTCCCCAATGATAACCTCTTGCACCGCCTTTTCTAACACCAAATAAACTTGAGAGAAACCTATAGTGGCGGCAATTATTTCCGCAAAAGTCCCAAATTCCCATAATTTGTAAGGCAATTCTATTCGGTTGTCTAAACAGAACTCCAGCTTTCAAATTTAATAGCCACTGTCGTCCTATTATATGCTTTTCGCTTAATCTATTGAAGTGAAGCAAAGAAAGAGTGAAGGTCATACAGAAATGTGCGTCGCTGTGCCAAAGCTCAGTATCGCCCAATTTTTTTTCTGTTTTCATGCGCCTTGGCATACCTGATACTTGTAAAGCGCATCACAGTGGCGTCGTATTATTGCATATATGTGCATGTGCGTCTGCCTATCTGTGTACTGCCGAGAACCGCCGAAGCCAAAGTTTTGAAACTTGGTGAAATTTAAACCACAACCTAGGCTACCTCCTATTTCCATTTTCTAACTAATTCACTAATCATGAGGGTTACATAATTTACCCTAAACGATGCAGTATATTTGCTCGCATCTTACAAGCGATCGAGCTGAATATCCGACCTCTCGAGTCGCAGAAGGACCAAACTTATGCAGAAAATTTGAGCGGTCGGGTCGGATAGAACTTCATCTTACTAAGTAAACCGCCAAAGTACAAATCATGCCAGCCCACTGTTGCGCATTCTCACCTGTTGATCTGTTTGTTGTTCGAGAAACCTAGCCCCTTTTTTGATGATTCGGAGCATGGGTTTGTCAGCTTTACATCCTCCCCAAATTCCCTTTTTTTAAATCCAGTATTATGTCCTTTCGTAAATCTGTATGATAATATGCTCTTGCAAAATATGTGTTTTTCATTTGTAAAACGCGTGCTCTGTCCATATGCATGTCTAATATGATTTCGGTTTCTTCAAATCGGCCACCATTTGATCTAAGGTCGAGGAATTCGGAAGGTATAATGCATCCTCAGCTAACCTCTTAAAACTAAAAATGCTAAATTTTCTCATTTCAGGATAATTAGCAGCTGACTGGGTAAAATCGAGCTTTGGCAAGAGATATGTACGAATCCCTTCAAGATCGAACGGCTCGCTACGTAAAATATTGGCTCCGTCCAGCGGATAGAGATCCACTTCTCACTCAGATATACTACACTTGTCCACTCGCCCACAAACCCTCCCTGTGTGCACGCCGCTCTCGATTTATTTGGCTACCGTAACAAATGAAAGCTGTTTGAGTAATCCGGAACCACTTACAGCACAAAAATTTCACACAGTCTGATACGCTCTAGAAGACGGAATTTTTGAGAAAAAATTGCAAGACCGGTCGGCTGAGTCAATGAAAATGTTAGCTGCTCTTGGCCGAGGAAATTTGCGCACCTTTAGAGGCCTTGTGAACACGTTTTTAAACGTGATCCATTGTGTTTGCGGCATGTGAAATCGGCTGATGTGTCCGATAATGCTGTCGATGCACAGGGTTGGGGTGTAGAGTGTTGGGGTGAGGAACGGTGGACGTAAGAGGGCAGATACAGGGTTTGAATAGGGGAGACGAGAATGAGAAAGAAGTGGAGTGGTAACCACTCCGCACTCCTCCCTCATTTAGACATCATTGGAAGGAGAGATGTACTTCATGCATGCTCCTCTTCACGATTGGTGTGCACAAAGTTAACATGAGATACGTTTTGAGATATGGTATCGCGCATTCGTGGTAATTTTACCAAGATAGGAGAACCGTACAGATTTAACTACATGCGGAATTAGGCACAATGCAGTGTAACATGGTTTTATTAAGGAAATGTGCGGTA
The DNA here is from genome assembly GCA_000803305.1 of Toxocara canis. Lineage (NCBI taxonomy): Eukaryota > Metazoa > Nematoda > Chromadorea > Rhabditida > Toxocaridae > Toxocara > Toxocara canis. The sequence continues at coordinate 396,870 of JPKZ01002830.1, read as the reverse complement.
TAGAATAGGTACATTTTAGTTGTGCGCTTAAAATGCAGTCTTTCAACAAAAGCATCAACGGCCTCTTCAATTTCATCAAATTGGAGAATGTCGGAAAACCCTTGTGAACCTGTTTTACCAATCCATAACTAGACGGCACAATTTGCGTTCTTTCGATTTTACATCAATCCAAAAGAAAAGTTAACGAACACCCAACTTTCGTCTGTTGAGCGCTAGCAGTCTCATTGATAGCTCCTCCCCGTATTTTTGCCGTGCTTATTTGCGAAACAATTTGTTAAATGACGTAAAATTGATGCTACGAGCAGGAAGATCTTTCTCAATAAAAATATTGCTGTCTTACCTTTCCCTGAATCAGGTAAACAATACAGTACCCTTCCTTGAGTCAATACAGAGGAGGATACATACAGAGGATATATACAGAGGACGATCGCTTCATCGAGAAGTCGTTTTTGGTAACAAAGTTAGCAGTCCCTGAAATTTGCTTTCTCATACAGTTATGCACATAACCAATGTTTCGAGTTTTTTTTTTCGAGTCGAATCGAATCTTCCATTTTATTGGTGGGCAACGACTACATTTATGGCGGTAAAAAGATAATATGAAGACAATATAAAGAAGATCATTCACTTCACGATTTGCTCATTTAATCAAAAGGATTCTTCACTTAAGTGTACATTTTCTTTCCACAGGATGTCTTTATGTCACAACGCTTCACTATACAGCTCAGAGGCAACAGTGTGATGTTTCAGTTGGTAATTTGTCCGCAATGTTTCACAAGTGTACATTTCACGCTTCGTTCGGTCATCCGTTGTTTTTGTCAGCACATTATTCAAATTCTCAGCAAGTTGGCCGTTCTACATCTTCTTTGCCATTTCGATTAATTTCGCGCCACTCAGTGTTGAAGTATCTCCCCAGCTGTAGTGAGCTTTGTGCTCCCCAATGTGCTCGAATTTTTTGTGGTTATGAATTTTTTGAGGCTATTATTGTTCTCCATGACTTTCAAACGTCGACTACATAAATTGCCGACTATATTTTCATCTGATATACAACGGTGCGTGTTTCATGTGTTTGCTAGTTTTACTGCCATCCTGATATATAACTTAATTTCTGCATATTTTTAAAAAATTTCTTCGTTGCTTTCTTGTTTTTTTCTTTTAGAAGCGCTCAACAAATTTTTCTGTTTCGCTTTTGAAACTTTTTACGTTCATTTTTGTTTTATTTTTCTTTTGTCGTATTCAGTGCGAGAACTTTCCTTCGAAACCCTTGAATACTTTTCTTTCGGACTGCTTTACACTCTCAACGTTTTTGTCCTCATCGTCATCATTGACGTCACATTGTAGAATCATGGAATTGCAAAACCATTACAAAAGCAATTTAACAGACGTGAAATGGAAGAAAAAAAAACCGAAACGTCTTTCGGTTCTCATCACATTACGGGCGCTCTTCAAGGCAGCGCAGTAGCCGACCAAACGCATAAGAGATTGCTGCCGGCGTTTCCTGTGATTGTCACTGGTCGGCTTATGGTAACTCTTACTGTAGTGTTACTTCAAGTAGAATTATTTATGAACAAATCATCTCTCCTCGAAGCGTTGTGGAAGGTGATGGGAGAGAGAAAGGAGGGCCTCGGATTGCATCCACAATCGCGTTGCACATTTAGTTTAGTTTTACTTAACATGCTTTCATGGCCTCAGATTCATGGGCCTCAGACCACAGCCATACCACATGGTCATTCGCTTCCTGCTCACAAATAAGCAGTGAACGATCCGCTCCTACCCATGCCACTTCCCCGTTCCCACTTGGAAGTTTAATGACTTTCGCATGGATCATGCAAATTGGACAGAATTTCGCGAGCTCTGCATGATGTGTTTGCAGGTTGCGAGTCTTTGCGTGACGGAATTTAGTGGGAGGATGGCGGGTAGATACTCAACAACTTTCCCACACTTTTCAGCCACCCTGTAACGATTAGCAGTTCCCTTACTGACCTTTGAGAAGTGTGGTTATAAATGAATATTTTTCCGTTACCATTGTTCTTAAGACTAAATTTTGTGGCAGTATTCAAACTGCCCTCGTCAGTTCCGTTGTCGTTCCCTAGGAAGTTGGAGGTTTTGACTAAGAAAACCACTAGGCGAACCTTCCAGCTGTAGGAATTTTAATCTCAAGAAGACCGGAAGCATCCTTCGAGGAGAATAGTTGCGATTAACACATACATACCTTGAGATAACAAATGAAAGCTCCGGAAGTTTATATCATTGAATCGAAATTATTGTTGGAGAACATAAAAAGGGCGCGTATAAATGCCCGTACTATCGGAAAAGACCATATTCGAGGCCAAATATTTAGAGAACAGTGAGTTGATTTTCCCCTCCTCGAAATAATGGCACGCACTTTAGACGGTCATATATAGTGGCTGTTTACTTTCGAGATTTTACAACAGAAGGCCAAGCCTGTCTATTTCATAGAGAGTACTATACAGAACGATAGAATGCCGTTAAGCTCGTCAACGATTTGTCCCCCAAAACATTTTCAAGTTTCAACTTCTTGAAGTCTCAGATATCTTGTCAAATATTTATTTTCTTACACATTATCTGTGTTCTGGTATTGAAACGTTTTAATATTGAAACAGTATATAGTTCAATTCGTTCGTATGAGTTTCAAATGAAAAATGTATATAATTCGCTTGTGAAGTAGGTAATCGGTCTTTTTGTACCAAATAACGCCACACTTTTATAATGACCTGAAAAAAATTTTGATATATAAAGAGCGCCCAAATTATTGTTATGAGTACCAATAATTTGACTGATATCAATTCAAAATCGCTTCTTCGCCATCATAACTATGGGTTATTTATGAGCAATGATGAATCAAATTATGAATCAAATTAGTTTGAGAGGGTCCTGAAAAGTTAATTTCGATTTTTTTTTTTGAAGATTTGCATAAAATAGCAAAATAATTTCCTTGATGAATCAAATTATGAATCAAATTAGTTTGAGAGGGTCCTGAAAAGTTAATTTCGATTTTTTTTTTGAAGATTTACATAAAATAGCAAAATAATTTCCCTACTTCAGTCGTTTGAATAGTTGCTGTCTACAATACAATCGAAAACTTTTCGCAGACGTACAGATACCGTACTGAAGAGACAATCGTAAAAGAAGAAATTACTCCGAATTACATCTGCCCTCAATTAACGTAATCATCCAACGAATCAATAAGCTTACCCTTTTCATTGGTGATTAAGCTGAGCTATCTAATTAATTGCCGTCATTATCGTCGGTTTTTCATTCTGAAGAAAAAGAAAAGAATGTTTCCTTTTTTTGAGAATCTCAAATGATGAAGTTTTTTCGAATTATACGAGAATTTATTTTGTCGAATGCTATAAAGCTAAGTGGAAGCTGATCGCTTAAAATGTTTCATACATAACAACGGCGCACAAAACAATATAAGGATTCCGGTCTATATATATCTAAAGGATGTGTAAAAATGTGGCACATTCGATTGTCTGGTCACAGGATTTCCGTTAGTATACTTGTCGTTGTTGCAATTCGTTTTAAAATATATTAGATTTTATTTTGTTTCCTCTCCGCAAGGACGTCAGTGGGCGGGAGAGTTCCGATTAGCACTATTTCCTCGGTGAATGGCCAATTTATGATGCGTGCCATATATCGAATACGAACCACACATACACTATAGAACGAATACTCATCGATAACTGTCGAAATAATCGGACCTTTATATTGAAGAAAAGGCAGGAAAAATTTTTCCAGCGAGACGTACGAGAGAGGCAAGTGAACTTATAATACGGAAATTGACCATCATTATAATTCAAGCTAGCATAGAAACGGTCGGTCACCTAAATTATTTGTGACAAATGGTGTAATCGAATAAGGCTAGTGCTTATCATATGAGATATTTTAATACGCTCATGAAATTTTCGTCTGAGAGTGCTCGTTATTAGTTCAAGTTTGGAATTCCCAATTGAAAACTGACGGCTCAACGGAAACGAAAAAGGAGACAGCTAAGATAAAACATGGATCACTTTTACAGTGAACTGATCTGTAAATGAGTCACAAGTAAACGCATTATAATTGGAGTAAAGACTCAGAATCTAACGTAGTGATCGCGTTAAGATGGAGGCCCTAATTAGCGTTCGGTCACTTAATGGCTAGTTTATCAAGCAACACAAGAAGAGTATCTCCTTCTTTTCCTCCCCTTCACCCCCCTCCTCCACTCCATTTTCTTTCCACCATCCCACGAAAGAAAACACTAATTTTGGGAAGCAATGACCGTCATAACCGCATACATCACTACACCACAAACTGAAGTATCGCGAAAAGTTTAGCAAAACAGAAACTAACACTGAGATTTCCTTTACTCTGCTGTTTCTTCATCGATTCTGTAAAAAGAGACCTAACTAAATAAGTATCCATTTTAATTCGCAATTGTCACCACTAAAACAACATCCTGGCCTTCGTATTTCTGTCCTACTTTATAGAACAAAATATTAACAGTAATTGTAAAAAATATCAGGCATAAAATCACAAGCTTGGAGCGCAATAACTGACTTGATATATTGGTGTCGTGAAGAGAAATCGTGCTGATCGACGAAAACGGGTTAAAAATTGCGTCAACAATTCGAAGCATTCGAACTGTTCGGATTTTGCATTCAAATTTTCCACATTGGCTAGGCGACCAAAAATTTTTCAGTTTTGGCGCTGAAAATTTTACAGGAAAATATTGGTTGTGGTTTAATGGATTTTGCCAAAATTTCACCAAAATTTGCGAATTTTTCCAAAATTATTTTTTAAAATATCGCACATCTGGAATAAAATTTTTAACATTCGGCATACACTTTAGAGCGAGTGTCCTGAAAAAGCCAGAAATCCAGGTTCGGTCAAATACTGTGCAGGTATCACAGCTAAAGAAATTAGTATCTGTACGCTGAGAACAACGCTGCATCGCTTGTCGCACATCTCGCTATTAGCCTTTTGTGATAGCATACAATTGTTTTTTTAGACTTCGAAGTTTTTCAGCCCTTCCAACACGCTGCTCTCCATATCCGCTAAAGTGAAGCACAGCCCAACTCTGCATGATTTTCCATGATTATTTTTCTGTTGTTCTTCCTAAGCTGTGCATGATTTTTCATGATGATTTTTCTGCTGTACTTCCTAAGCTGTCGCTTTTTGGAAACCACCTAATGTCATTTTGCTTTCAACTGCAAGTAACGTTCGTTTTTCCACACCGAATTCCATCTACACAGAAAACATATCTAAAGAATTTTTTCAAAAAGAAACTCTTGCTGTCAAATTCTTTCCTGCTTTGTTCTCATCATCATTCAAGTTTCTGAGCACCATTTTCTCCATTATGTCGCCAAAACGTTGAAGAAATAATTCTGCACTTTTACTGCACATTGAAAAGTCAACAAATATTATGCGATTTTTCCCAATTTTTGGTGAGCTAAGAGAGAAATTCCAAACCATAATAGCTTCAGAATCAAAAGCCAGAGGAAGAACGTACAGCGCAAACTGAGTATCATAGTAAGGTTTTAGGCAAGATGGATCAAATGAATGAATTAGTGTCCTCATTTTCCACCTTCATGAATCGTCCAACACAACTCAAAATCTTATAATTTCCAAGAATAACTTTTCCTCATTATCCTCATTAGAAGTTCTCAAAGCTCACCGTTTTCCAGATTCTCTCGATACATGGAATAAGGAATAACAACAACTATATAGTACATCATGAAACTGAATACTGCTTATCAGCTACAACCTCTACCTAGTTTGAACAGTAATTTAGCTTGCGTATACCTTCTGAAAGAATAATTTGAAAATTTTAAAACAGTACTCTGGTATGGCTTTCGCTTCTTCTTTTCCCTTTTCTACCGACCGTTTGGCAGGCATCACACTTGTCTACAATCACTGTTATCATTATCAAGAGAATAATAATTTCTTAACTTCTACAGAAAATTGCCGGATGTTTGTTTTTCTGCACATTTCTGTCCTACTTTTGCTCACTTGCTTGGATCTATTTAATTATCAGGTAGCTGAATTTTCGTACTCATACGGTCGCATGCTTAGTCAGCATAGCTATCGTTATCGAATTCGCATGTTCGATATGCATCCACTGTGCTGGTCGCTCATTCCATTGTGAAGTCAGCAAAATTAAAACAGTTGCGCTCATTTGAATAGATAATTCGAATTTGCACGGTCGGTCACTCAGTTGCAAGATCAACTAATTAATGCAACAATTTTTTTTCAGTATGTCAATGTCAAGGTTCCGTTGGCATTAATCATTTCTGATAATATCACCTTGATCCTGACGACAATAAGTTAATGAGTTAATGACCTGAGGATGAGTTAATGACCTGAGGATTTTGCATGAAGATAAGTTTGAATACTCAATATACTGTGTAGCAGTCAGTAGCGCATAATTTGAGTTCTATGAATACACCTTTGATTTGTTACCTATCGAGACGCTTCAACTGTTTTCTTAACTTCTTTTGCATATCTAGTAATCTATTATGCTATAAGCGCAAACTAATAAAAGCGTAGCCTGAGAAAGCTAATTGGCTTACCATAATACTGTTTCCAGCTGCATAACTTATAGCGATTGATCGCTCATCTTCTTTGCCTTCTAATTCAATGCATATTGATTCGGGATCTAGTTCTTCAGGTGGAAGTGTTGGCTGCAATTGGAGCGAATTTACCTATCGTCTACACAGTTATTCTTTGAATGACTTTAAGAGTCTCTGTCACTGTTGCTGTTTCTAAAAAAGCATGATTCTTGGATTTTATTTTGGCTTCCATTTGCCTAGTTAGGAGGCAATTAAAGTAATCGCTTATCGAGGAAAAGTAAAATAAACTTCGGCTATGAAAAAGAACAAACTACACTAAATATATGGCCTATAAGCAGTAAGTTATAGTTTGCTATTAGATAGTCTATAATAGTAAAACACTTCATATTCTAATAACAGTTTCGTTTTTAAGCGCTGTCGATCGCAGTAAAAGTGCTCAACGAGTCTTCAACGAGTCATCCATATGTGTTGCATACATGCACATGCACACATACCCACGCCTATTTGTGCGATATTTTCAATGAACCAGGGAAGCTACCGTTATGAAATCCGTCAATCATAATCCATGAGATTGCAAAGGCGCTCACATAGGATCCGTAAATTTCTGGAGGAGTTTTATCGATCATGCAACAAGGAAATAAGTTGGCATGAAACGTAACTATGGAAGAACAAATACGTTGAAGTTAGAATCCCGCATGGCATTCTTGGTGGTACTTTTTGGCAAAATTTGCAATCATATGACATTTTCGAGTGGAAAATGAGAAGCCTCCGAAAAAAAAAACAGCACAAAAACTTTTGAATGTGTAGTAGCAGTGATATAGGTTGCGATTATTTTCAACGTCACCGTTGACCATCACTACTTCGCATTGGATTTCACTAGCAGTTGTTAAACGGTCATTCAATCACAACTGTTTGTAGGCAACTATTTGATTTTCATTGAAGTGCTGAGTTTTTTTCCCCAAAACAAAGTAGTATAACGTAAGGCGCATAATATGGAATCTCTGCCATACTTTTCAACTTGTTCAATTTCTTCGAATCTACGTTGTATCCAAATATCGAACGTGTGATTCCATATAGATTTTACGCTATATATACAAACAAAATGACCGATCCAAATGAAAATTGAAACTCGATGTGACGAACTACGAACGGTGCAGTACAATAATATCAAAAAACGTTGTAAACTGAAAAATTAAGCTAGTAAACCGACTTTTACGCCTTTTAATTTCGAGAGCGTCAATAATCGTGGATCAGGTGATGGGAATCGCATTTCTTGAATAAGTCGCATCCTACCGTTAACCTTAAATTGAATCAATCAGTCAAACATATTCAACTTACGTCTCCGCTGTTTTATGTGAGTATTCCCAGGAGACTGTAGTGAATGGAATTGTAAAGTTACACTTATTTTAAATTGTAGAGTTTAATTATGAATTATAAATTATAAAGTTTGAGCCAAAAAGGCAAAATCTTGACAACTTAGCGATAAAAACGACTTCGCTGCGCAAAACTTTGCTGGGCGCAAAGCTTTTGTTTGCGCATAAGGAAGGAAACTAATCGTTCACTCTTAACAATCACAAACAGAGCATCTCTTTTTGGTATACCTATCGCGTATTAGAGTTACTGGTAAGTCGCTTATGACGATCATTTCCCCTCGCATTTTTACTTTAAGACCAAGTCTACAAAGTCGAACTTTACCTCTATCAAAGAAAGCAGAATTTAGCGCCAAGCGGCAAGTAGGAAGCGATACCTGTTTAAAAGTGGGTCTTTCGGATGGATCAGATTTGAAGCAGATATTGACAACCTCTCTTATTAATCGTGGCATTCGTTTCGGTAACTCTGGAGTAATACCCTTGCGTATCTTTGTGGCAATCCATTTGACCGGTTTATCGGGCCATGGTTTTTGTCCACATGTGAATATCTGAAAAGATCACGACGTTTAGATTAATGAAATTCAATCGAATCTTGAAATTTGAGCAACTTCGGTGGCAGATACCTAAAATCACTCTTTTGAATTTTAATCCTGTTTTATGTGAAGTTCCGCTCTTTTCTTATCAATTCCTCGCTTCTATGTAAAATCTCATTATTGCGGCCAGAAAAGTTTTTCTACTGGCCATTTGCTTCCTGAGAAGCAAATGGCAAGAACCTTTCAGTCTTCGAAGACATTGAAGACTGAAAGGTTCTCTGCCTTCTTCTATGAAGATCACGATAAATGTAGTTCATCGAAACGCCGGATGTCAAAATTATCGGTCGAAACGGCAAACGATGAAAATTTCAACCTTACTCGGCATTGGCCAACTTACTGATGACAACCCTATATCGTCCAGTTAACAACAGCAACTTCTGTCAATATTGCTTCAACGCTGTAAAGGACGAAAAAAAAATTCATTAAACGATAGAGACAAGAAAGTCGACCCGAATTACCGAGGCTCGTCGCCGATTATAAGGAGGAATGCCAAATGCTGGAATTTTTAAAGGAACACGGGCCGACAACATTTCCGCCATTTTGATTTGGAACTTCTCGCTGAATGCGCTCTATGGTACCGTTATGGTAACACCAGTTAGAAACGAACGGCGATAGAGATAAACAGGAAGTAGCCGGAACTTGGAGTGAGCCTGAAAGGGTTGCCAGTACTCGCTAGAAGCTTATGTTGTATTCGAACGGTCCTGAAACCTTATAAAACACTCACTTCATATATAACAACCCCGAAAGACCAAATATCCGATTTGGTCGAGTAAAGTGGATTTCTTGTGAGAGTTTCGGGTGCCATCCACCTTATCGGTATCTGTAACGAAATAAGACTCATCTAAAAGATGGGCATAAGCACGTCGAAAAAGGCGCGAGCTATTTAAAAAAAGAGGATAGGTTACGCGTAAGGTGTACGCCCTAGGCGCGATGGATGCCCTCCGTAAACATAAAATTTCCGTTTTACATTTCCAACCTGCCAGAACCCGTACTTTATCGATAGTCCACGCATGCTTTTCGCAAAGCAAAAGGAAGTTCTGATTGTGTAAAACGTTCCAAGACTTTTCTTTTCGTTTAAGACAAAATCTTATTCCGCAGACCTTATTAAAATCATTGCAGTTACCTGTGAAGACCCAGAATCCTTGGGCGGAACAACACGAGGACATCGACTGAGACCGAAGTCGCAGATTCGAAGGAAGCCGTCCGAAGAAATGAGAACATTTCTGGTGGCGAGATCACGGTGCACACATTGCTTTCGTTCCAGGTAACGCATCGCGTTTGAGATCTCATACAGATAGCGAATGCGCTCTACAAAGTTGAAGAATTTAAAACTGTTAAAAGGTTTGCCATGATCACCCTAACTTAAATCAGAAAGAGATGGAATTGCACGCTGTAAAGTACGCGACCCAAGTACTGAGTTGGTAGTGTTGATCTTATGCAAAGTGTGCTTTAAAAAGCACTTAAAGTATTCTACATAATGTTATGTGAATATGTTCGCGTTGTTCCCACATGTTATGTATCGTGCTTTTACGTTGTCGTTCATTCATCTATGAGTTCCAAAACAGTTATGAAATTTTGGGTGTTCAACCAAATGAATGTTGAAAGCAACAATTAAATGACATTTGGAAGGTAAAACAATAAGAAGCCATCTCAGGAGCGATATACATTCATGTTTTCTGCTTCACACAATCGAAAACCCCCAAGACCCCTTCTCAGCAAATTGCTTTTGCATTACTCTAAGCCTTGCGAAACGCTGGTTTTAACCGTTCCGTGAAACTTCTCGGTAATAGCGCTCCCCTCGATGGGCGGCAATCTAATTTTGAATGCGTGCAAGCCATTCATTAAAGATTAAACAGCAGCTTTCCAAGTAAGAATGCAAAAATAGGCAACATACCGGCGGTTAAAATATGTTCCTTAAATCGTTGTAAGTGAATATCCAACGAGCCGCCAACACAATATTCCATAAGGATCATTGGGATCTGCAAAAAAATCGACAACGATCAATAACGCTCGACGAACAAACCATCCGACCTTTAGTTCAAATCTCTATTTCAACGGTTGGGTATACATTTCTGCTCTTTGAAACTTGTTACACTATCGTTGACATGCGTAGGATATACTTGCTAACGATATTTAGTTTCTGTTCGAAACCACAATAAGAAAGATAGCAATATTTGCAATACTTAGGAGGAATAAATTTTGGAGTATATATTCAATTTTCCACTGTATTCCAGACTGGTAAATTTTCCCAAGCGCTTATTGTATTCTTTCTTCAATGGCTTTTCCGGTCTTTCCTCAGTACGGTCTTTCCTCAGTATAAGATGATATCGTTTTGCTATGGTTCTGTAGAAGGTTCGAAGAGAGGGAGAGGGCGGAGGGCGGAGAGGGGGAGGAGGGGCTGGGGAAAGGGGAGAAGAGGACTACAAAAGTCTCCGTTAAGAACGCCTCGTGTGTCAACGGGAATGAAGGTACTGCTCATTCAAACTTGCGGTCTTCTTTCTTGGTTAACTGAATCATAGCTCATTCTAGCTTTACGACTCTAACCGCATTGACTGCACATGAAATTACCAGAATTTACCGACAAAAAATATAAGATAAATCTTTAACGTCTAACCTTATCCGTTGAAACGCCAAAAAATTCTATGATACCTCGGTGGCTGTGCAATGACATAATCAACGCCTCATTACTCATCTCGGTAAGCCAATCGAAATCGCTTCCCTGCAAATGGCTGTCAAGTAAACGATTTAAATATAAGTAGTGGGAGAAAATCTTGATGGCTGTTCGACGGCTTACATACATTTGCAAAGACAGGTTGTTTTCTAAACGGGTCTCTAGGAACTCATCTTAGCATTGCGCTAATAGTATGTGTGCTATTCGAACTTGTTTTTCTTAAACAGCATGAAAAGAGAATCTTCGCATTTTCCGGCAACTTTTTTTTCAAGTAATTTTACGTTTTAGTTTTGCAATCTTCGTGCTTGTTTCTTACAAACTAAACCATATAAAATATTTAAAAATATCGATCCACCACCGGAACACACTTACTTCATCATTTTGATTTTGTTTGAATTCTATTTGTATTTTTATTAAGATATCTTACCATTTCTATTTGTTCACTCATTTGAACGTGAAAATGTGCAACGAAAATTTTATAGACATATTTTTGGCAAAATATTAAAATTGGGTCAATGTAATTTTTTTTTTGAAATAGAAAAAAAAGGAAGAAACAGAGAAGGCGAACAATGTTTCCTCCAACCAGTCGGACGATCTTTACAGCGACTTCTCTATCGCCCTTACGTTGCCGTAAAACACCTAAAATGCATGAGCTTGTCAAATACAAAATTTGACTGTCTTTTAATGGTCGATGTGCATAGTCAAGCAAAAGTTCTGCACGTTCAGATTTCAGTATCGCAGCTTGCTATGAGAACTCGTAGTGCAGTTTTTGTTATACGCGATTTCAAAGAGGGCAGTAGGATGATTTATATATCGGACTCTCGGTCTGACATATCCTATAACAGTTACAGTTAAAAATATCGAAACGTCACGTGTCAGATTCCTTGAGGTAACTTATAGACGTACTTTCATATTTAGAAAAATTCGAACTAAGACTGCTGTCGCAAAAAATAAATGTTATTTTATAACGCGGTACTATAAATGAACGCAACCATTTGCCTCGTCATTAATCGTAGTTCATGCTTACGTTATTTCACAACTGATGCTTACCGAAATCAGCCGTGAATTTTTACTCAAAATAAGATTCTACATAGAAAGATTCGATGCTTCATGGACGCTACGTACGAGAGCAGAAGCAGTGTCGAGATCTCCACGTTCTGTCAAAAAGTTGCCAAAATCAAACCTTTAAAAACGTCAGCGAAGTTGCCGGCCCCAACCTTGTCCTTGCTAATGGTTATCGACGACGACTTTACGATGAACGCTTCGCTGATATTCTTCATCCGACCGTCCATTGTTGCTACGAGAAACACTAACAATGACGTTCGACGTGCGCATTTTGCCTTTTATACCTATCAGAAAACCTCAAATTTGCATAATTAGTTAAAAATCTGAGACATTTTTGAATATCATCTCAAATATCTTTTAAATTATACAGATTGAGTCAGAACTTTGAATGTGGGTGTTATTTCTGCTGTGTAACATATTCAGTTTCCTTAGAATCAAATCGAACCTTTCAAATCCACACGGATTTGTGATTGATTCGTTAAGTCCCTATAAATTAATGATTACCGCATCGCCACTGTTGGTCTATATCGGTGTTCTTGTGTTCCCATACCTGTCCACTACTCACTAATGGTATCAAGTTGTGTATCATATCAGTCAGTTAGACAGTTGTTGATCTCCACCTCATGGTGCGTATACATTCTATCATGAACTAAACGCTGTCCTATTTGCAATCATTCATCCATTCACTCGATGGATGTTTCTTGTCACACATTCGATGTTTCTTCAATTTTCTCTGATCTGACATTGACAAATTTTCCGCGCACACATGAAAAAGATTACTCTATATGCCTATAATTATTCCTTTGGGAAGCTCGATTTAGAAATGAGTGCGTTATCGCACAAATAATCCCCATCAAACTTCACAGCTTTAGTTTCAATGGTGCATATATACAGGGTATGACGCCACCCAAATGGCGTTTTCTAACTGCGAATTTGCCGAAGCTTATAAAAATTTAGAAAACGAATAAAAATGAAAGGCCTTCTCATTCAAACGCCCACGTCGTACCCGTACAGAATGAACAGAATTAACACTCCCACAATTCGGGCAGAGATAGCATGGCTGATTGTACCCGGGCCGAGCCTCAATTCTGCAGTCGCCCTCACATCATTACTTCACGCTAACAAAGAGCACATACGAGTGTTTCTGCGCCACGAAAACAATACCTGGAGCCCTTGACCTGCTCAAGAAGTTTTGTCATTCCATATGTTTCCATTTTTGTGCGTCAGGACTTTGGCGTTCTTCTAGCATCCTTGTTGGAATTTATCAGAAATCATGACATAGAGCATTATTCGATTTTTTGACGCCACATAATCCTTCTTATTCGTGCTCATTTTTTTGTTATATTTTTTGTTGTATTCTGTTACATTTTGTTATATTCTGTTATATTTTGTTATATTCTGTTACATTTTGTTGTATTCTGTTACATTTTGTTATATTCTGTTATATTTTGTTATATTCTGAGCAGACATAAGCAAATGACTTATAACATTTAGTGACGCAATACTTTATTCTATCAAAATTTGTTTATTTTGTTTGTGAGAATTCAATCGATCACATCTTTGTTTGCATTCGCGCTGCCGTATCGCTTCATTTGTGATCATCCTGAAAATCACTCTCACAGTCATAATAGTGAAGTTAAAACATCAATGTCACTCGAAGGACATCCACGAAGTGGCAAAACATATGGAATATTCGATCAACTATTCACGATTAAGTGGACAGCTGTTGCCAGACGATACATTCATTAAGGAACAATGTCATTAAATTATGACTTTGCTCGTAATCGAGTGACTGGGAAACGTTGAGGCGATCGGTACGACGAAGAGTGGAACTGACGTGTTCACGATCGCTTCCAACATCTCTTTCCAAGGAAATTCGATGCCACAAAACATATTCCTATTATGGTAATTTCGGTTGAAGTCGAAAAAAACTCACAAGAGAGAAAAAGAATGCGAGAAATGAACTTCTAAAATCAGCTAAAAACAACTGGTAATGTAAAGTTTCTAAATTTCTGCGCTTTTAAGATTAGCAAGCATACAATAAATCGACTATCTTTCAAGTACAGAGTAAAATCTTTCAGAATCTTAGAAATAATAGTGGAAAAAATACAACGACTGTATGGGGGGAGGGGTGTATGATACTGCTGCACTTAAATAAAAACATCTTTATAACGGAGCCCATTGAAATAAAGGGTACTTTCGGAATTCGACTCCAGCTCTAACACTTTTCCGCCACCTAGCTGTGCCGGCACAAAATTAACACAGAAGTTGAAAAAGGTTCAATTTTAAAGAACCTTACTAGTGCCGCACAGCTCATGACCTAGTTTTAAGCGGTAAATGAAAAATCAATCTACACCATATCGCGCTGTTCAGATTCGTTACTAAAAGGAGACCTCATAGCTAGGCTCAAACAAATGTACTATTGGGAGCGCTTACTTTTACGTGCAAGAAAACTATTTCGTAACGTCTTTTGCCATTCGACCTTCGCGCAGAATAAACATCATTGAATACACGCAATCTGATAGCACAAATGGCCCACAATTTTGCTTAGGAAGGATGATTAAAAAAAAACTAAAACATAGCCAAATTATGACTTCAGTAATATAACGTCGGCGTGTTGATAAATATAATGTATGTAGTCGGACCAGTGAATGATTAAAACAAACCCATACGTGACTACAACCGGTGAGCAAAATAGGCTCAGGAAAGCCGATTCTAGCTAAGATTTCTAAAGTGGCTAGAAAGAAAGCAAACCGTAGACTATTTATTAGGAACTCTGATCTATTTAATTACTCAGGTGAACTATTTCAAGCAGTTTGTATTTCGATATGAAATGGACTGGAAAAGAGATGCATTTTACGGTATGACAGTGAAATCGAAATAAGTTACCTGGTTCGTCGGTCCATATAGGGTCGCATTTAAATCGTCTTCAGCACTACTAATTTCTTTATTTTTAACGTCTGCAAATAGTGAGTCAAGGGATCAATTAAAAGTCAATGTGACGCATAAAATAGAGTACTGCAACGAGACAAAGAATCTGATTGAATTGATATTACAAATGAAAATGATAAATGAAATCAACAAAAGAGCGCAAGCAATTCGAAAACATAACATCCGCACAATTGCCTCTCGTCTTTTCATATACATTTTTATAGTCTCATTGCTCATCATACAAATATGACATCCCCCTTAAGATGTTCGTTTTCTATGGTCTCAGGTGGCGACTAGACAATTTAAAAAAAGAAAACAAAGGTATTTGGAAAAGATTTTGTTAATTTAAAGCAATGGTAAGTAAAAGCCGAAGGGAAGAAAAAATTAAGACTAATAAATTTTTCATAATTTACCATCATCCGCATCAAATTAGCCCAAAGCAATAAACTAGCTCGATTAGCTCTAGAACGAATCATCGCCAATTGTATGCAATCAATTTTACACTTGTTCATGGTAAATTTCACCGCTACTTTCTAATAAGTTGGAGAAATTGTTGACTTCGCGATGATGGACAGAAGCATAAACGGTTTTACATTCAGAAAGATAAAAGATTTTGTAATCAAGATGAAACGTTAACATCATTGCCTTAGCACAGTCACTCGTGGTATATAGCTGATGAGAAACGATAGTTTCTAAAACACTTACGATTAGCTTTACTCTTTGCTTCTTCTGTTCTGAAGATATTTTAATTAGATGCATGCGTCTTCATGGTTTCATATTGTTCACAAAGCAGTAGCAAGGTTAGCTTTAACTTGAGGGTGTGTGTCTAGCATGTTGTTAGTTTTGAAACGCTTAAACTCTTAACAATATTTCGAGAAAAGAGGATAATTACTTGGATCTAGATTAGATACTGAAGATAAGCACACGTCACTCAGAAATAACACCCTTGCTTAAGGCTTCAACACGCATGCATTATTTGTTGCTTTCGTATTCTTGATTACACTATGATATACTGAAGCGTTCAGTAAAATAATATTTCCGTTCAACGTGCACTCATTTTCAATTCATACAATTCGAAAAGGATTGGAAAATGAGAAATCTGAAAAGAAATCAGAAGGGCAGGGGAAATGGGCATTGACTTGAAGATATGTGTCTAGCAACTAGTAAATAACTTAATGGTTGCTTCAAACCAAGAATCTTTAAGCTTGCTGGCATATATTAAAAAAGCGTTAAATAATAGGCCGAAGACGTCTAAAACTAATCTCAAATTTCAACACTTTTATTTTTTAATCGTGAAATGATTGGCGATCATTCTTATCAGATCTAGATAATGCGATTTTCATCAAACTGTTTCGACTCTTCATTTTGAACGCCCTACATGTGTTATCTTTCTACAATACATATTCTCTGAAATCAACACAATGCACCTCAGATAAGATTCTCTGAAGTTAGCGCAAAAACAGTTCTCTAGTTACATTAAACATAAAGAAATACTTTTGAAACGGACTCTGATGGTTCCTTTATATCGTCTTTTATTCTGCTTGTTTCTTCGTTTGCCGAAACTGCTGCTGTCTGAAAGACAAAAAGACTTTTGTCGGTACTTTTTAGCGAAGATTTTTCGATACAAGAGAACAAAAAACGATTTCAACGTCGAACGACACTCATATACGACAAATTATGTTGAGAAAAAAACAATCAGCATACTCCTATAAAATAGATTCGGTAGACAACAACATAGCTTCCTTTCTAGATATCCTAATATGCATACTTGAAAATCTTTATATCCCCAGTGCTGCAATAGCGCGTCTGAAATAATTATTAATAATTCTCCTAAATTTTTATAGTTCGCCTAACTAATGTTTTGTTGCGAGGCGATATATAATTGCGAAACGGATCGATTGTGCCCCAAAGGTGATACTTGATTACGAAAACAGTTCGACTGTTTTGAATTCACTTTTCTCGCGCGGCCAGCGACATTTATCGTTCGTCTCTGTTCCTCTTACCATCTCCCATTGTGTATATATACCAATGCCGTTGACCACATATGCTTGTATATGTTAATTGGTGAAATAAACGCATTTTTTCGCTTTAAATTCGTTGCACATCGGGGGTTGTCAGCTCTTCACCTCACTTCGGCAGCACTTCTACTCAAATCAACACCGCGGAGACGTATAACATGTTTAATCCATTACGATCTTTTTCTTGTGTTGGAATTCGCAGTCACTGTATACTTTCTAATTAAATAATTCTTGTGTGGTTATATCATCACTTTCTAGGTATATTTTTGAATAAAACCTTGAGATCGTTCTAAACAAATATTTAAATAAACAAATACCAAGATAGAATCTTATTTTCTATGTGCACTGAGTAAAAATACCTTCAGTAAACTAAATCGCACTCTATCCATCCTCGCGTCCCTCTCCCGTAAATCCCACTGTCCTTATTTTCAAAAACGTTTCGGTTAGCGAAACAATTATCGTTGACGTGTTTGACTGACTGAACCACAGAATGGAAGAAAAGTTCAAGACCAACCGGTATAATACTTCTCTGCGCATAACTTATGCAAACAGATTTCTCCGCTTCTTTATCTACCAGTTCGATGCATATCGCTTCCGGATCTTTTTCTTCTATTTGGGATGTAGGCTGCAATTAAAAAAGGTTGCGTGTGCGTGCGTGTGCGTATGAGTGTGTGCGTGTGCGTGCGTGCGCTTGCATGTGTATGCGTGTGTGTGCGTGCGTGTGTGTACGTTTGTGCATGTGTGCGTGCCTGTGCACGTGCGTGTGTGTGCATGCGTGCGCGCGTGCGCCTGTGCATGCGTGTGTGTGCCTGTGCATGCGTGTGTGTGCCTGTGCGCACGCCAGTTCGTAAGTGTGTGCGTGCGTGTGTGCGCGTGTGCATGTGTGTGCGTGTATGTGCGTGTGCATGTGAGCGTGCGTGTGTGCGTGTGTTATCGAGGAAATCGTATGAAAGGGTGAGGAGTTAGACATTTTGCAAAACTCTTCTAGCTAGCTTCAAGTCGACCCGATGAAAATTTAATACTATGGCGGAAAGGAATCATTATTCCTTTCCGCCTGGAACAATTCCGGCGAGCCTTCGCTCGCCGAAATTACCAGATCACGAACAGAAACTGAACTAAGAAACGCATGATCCCTCTCCCGCACACTCCTTT
>JPKZ01002830.1:350893-372436 GCA_000803305.1 Toxocara canis | reverse complement strand
GACCGTACCCATACTCTAAATTATAATGTTTCTCTTTCTGATTGTCCAGCATTTTGGCACAATCCGCGAACGCTACAGCTAAGATAATTTATTGCTGAGATCTGCAAAGAACCCGAAAGACAGGCACCATTTTATATACAGTAGCTTTGGGGGAGAGATATTTGCTAAAAAGAATTGACTGTTGAACTGAAGCAGTCGTATGTGCATTTATACTTCGATGTTTGCACTTTAAATGACTGTTTGACTTAACGAAGCAGTTACGTACTTTAATATTTTCTTTAAAAATTGACGAAGCATTTATTGATCCCTCCTAATTAAAAGAGTCTCGTCTAGATATCTAAACCATTCCACGCGCAACTCCCAAGTTAAATAAGCTTTTTATGCTCTCGTTTGACAGCATATCATTTAATGAAACGATTTTAGTGCTGACAATGATTTCATATAGTTTAGCTTGACTTCATTTAGTTTAGCTTGAGCTTTACGTTGACTTCTTTTTCGAACGATGAAAGAAATATATTAATTATAATCAAGTGAACGCATCCTATGAAATGCTACCGCCTTCCAATCTCATTTTTCTCTCAACAGGCACATACGAACATGTCTTACCATCGCGATTCTATTGCAAAAGTAATTCGGGAAAGGGAGGGGGAGTTTTAGGATAAACTTAAACTACTTAGCTGGATCTGCTTAGATTGGAGTAAAATTACTATATAATAAACTATAATTTGGCCGAGCCTGAACTATAGATACCACAACTTATATGCGATTCGCGTGACTACCCAGAAAACAGCCGATTATATAGGACAGCACGCTACCTGTATCACATACTAAAATCAGTAACAAATGAGTGCGAATTTGAAGAGCAGAAATAGAATCGACGAACCTTTGTAAACATCAGCGAAATTGCCAGCGCCCACTTTATCATGGCTGATCGTAACTTCAGAGGATTTAACGATAAAGGGGCCACTAAGATCCTTCAGACGACCGTCCATCACTACGACAAATACTAACAATGGACTGAAAGCGTTGGTGCTGCCTTTTATATCGCTTTGAACTGCATCGTTTTGCATGCATATTTGAACGAACCAAATTGAGATTCCTGTCCGTAATTGATGGGAAATTCAAATGACGAGAATTTGACTTCTCATCTGATTGGCGCAATGCATTTTCTGCCAGTAAATATCCAGTAAGGAGAACATATTGGATAAGGATTTCAGAAAAAAAGAGAATTAAAAATAAGGCAGAAGAATCTAGAAAGTGATAGCTCAACAACGGATAACTGTTATCATAAATCGTAACATCGAATGCATATTTCATCAGAAATGGTGAGTCGAGCGAGAATTTTCATGTCCTTTATAATTTTTAAACACTATCTATCCATCTGGGCGGACAGTAGCTCAGTGGTAGAGCTCCCGCTTCGTAGGCGGGAAGACCTGCATTCGATTCCCGGCTGCTTTCCCAACGGATCGCCAGCAGGCTGACCACCTGGTTTCCCAACGGATCGCCAGCAGGCTGACCACTAGGCGTTCCGAAACTGGTCAAAACGTGGGCATGGTTGTCAACTGCATCGATACGGCAATGAATGGAATTACAGCTGCCTTTGCATCCCTTTGCATCTATCCACCAACAAATCAAATTTTACCATAAACACATGCCATTAATTTCCAGCACACTGCCAAAACGAGAATCTGTCACTGTGGGCGAAACGCTGGTGAAAGGTTCTGCTCTACTGTTCTAGTGATTAGCACTTCCTCGCTAATATACGCCGTTTAATTACCTGTTTGTGATCGCAGTAATCATTTAAGTTTCACAAATGCTCGTGACTTCTATGAAATGTGCGATATTTTTTAAAATAGTTGATCGCAGATAGTGTATCGAACGAAGCGAACGTAGATTTATATCTGTTATGTTTCTATCGACCACCTCTGTATGACCCCCCGGTACGCTACTGCCAAAGTTCCAGAGGTCAACTTGCTAAATATTGTTGAACTGCCACCAAAAATGATCGTCTTGTCTCGTACATAATAACTCTTTCGGGCACCCATGTCGGCGTATTCACCGCATCTACATTTTCACCAGTTTTTTTTTTGATTCTTAAAACTTTACAAGAACAGTACTCATCCGTTCCCCATCGTATGATATTGTTGACTTCCTCAACTTCACATTTGCAAACTTAACCAATTTTTAACGTTTACGTACCCAACAATCTGGGCCAACTTCGTAAATCTTCGCATTTCCAAAAATCAACTTTTAAATTTCATATTCGCATTCCCTTGCTAACTTTATTTGGAAATGCTGAAATGTAAACCTGGGAAGAGTTATGCAGTGTTTTCTCGATGCTGGTAGAAGCACTCAATGATTGAGTATTCAAGTAAAATTGTATCTGATGATTGTTAAGGATGCCTGAACCGCAGACAAAAACCAGAATGTAAACTTTATCGTTTTATGCTGCCGAGCAAATTCAACAGCGAATATGCGAGATTGCCAAAATTGAACTCAATAAATAACGACCGACCGTCATACGCATAACAATGCCACGAAAATGCAATCGATTTACGTGCACGTAAAATGACTTTACAGACAATAAAGCAATTTGTATCCTCTCCTTTCAAAAGGTTTCCTATCACCTTTTGAAAAGAACGAAACCTATCAAGCGTTTCCGTTTTAGAAAGCTTCACCCCTCCGGATCTAGTTCAGCGTGTTAATGTGCATTTTAAAAGTGAAATATGGAAAGCATGCTCATTGAGACGTCTGAAAAGAAGCGAAAGATTAAAAATTCAAACACCACCTGTGAATACAAAAATCATTCACCACCGATCTCAAAACGGCAAATCCAAAGAAAAACTTCTTCAAACGTTTATAAAATTCTGTGCCAGCTGATCTAAAGACCGCAGAGTTTCAGCGAAAGCAAATACGAAAATCAAAGTTGACAAACGGTTCATCATCGAAGCGATTCAACTTCTACAAATAAGCAGAAGCAGGCAACGTACGCGTTACATTTCATGCGATATCAGGCCAATTCAGACAAAGCCTTTCTCGTAAAAAAAAGCTTTGCAAAGCACATCAACACCATATCATTGTCCTCTCCAAGACATGTGGCAGAGGAAAGTTCAGCGAACGCAAGAGGAAAACAGGCGAAGAGGCATTACAACTCGAAAATTCTAGATGCAAACAATAAGCTAAATTTCGCACCCTCCTCCCCTCTACTACATTTTGAGCATGTTCTTAATGTGCCATTCTCAAATGGCTTATAATCAATTAAGGTTTTTTAGATTTCGAAAGATTTACCCCATTCATAAATTGTAAAACCTCTAAGGGTATCCTATCACTCAACCGCAAAGCCGGCACAAAAATCTAATGCGATAAAATAAACAACTCAAAAACTGAACAACAAAGTATATACAACGATATCGACAAATCAGTCGAGTAAACTGTATTAATTTGGATATTACGACGGTCAAATAACCGATCAAAATTTAGTGCTATTAATCAAGCATTGACTGACCATTAATAGCACAAATTACAACACGCAATCCTATCATAAGAATTCGAATTTAACTACTACTTGAATAGTTTGACGTATTTCAGAAGAAAACTATTGTTGACAAACATTCATATCATTTAATATCATTTTGTGCATTTCAATAAAAAATAAAACTTTCTGCGATTTTTTAAAGAATATTTTATGTGCACAATCCAAACATAGTGCGCATTAAATTAAAAACAATCGATATGAAGTCGCTACCGATTATTTACATGATAATAATTTTCTTCTGGGTTCTTTTATATGAAGAGAACGATGTTACGGAAGCGAACCCCAAATTCTTCACATAATTTTCTGTTCCCTGCTAATGAAGAAAAAAAACGGAACAAATATAATCGTTGAAAACGATGGATATCAACGATACCTTCGAGACGTCATTGCATCTACCACTGCACCGTTTCACTTGTCCAATTCAAACACGATCGCGAATTTGGAATTCGAGTTTAAGCATAATGATATCATATAACATAATATCAGCGGGTTGTACAATGGCTTTGCAAAACAATAAATATGAAATTTTACGAAACTCTCGGCTTTTTATAAAACTCTAAACGATTACTTTAGCCTACAAAGTCAGGCCCTAGTCAAAACACGTGTTGCATTCGATGGGACAACTCAACAACTACACTCACTAAAATTTGCATAGCTGCTTTTATCAGTTTCAGGTAAATAAAATCTTAGATAAGAAAAAAATTCGAACAACGCGTAAAAATTTTTCAGTCGACAGCTTAAACAACGATTTTGTTAGAAAATCGAAGCAGGCAACGTACGCGTTACATTTCATGCGATATCAGGCCAATTCAGACAAAGCCTTTCTCGTAAAAAAAAGCTTTGCAAAGCACATCAACACCATATCATTGTCCTCTCCAAGACATGTGGCAGAGGAAAGTTCAGCGAACGCAAGAGGAAAACAGGCGAAGAGGCATTACAACTCGAAAATTCTAGATGCAAACAATAAGCTAAATTTCGCACCCTCCTCCCCTCTACTACATTTTGAGCATGTTCTTAATGTGCCATTCTCAAATGGCTTATAATCAATTAAGGTTTTTTAGATTTCGAAAGATTTACCCCATTCATAAATTGTAAAACCTCTAAGGGTATCCTATCACTCAACCGCAAAGCCGGCACAAAAATCTAATGCGATAAAATAAACAACTCAAAAACTGAACAACAAAGTATATACAACGATATCGACAAATCAGTCGAGTAAACTGTATTAATTTGGATATTACGACGGTCAAATAACCGATCAAAATTTAGTGCTATTAATCAAGCATTGACTGACCATTAATAGCACAAATTACAACACGCAATCCTATCATAAGAATTCGAATTTAACTACTACTTGAATAGTTTGACGTATTTCAGAAGAAAACTATTGTTGACAAACATTCATATCATTTAATATCATTTTGTGCATTTCAATAAAAAATAAAACTTTCTGCGATTTTTTAAAGAATATTTTATGTGCACAATCCAAACATAGTGCGCATTAAATTAAAAACAATCGATATGAAGTCGCTACCGATTATTTACATGATAATAATTTTCTTCTGGGTTCTTTTATATGAAGAGAACGATGTTACGGAAGCGAACCCCAAATTCTTCACATAATTTTCTGTTCCCTGCTAATGAAGAAAAAAACGGAACAATTATAATCGTTGAAAACGATGGATATCAACGATACCTTCGAGACGTCATTGCATCTACCACTGCACCGTTTCACTTGTCCAATTCAAACACGATCGCGAATTTGGAATTCGAGTTTAAGCATAATGATATCATATAACATAATATCAGCGGGTTGTACAATGGCTTTGCAAAACAATAAATATGAAATTTTACGAAACTCTCGGCTTTTTATAAAACTCTAAACGATTACTTTAGCCTACAAAGTCAGGCCCTAGTCAAAACACGTGTTGCATTCGATGGGACAACTCAACAACTACACTCACTAAAATTTGCATAGCTGCTTTTATCAGTTTCAGGTAAATAAAATCTTAGATAAGAAAAAAATTCGAACAACGCGTAAAAATTTTTCAGTCGACAGCTTAAACAACGATTTTGTTAGAAAATCTTTTTTTTTTCTGTAATACGCCCAAATTTGCGAAACAAAAGGATCGAGAGTTAGGATGTGCAACAAAGAAAGAACTGACGTAGATTTGACGAGGTACCAATTCATGGTTCCAAACAATTACAATACATATTCAAATATTATAAACACAGTAGCTAAAATGATGATCGGAGAGAGTCACACTAAATCTGCTATCATCAAACAACGACGTGTTCAGCAAAACATAAAGAGAAAACTTACAGAAAAATTTAATAACGACGAAATCTTTGTTACAACCGAAAATGTCCATTACCTAAGCGTGGTTGTCCGCTATTGGATGCATGAAGTGGGAGCAGGTACATTAGCTGCATGCTTTGCGGACTGCCACTGTGCACTTCGCACCTCCTCTGCCGCGTGGAAGGCTGGCACTAAGTCATGCATGCCGCTATCGTATCCGCCCCTGTTTATCACCTCATATTCCGAATGCGGCCGCCCATATGTAGTGCCATCAACTAACTACAAACACGAGAAAACGAAAAAATGCTAACCATACTGCTTAATTTATGTAGATTTCGCAACTTAATAAGCAGTGTTAGGCTATAGTAACAAGTACAAATAAATAAGTATATTAGTGCCAAACGAATCTAGACTCCCCAATGTAATCTTAAAAAACAATTAACAAAGCATAAAACATAGAACCAAAGAACATGAATTTATACACGACATCAGCTTGTGGATAACTCGCATAAGCAAGCATCACTTCATGGAAAAATACATAACAGCAACAATATGAAAAAAAAAACCCAGAAATCCCCCCTCACGCAGTTTCGATTCGCCGAATACTTACATAGACTCTATGAATACAGCGCGGAAGTTACGAAAAATGGCCAGATGAACTCAACAGTCCCTCACAAACAGCAATCTGATTCAATCACTGATCGACCAGCCGCATCTTGCTTGGGTTGCACCTCTCCAGGGAGCATAAAACCACGCTGCGGACATCCTACCCATAGCCTAGCTTTATGGGTTCTGTACATATGTGCGTGAATGAAGCCGAGTTGAATTGAACAGACGGGAATTTCGAGCGAGCACATAAAGCGAATAAGTTACCGGGCAGGAAGAAAAAACAACTTTCTAACCGTTTAAAAATGAGCCTAATAGAAAGAAGCGCTGGCATTTGGGATTCGACATTACCAATGTCAAAACTTGAACAACTAACCTAAAAAAGGGCAAGCGAATAAGCGTTTCACATGCTGGCTGCATCTGTGATACTTCTTGACGACAGCACCAAACGACGAGACAGTCGAAACGAACAGTGCTTTTAGTTGGACGTTCAACATACAATATGATCAATGTACATAATTAAACAAACTAATCGAACGGTGAATGAGAAATGGATGACGGCAAAATAAGTTCAACTGACGAAAATTCACAAAAAAATTGGCATCTGTTAAACAGATATTAAAACCAACTAAAACAGATCACGCAGTAGATCCACTCAGTTCGAAACTTCTTTGAAGATCCGTTAACCTCATCAAATTTTAGTTGGTTGTTACGCTGTTGCCGTCCGTTAATATTACTAAGTGAATACAACTACGCTATTTACATCTGTTAATATTAGTTAGTGAACAAAACACTTAGACAACTGTCCCTCCTTTTCACCATCCTTTCTATATTCCAAAAGTTGAAATTTCCGAACAGCTCACACGTTTAGCGTTTCTAAGACCAAAACCTTGCAAAAGTGATTTTCAAAAATCTCCTTTCGAAAATTTCACATTCTCCACTCCTTCCCTCTCTAACCGACCCACAGTCTCAAATTTCAGAAAAAAAGGAGTTTGGAAAAAAGAGGTTTAATTTATGAATTTTAATTAAAAATGAGCTCCAGTTAAAACCGTTCGAATGACTTTCTCCGGCAAAGAATTTGCACTGCAAAATGAGAATGAAATGATGTTCTAGTTGTAGAATTCAAATGAATGAGTGGTGTACGTTTGCCTATACTAAAAATGAAGATAGCGTGCTCTTAAACACCATCAAGATCATACATGCCCAACAAATCAGTTGGCAGCTGTGTCACTATCTTATGCTTCAAAACAGCGCGTAGTCGACAAGGAGAAATATCGAACCTTCCGATCGTTTAGGATGAAGTTTGCAATTTCCAGTCAAGTGAATTGGCTAGTCGATCAACTGCGATTCGTACGTTCATTGCGGTTAAACGATTCGGTGGTGATTCGGCCCAACACTCCATCATCATTCGCTCTATATCGCTCATCACCTTAATCAAACAGAAAACTCTAACAGCTTTTTGCAAAGTAAAAATTTACATCGAAAATTATTTCCGCGATTAGAGGGAAAAAAAACCATGTTATCTTCGAAAAAGCAGAAAGCTTTTTCGCTTTTTGATGAAGCAGTGAATTTCGAAGTCTTCGGGATGCTTCATTTGAAGATATTTTATCTTTCATCTGAATAAATTTTTCCATTATGTGATTGTTTGTTGCGATGAAAGCACATTCAATACCGTCAATAAGGTTTGTGATGCAGAAGAAACAAGTCGAAATAACGACCGTAGTAACAATACGTTATAATAACAAAAGATCGCGGGATTTGTTGTGATGATGCCGTTCCACGGTCACGCATCAAAAAGTAGACATTCAGGACAGATACGTTTGCACGGCTAATTACATATTTAGCGCACATCTAAAGTTTCACAGACTCGCGTTACATATTACATTCATTTTGGCAGCTTTAAGAAGCACATCTCAGAGTCCAGCGTTTGGATGAATTAGTTAGCTTTAACCCTTCCGTTCTGCTGTAGAAAGTCTGATTTAATACCTACAGATAATGATGATAATAATAAATGCGAGGCAACACCATATTCGGAAAAAGTGCAATAATAATTCTGGCAACATATCTTAAGAAATGATCTGGAACAGTTGGTCTTACAATAACAGCATAATTCCCCCCCCCCCCCCCCCCCTTCAATTCGTGTTAGTCAATAGTGACCTGAACAGTTCGGATGGAACTGAACGGAAATTTTTAAAAACTGCAAGAAAATGAACGCATTAAACGCGAAAACGATGTTCAAAAATCACTTACCTTATCAGATTTCCATGAACCGCGGACGGTGGGTCGATGTTTGTGCACGCAAACGCATTCACGCATCTCTTCGATAGAAGGATCACGGGTTACCCATTCTGCGTATGGAGGCTCATACGCTTGCATGTCTCCTGGATTTTGCTATCTTTAGAGCAAACAAACAAACCAGCCACAACATATAGGCTATGTTAAAAGCCATTACTGCTCGCATATGGGGGTTGTCCTGAAATGCGCGGTTTTTCAGCCCCTGCACCCTCCCTCCCCCCTCCCCCCAACTTTCTGTAAAGTGATCAGCGAGTGAGCCTACATAAGCTTACAACATAATTAACGACTTTTGACACTGTATAACTGTAAGCAGCGCATTCGAAACGCAACTATACTGAAGCAACATAGGCTGTACCAAACCGAACCTGGCGTCTCTTCTATAAATGTTACTCCATCAAGTTTCAGCGACTTATGTATACGACATGTGCCTTACGCTTTTAATTCATCACGATATAATGTAAAAAAAAAAGCAACAAACAAATAGAGAAACGAACCGTTAGCGTCACATCGTGTCGCCAACTCCCATATGATTAAACCGATGGCATACATATCGGACATCTTATATGCATCGAACTGATGGATTGGATATGAATCCGACAGCACTTCAGGCGACAGATAGCGCTACAAAAAGAAACTTATTCACTTAAAATCCAATCAACTCGAAATGTTAGCTTTAGCTCAATCGGTAAAGTTTCAATTTAAAAACAACGAACTTCACTGGTTCGAATACCACATTCACCTACGTATGTCCCCTCTTAAATTGAAGTATCCGGCTGTGTTAACAACACTACTAAAACATAAAGTGACTGTAATCGAAAAACAGCAACAATCGTTCCGAACATGAAAACGACCGCATACCGTACTACCTCCGACAAAGCCTCTTGGGGTTATTAGATCCATGACATGGAAAGTAGGAGTGGCGCGGTCTTTTAAAGGAAGGAGTTCATCGGGCTGTAAAACAGATATGAATGACCATAAAATTAAAGACAGAACAATACCATCGGCTTAGAGAAAGGCGGTAAACGCAAAGATAATGTAAGGGCAACGGAGCGATTCTGAGGATGCCTACAAAAGGACAACAAAGCCTACGTGCATTAAACTGCAAAAACAATCAGCAAAACCGAAAGCAAAGGGGGGGGAAAAAAAGACAGATTGAAAAAAGGAAAAAGATTCATTCACCTCCAACCCAAAAGCAGATTTCAACAAGAACAAAACTAACAATAGTTCCACATTTATTGTTGTCGGGTAGATTCAATTCGCCATTAATGTAACGCACAGCCAAACCCAAATCAGCGATCACACATGTCAAATTCGATTTGACGAGAATATTTTTTGTTTTCAGATCGCGATGCGCTATCGCCGGCTTACCTACAACACTCAGAGAAAGTAACATCTATGTGATCACACATTTCAGATATTGAGTCTTTTTGCTATCATTCTGCACAATATACCTGAAGCATATATTGATTGTAAAGCCTCTTGCAAATAATAAAAATTAATTTTTATGAGCTCGTATAACTATCGGCCCTATTAAAATGATAACACTTTTCTAATTTCATCGCACGTACACGTAAAAAACCGATTTCCAGAAAAAGAGGACAATAATACAACGTAACTGGTTTTATGAAGCGCATAGCGGTTTAAACATGCAATCTTTTAGAAGCGCTTGGTAAGTCAGTCCTTCTGAGTATTCATCGTCCAATATAACGAAATACACGACAAATATGAAAACTATAGTCCTTGTCAGATTGCATTATTTTTAAAACCAATAATTATTACTACTATTAATCAGCATTTGTTATGTATTACCAACTTTTTTCATTTTAGGATTTACCGAAAAATTTCCCACTAACGATGAACAAAGTGAAACAACATACTGTGCATGCCCGGTACTTCGGCGTGAAGGAAGGCAAGTCCATTGGCAATGCTTCGAAGCATCTGAAGCATAACTGGCCCACTAATCGTGTTTTCGGACAAATAGTCGAACAACGAACCATGCGCATGGTACTCGGTCACTAGCCACAACTGCATACTCGTTCCCGTATCTAAAAGAACTCTTTCGATGCGTGTTGATATAGCACTTGATTTTAAAGTCGCTTAAAGATTTTACCGATGTGTGGGCAAGGGGATAAGAATGCCGTCTGAAATGGAAAACAGCATATTGTAAACCCATATGTACTCCTCCACAAAATTGTCAATACCATCTGAACTAAAAGTGTTCAATTCGGTTTCCAACATTTTATTACATCCACTTTCTAAATGCTGTTGTCTCGATGAATACGTTGTTCCATTTACCGTTTGCTGCGTTCTTCCAAAATTTTCGCTTTGTAGCGTCTTGGCAACTAAAAAAATTCATCTGCAAAGAAATACTTTGATAATATTATCGTCAACTTCTCCCACCATTTGGATATTTTCCTCTTCTGTTTGAATAATAAATCATATGAACTGCGCATGTATTTTCTTGGTTCTCGCGATCGCTGCCAACATCGCACATCACGTGTTGGTTCTATTTCTTGTGTAATACAGTAACCTTTGAAAAAAGCAGTGAGGCTTTCCTTATCAAACCAATATCACTGCAGAGATCGTGAGACAAGAAACATCATTATTTGAATAGGAAGAAGCAGCGTTATGCGATAACATTGTGGCTGAAACGAAGTCGAAAACGAGGTGACCCCTTCCATAATACATACCGCTTCCCCACCCCTTGTCTAGTGACCGACGCGATAAACGCATCTGAAAATTTGTTCATTCATGTCCAATATTTATACCGAAGAATACTCAAAAATGGATGGTGCACAGACCTTCGCATAGTTCTTAAATGCACTAGAAACAATTTATAAATGACAATCGAGTAAAGTTAAGTGCCTGTGGACTATCCAGGAAATCGTAGACGAAATGAATTTTGGGAAATACTGTGCATTCTCTAGCAGAGACCTCAGTATATGCAATGTTTCCGCGCCGATCGAGTCGCGAGATCCTCGAGATCCTGCTGGGGAATATGTGGTGAACAGATTAAGCTTGCCTAATTTTGTAATTGCGTCTCCGACCGGTCCAACTTCAAACTTAATGCAAACCTTTGTTGTCAGAAGCTATGAAACGAAGGATGTTCGAATGTCTCAGCATGTTAGTCTGGAATACCTCAACTTCTCGATTCCATGAACGTTCATCTCGTGAACTAAAAATTTTCACTGCTACCGGATCGCCTTTCCATGAACCAAGCCATACCTAAAAGCACTCTGATTAGAACGTTAGTGAAACTCAGCAGTTGCCATTCAGAAGTGTATATATATGTGTTTATATATATATATACATTTATGTATATATATATATATAAACTTGTACATATATATGTATACATGTATGTATATATATATGTATGTATATATATGCATACATATATACATACGTGCATATACATATATACATATATGTACAAC
Source organism: Toxocara canis (assembly GCA_000803305.1). Classification (NCBI taxonomy): domain Eukaryota; kingdom Metazoa; phylum Nematoda; class Chromadorea; order Rhabditida; family Toxocaridae; genus Toxocara; species Toxocara canis. Next base: position 360,264 of record JPKZ01002830.1, on the reverse strand, counting down.
AGGGCTGCTGGGGTTGGCTTACGAAATGATTACATGACTAAATAAATTAAATCCACGTCACACAAATAAAGTGCAACATTACAAAAGCAAGAACAGAGGACATAAAGCTTTAGCACAAAGTTGAAGTCATTTAGTTCTGAAATTATTCACGGCACCAATAAAACGCTACCAGTTTTCGAAAATCATTTTATGATATGCTTGGTTGATAGCCAGCACCAGAACGACGGCAAACTTCATCTTCTCAAACAAGCTTCAGAAAAGCGATGCTGTACAGAAAAAAAACTAACGAAATGCAACATCTAAATTCAAACCTCCCCAAAACGTCCTTTTCCGATTTCCGTATGCAGCTCGATTTGTCTCGCAATCGTTCGTTGCACGAGAAGCGGTAAACCTAAAAGAAATAGGACATCCGCTTCTTGGTTGTTGGATCTATGAAACTTTACTTACAGCTCAAGATTTACAGTCATTTCAGATGAATGGAAGTTTTTTCCAACACCTATCCCCTTGTCATTCCGTTTCATACTTCGTTGATAAGGTGTACTGCTTAGGCTCAACCAAAGTTCATATACACCTGTTAGAGAAACAAGCTCAGCCGAGATAAAAAACCAACTAAAACACCTGATTCATGAAAGAAGGAATTTAGTCATTTCTAGATAATTGTTCTTCGAAATCTATCTTCATAAGCGCATAACGGAATGTCAGAATTACAGTAATTACAGTGGTCACACAACCTTAGGCAAATATCTCTTTCTACCTGATTTACTCATGCACTCATCCGCAAATTGCGCCATGCATGCAAGTTCGGCTAGTCTCATCTCAGATCTCTCTCCCTCTCACTCTCTTCACCTATCTCCTCCGAACCAAGAAAAATTGCGCCATTCGCAATCGATTTCTACAATCTACAAACAAAGGACAAAAAGGGGAACGGAGGTGAAGGGGGGGGGAGTGAGGGAATGGTGGAGACAAGTAATTGCAGCTAAACGTCAAAACTTCTCACGCACAAAGCTTCTTAGCTTGTTAGTGACTTTCAAATCAAAGCATAAGGAATACCTGATCCAGAGCCAGTAGTGTCGCTATCATCCAGATTGCCCAACAAGTCACTCAAATGGGCAAGATCATCTGATGGTGACCCCAAAAGCAAGGGGGGGGGAGGGGGGGGGGGGAGTGAGGGAATGGTGGAGACAAGTAATTGCAGCTAAACGTCAAAACTTCTCACGCACAAAGCTTCTTAGCTTGTTAGTGACTTTCAAATCAAAGCATAAGGAATACCTGATCCAGAGCCAGTAGTGTCGCTATCATCCAGATTGCCCAACAAGTCACTCAAATGGGCAAGATCATCTGATGGTGACCCCAAAAGCATTTCTTCAGTCCCAACTCTGAAAACGAAAACGAATTTACGAAACAATCTACAGAGAGCAGCCCTTTCGACAAAACAAAGAAGGAAGATTTATGACAACAGCAAGCGACATGATTTTTAGTGCGAACGAACTTTTATTCCAGATAATATGAAAAATCACATCATTTCTAAAAGAAATATATCAACTATTTCCCCCGTCGCCCCTCCCCCTTAAAAAACGGGAACATTTGAAGACAAACGAAAACCGTCTTTTGTCATTTTCGCGAAAATCTATTTCCTAGCTCTCCCTTTAGCACATTACTACGGACAATGACGAATGCACTATGACGAGTTATTACGCCTAACGCATTTCGAAATGCTACATAACGATAAACAATTTTATTTAACGCACAAACACACTATGAAACTGAAATAAGTTTGAAAGAACGAAATGATTAGTTAGGCAAAAAACTGCTTACAAAAATCGAAAATTCTAATAAACGCATCGTGTCGCTGTCTTCTCATCATAAGTACTACCTCATTTTCATTACTCTTTTTTTTCGTTTCATTTCTCATTTGTAATATTATTTCGAACAGGGAAGACGATCACAGACTTCTTTAGACAACATTTTCGAGTTTGGAAATCTGAAGCATTATTGAACGACATATGTCGAGAGGCAAACATATCATCGCTGCATTCGAAAATATCATATTTCCTATAAGCCCAAGCCTAATTGAAGTATGGGCCTATCTAAGGAAATGCAGCATATTTTGTTACCTTTTTTTGTAACCTAATAAGTGCATATAATAACTTCTACCGTTCGCATGTTTAGTCATCACATCAAAAGCCTGCTAGGTTTCTGTTTATTCCGATCCAAACACTACTTACCCTTGAGTGCTAGAAGCGTTCGGTCTTCTAAACAGCGGTGAGGGGGGGGGGGGAGTGAGGGAATGGTGGAGACAAGTAATTGCAGCTAAACGTCAAAACTTCTCACGCACAAAGCTTCTTAGCTTGTTAGTGACTTTCAAATCAAAGCATAAGGAATACCTGATCCAGAGCCAGTAGTGTCGCTATCATCCAGATTGCCCAACAAGTCACTCAAATGGGCAAGATCATCTGATGGTGACCCCAAAAGCATTTCTTCAGTCCCAACTCTGAAAACGAAAACGAATTTACGAAACAATCTACAGAGAGCAGCCCTTTCGACAAAACAAAGAAGGAAGATTTATGACAACAGCAAGCGACATGATTTTTAGTGCGAACGAACTTTTATTCCAGATAATATGAAAAATCACATCATTTCTAAAAGAAATATATCAACTATTTCCCCCGTCGCCCCTCCCCCTTAAAAAAACGGGAACATTTGAAGACAAACGAAAACCGTCTTTTGTCATTTTCGAGAAAATCTATTTCCTAGCTCTCCCTTTAGCACATTACTACGGGCAATGACGAATGCACTATGACGAGTTATTACGCCTAACGCATTTCGAAATGCTACATAACGATAAACAATTTTATTTAACGCACAAACACACTATGAAACTGAAATAAGTTTGAAAGAACGAAATGATTAGTTAGGCAAAAAACTGCTTACAAAAATCGAAAATTCTAATAAACGCATCGTGTCGCTGTCTTCTCATCATAAGTACTACCTCATTTTCATTACTCTTTTTTTTCGTTTCATTTCTCATTTGCAATATTATTTCGAACAGGGAAGACGATCACAGACTTCTTTAGACAACATTTTCGAGTTTGGAAATCTGAAGCATTATTGAACGACATATGTCGAGAGGCAAACATATCATCGCTGCATTCGAAAATATCATATTTCCTATAAGCCCAAGCCTAATTGAAGTATGGGCCTATCTAAGGAAATGCAGCATATTTTGTTACCTTTTTTTGTAACCTAATAAGTGCATATAATAACTTCTACCGTTCGCATGTTTAGTCATCACATCAAAAGCCTGCTAGGTTTCTGTTTATTCCGATTCAAACACTACTTACCCTTGAGTGCTAGAAGCGTTCGGTCTTCTAAACAGCCAATAGAAGATGCACTGTTTTAGCGGTTTATTGACGACAGCCAACGTTAACAGTATACCGGATACAAGCGCAACTGCGATTAAAACTACCGCTACGATTGCGACGACACGCCACGGCGTTGAATCTGATTCGGGCTTCAAAAAATGGATGCTATATATTGGGCAATATATAAAACATGAATCTTTTGCGCCATACGGCATATTTCGTTGCATAAATGGTTGACTCGCTTTGATGAAGCCCCCTTCGCTGTGGTTCAGACACTATCCGACAAACAACTGCGGCGAATGGGCTATCCGCTGGGAAAGTTGAAAGGACAGCTGCGAATTGGTAACGCTGAATGTGAACAAATTTCATAATGGTTGTCACGCAAAAGACGATAATCGGTTTTACTATCATGTGCAAATTATTCGATCAAATTCATTCCCGTTGTGACACGAACTACTACAGTAACGATGGGGCTTCATTGATCACTGCAATGTGTACTCAACAAACGCACTAAATTAATCGAGTTACCGCCGTTCAATAGCGATACTAACGGCCAAACTAAAACCGTCAATTTCGGTGGAACGAATGAAGGAACTTATGTTCACAGTCCAGGAAAAACAATCAACGAATGCACATCGAATACATCACAACTCTAGGGAAACATCTTTCATCGATGGAATATCAGAAAAAAACGACATTATTTTCGTCTGACAAGACCTGGTAAAATCTCCATATTAAATATAGATTAGCTTGGAATTGAAACGCATTGTTTTTAAAATACTATATTGCTGCAACTGTTGGCTTTTGAGTGAGCACAAATTGTTTCATCTGTAATTCGTAGAAAAAAAAAAAGAAAGAAAACTTTAAGATCACACACCTGGACAGGCAGCTTCAAATTAAGTGCACCGTTACAGAATGACTGATTACTGCAACACGCCATCACACTCCCATCGGGCATTGGCTGTTTCGTTGAACAAAACAAATCAGGTACTGCATCCAAACCAAGGCATCTGAAATGTCAACGGGGCAACCTCAGCATGCAACCACTAATTTTACACTGATGAAAATGAAAAAAACAGCAGAGCTATAATTTATGGCGCATCAAAGAAAACTATTGCCAGGTAGGCCTATGGTTGCGTTTTCGCGCCGCCCATTCAACATGCAAAATTTCGATTGCAAGAAATGAAAAATTCTACATGGGCAATCAAAATTCACGTGTTCTTTTGTACGACAACAATGGGAGACCATTCCCGCTTGTCAATATGATTACAACTTTATTCAGACAAACTTTATATGAATTGTAGAGGAGAAATATTCCCCCAATATTCTAAAGAAAAAAATTAAAAATATTAATCCGATGCAGTATATCAAAACTAATAAGCAAATCCAGCTATGCGAATCAAATCAAAAATTATGCTTATCAAAAAAGTCAGTTTAACACTTATTTTTGTTAGTCCGAAGCGTGGCGCAAGTTCTCGCACAAATGAACTTTTCACTTATTTTATTTATTCGGCCACCATTTCATAATGGACAGTGTGGCCGATATGCAGGATACAAATTGCCAACAGTGCTCCAGTGCAGGACTACAACGGAGTGCCAAAAGGTCCGTTGTAGTCCAAAAGGCCATCAACCATTTTTGAACGCAATATTTAATGCGCAGTGTGTAAACAGGACTTTTATGGTAATCTGCATATTCATGAAAATTTAAAAAAAAACTGCAGGACGTTCACAGATGGTTGAAATCAACATGACCTCTTAATGGTATAATGACAAGTTCTCCAAAAGACTAAGACGAAATTGATACAAGGATGCTTTATATATATAGCACAGTCATAATTTCGCAGCAGAATAAGCACATCGTCCTAACTTTGCAGTAGAATTAAGTACAAGTTAAATCGGGGTTGAGGCATTCACTAGTTGCCGACTTCCAAATTTTCGATCTACTCTGTCAATCGCCATATATAAGACAACAACCGTATTGCAACGAAGAATTTGGGACAAAGCGCCGACTCCCTCCCTATGTGTGTCGCAATCAGCTTCAGCTCCCATTTTATTTACCTCCATGGATGAACCGCACTACTAATTCGCCATCTCCTAAGGATAGACGTTCGCTAAGCTACTGCCCATTGCGGGATCGAATCGGTAATCGGTTAGCTGAAGAAAAGACTTAAACTACCAAACTAGCATCCCCGTCATGACACAAAAACTAATGCATACCACGCAAATGTTAGGCCTCCCTTGTCCCATTTTACTAATGTGCTGAAGTAAAAAAAACGTTAAATACTAATATTCAGTTGCTTGCTGCGCAAACTACATTGCGCCAACAAAATGAATATTGAAACTTTAACGGCAAAAAAGACAAGAGATAACAAGGGCACAAACGCATGAATGGTTGTTCCATCAAGGGCGATTCGTTTATAGCACGCACCACCTGTCGCACGACATATATGCGTAAAATTTTTGCCCAAAAATCGCGTCACCTCTACATCACAACCCGCGTGCGTACAATTGCACATTATATCCGTCTCCAAATTCACTGGATACTTTAAGTCTGAAACATTAAGAAGGCTAAATATACTTTATTTTTTAAGGTTTAAGGTTTCCCCAACTCCACTGAGAAAAGCTGACATTCCTTACAGCGGCTAGCATGGAAAGGATATTAGACCTATCTGGTTGATATTTCAACAGCGTGAAGACATGAAGAGAGCAAGTGAAAAAGTCTGACAAGCATAAACACACTGAAAAACGGGATAAAAAACTGAATAAACGTTAAGAAAGACATGTTTCGAACCATTCGTCTCATTTAAGCTATCAGCCATTCAGCATCTTCTCTAGCCAAATCTACTAGAATTTCCTAGAAAAACTACAGATATAAATTATATCTAAATACAGAAAAAACTATGAGCAAACATATTATATGGCGATAGCAAATAAACGCCAAGAAATACATGTACAGGAACAAGTAAAACGTATATCCATAGATTATGAGAGCAACTAAATTCCGAAATTATAGGTAAATATAATTACTTCTCTCCTATAAGGATATGAAAACACAGGGCTACTCTTTTACAAAAACAGCTGCTCACCTAATAATTACAGAAACGCTTCGAGTAACGTGACGCATCTCCATTACAAGACTACTGCCTAGGTAACAAATCTCAACAAGTAGACTAAACCTTTTCGTCTTCGATTACCAAAAATACGCTAAACCTTCCTCCTTCTATGAACCAATCAATCAAGCCTTCAGCGACTTATGATATTTGCTTGAGACGCTTAACAATAAAAAAGCGTAAAGCGTACGCAAGTGATGCAAGATAACAGAATGTATCTCACGTTTATGTGCATGCGCCACGTTTTCAATCTGATGCAAACGATATTAAAAAACCAGCAAAAAAAACTGTACGCACGAATGCACATAACGATAACATTTAAAATAAGAGATTATTTTCACATATCGTAGAATGAGATAGCGCTTTTTTTTGTAAACCATTTCGAACTAGTTTACTAGTCATTACGATCGTTGAAACAATTCATGTTCTCATTGTCTTTTTGCCTAACGGTAGAAAAACATGAATTCCACAATGTATAACACTTTAGGTGTTCACTCTCAACAATGTGAAAACAATGTATCAAATAAAGTACTTACTGGCTTCAAATCGCCGCATAAACTGTAGAATAGTGTATCCAGGATCCTCTGCATCGTTTAATGCTTCAGATAATAGCGTCAATAGGAAGAGCACGCCACATAGGCGAGCAACGCTAATACAACGCCTCATATTGCGTTCAGCCCTCAACAACACATTGACAAGTCTCCGACGAGATAAACATTCGCCGCACTGTTTTCGACCGCTGAAACATTCGCGTACAATCGCCGATGCTCTCTAACATGAGGCAATCATGCTCGCTGGCAGTATTAGCGTCAACACGAAGGTACAGCGATCACAATTCAATCTTCTGGTCAGTTATACTAAACAGCATAACGGTGTCATCACGATTTACTCAAAGCCTGATAGGGTAAGCATCATTAGTTGTTTTGGAGCTGCTTCAACATACGCAATACCACAAGCTCAGATCCCACCTCGAGGAAGCTTAAAATGTTTCACAACAGATGATCTAAAAAATCAATCGTATTTTCACAAGAGATGATCTAAAAAAATCAATCATGTTTTCACGAGAAAAGACCTGAAAAATCAAACGTATCGTAAACAAACAATACGTCAACCCCTCATCTAAAAAATTTTGCAGCAGAAAAAAGAAGGGAAGTAAAGACTAGTCGAAAACACGCGAAAGGAAACCATCAAAATTCATCCTAGATCTCGTGCGCGCCATCGTTCGCCGAAATACTCACCGAAAGCAACTTTTCGCTGTTAGACTTTTATGTTCGAAAGCATTTCGACGCGTACACAACAGCTCTCTCACCGCATTTACTCTATTTACTCGATTGTGTCGACGCTCTTCGTTGCAACGCCAATGATGCGATTTAAACTGCATCGCAAAAAAATGGAATAAGTTTTCATGGTTGCAGCTCGACTGTACGAGGAAATATTTGGGACTGGAGTCCTCAGTTGCCATTTATGTTCACTTGGCAAGGTTGTTAGTGCGGTAAAACTAATAAGTATATGCCGCATCCTATTGGGGATTCGGTAGTGTCACATGTGTTTTTCGCTTTTAAACCCTTCCAATATATGTTCGTTTATTTTTACACTATGCAGCAATTCGCAAATCGTGAGCTTGTTGACTGAAATCAACACAAATAAGCTCGCAGAGAAAACAAATACAATCGTGCTACGTAGAAAGTGAATAGTTCAATGTGTACAGCTTTTGAGGAAATTATATTCCGCATACATATTATGAAGCAATCATTTGAAATGATGGACATGAGAGGAAGGGTTAGCGGATATGTTTTATTTTTGGCTTGTTTTCAAACCATCTGCCTTGTAATTTAACGTTAACTAATGATTCTTAACGATTTCAAGCATTCAAATTGGCCAACCATTACTGGAAACAATTAAGTAAAATCAAATTATACTGTTATAGCTAAAGAAGAAAATTGCGGACGTCGAAACGAGACGGAATATGAGTTTTATACGTGCAATTACAGTAGTCACTTGATCTCATATATAAATACGGTAATTATTTGATAGCAGGAATTGATAACTCGAATTCAACGTCAGTCATCATCGGTTGATCGATACCCAACTGTGCGAGACGATCACTATGGAAATTACCGTATGCGTCACGCTCCTCATTTGGTAACTCTTGCCAGTGCTCATCAAGTATCGACCTCATATCGAATTTTTGGTGTCCATAAACGTGTTCGATGCGTACCTTAAGCACTACCTGTTAACGGTTGTGCATATCGATTCTACATGAATGTCTCCACTAAACTGAAGCACAACAATGCGATAGCGAAAGCACGGCCACATATAGACAAAGAATTCAATTCACCTGTTTGCATATCAAACTAACCGCCAACAGTACGAAAAGGAAGTAACCGTTCACTGAACTCCATATCACTTCAATAACATCTTGTGCGATTTTCGCGCAACATTTTGCTACGATCATGTAGAATGTGATTCAACGTTTTTAGTTGATCCTCAAACTTGACCAATCCTCAAAAATTTAGGAAATCGTGAGATGCATATGCACCAATTTTGGCATATCTTCAACAAAAAAACGGTGGTGTGCCCTCGAATTTCCGATGAGAAAACCAAAGAACTGCGAGATGACTTTCCAGGCTCATTAATCTTCGTCCCCACTTCTTAAAATATTCCCGTTCATTAAAAAAATTTTTAGCGAATTACGTCAAAGTCTCTATGTGCATAGCCAAAGGACTCTTAGGAAGAGAAAATTTCTCTCTCAGGAGAGGGAATAAAGGAATGTGAAAATTCATATGCTCACAACTCACGAATTACAAGTCATGAGGAAACAAATACCTCTACCACATAGCAATGGAATGAAACCCACACTGTTCATGGTGGTTTTTTGAGGTGAAAATTCCCCTCTACC
>JPKZ01002830.1:305193-335578 GCA_000803305.1 Toxocara canis | reverse complement strand
TCCAGTGCGCACGGACATATCATGAAATACCTACAGGGAAATGTTCTATCGAAAAAGTTCATATGAAATAATATTTAAACATAACCTCGTAATGACGTTCAGCTCCTGGCCACATAAGTTCAGCAGCTTCTGAGCAACTTCATCGTACAAATCGGCAGCTTCGCTGAACTTGTATGCCCAGTCTATAGTAGATCGAAGTTTGTAATCGTTCAGGTACCTTAATTTCACAGTCATTACTTTAGTATCACTGAATCCAGAAATGCACAAGATAGGTTTCTTGCCAATATCTGTTAAACTCTTGTTATAAATATTTAAGGACGTCTCTTGTCGGCTTTGCTCCGATACTGCTCGTCCTCATTTGCAACAAATTTCACTACATAATCTGCATTCAATGGCAGCGATCACCACTTCAACGATGGCAACGCAACGAACAAACGTTTCAGACCAACATTTCTGATATTGCTGATGAAGCTCGTAAGAAGTCGAGAAAAGTGGGAAATGACGCATCGGTTGATCCGTTACGTCAAAATGTGGACAGGAATCGATTAAGCAAGCAAGATATCGTTGATTGAGACAAAGCAATTTAGTATAAAACGTCGTTTATAAGTAGGGGAACTTACAGGTTCGCTAAATTTTCTGACTGGACGTATGATCGAGAGGAAGCAACAAACTTTCCGATTTATTTTAAGGGAAAGGGGCGGGGAGGGGGAGTGGGGAGGAAGGAGGATGGAGGGCAGAATATGGCTTATAACCAATAGCAACATTTTTCATATCTTGCTAAAACGTGAATGGTGTAGTGAGCGAGGAATGTTCGCTTACTGTAATTGTCGTAACTGCTGCGACGGATCAAAAAGGAACAAGTGCTAATACTTTCTAATGCGCCATCGGTCAAATGAGGAAGAGGCAAGAGAGGCGAAGGGAGGATATAAATCGGGATGAACTCGTAGCAGTTTTCAGCATTTTAGAGGAGGCGTATAACGCAGATAAGACTTAACCTTAGGGCGACTTATAAATCGGTGGCAGAATTATGAAAGAGTAATTTTTCTTCCCTTAAAAGCTCCCATGACAAAATCACACTTTTTGCCGATGATCGAAGGGAATCTGAGAGCGAATTCACAAAAGAACGCCGTATTCTCGACCACATTACCGATCGCTTCCTTCAGTTGAGTGTTCGCGAACGGAAATGCATCTTCCAGTGCGCACGGACATATCATGAAATACCTAGGAAATGTTCTATCGAAAAAGTTCATATGAAATAATATTTAAACATAACCTCGTAATGACGTTCAGCTCCTGGCCACATAAGTTCAGCAGCTTCTGAGCAACTTCATCGTACAAATCGGCAGCTTCGCTGAACTTGTATGCCCAGTCTATAGTAGATCGAAGTTTGTAATCGTTCAGGTACCTTAATTTCACAGTCATTACTTTAGTATCACTGAATCCAGAAATGCACAAGATAGGTTTCTTGCCAATATCTGTTAAACTCTTGTTATAAATATTTAAGGACGTCTCTTGTCGGCTTTGCTCCGATACTGCTCGTCCTCATTTGCAACAAATTTCACTACATAATCTGCATTCAATGGCAGCGATCACCACTTCAACGATGGCAACGCAACGAACAAACGTTTCAGACCAACATTTCTGATATTGCTGATGAAGCTCGTAAGAAGTCGAGAAAAGTGGGAAATGACGCATCGGTTGATCCGTTACGTCAAAATGTGGACAGGAATCGATTAAGCAAGCAAGATATCGTTGATTGAGACAAAGCAATTTAGTATAAAACGTCGTTTATAAGTAGGGGAACTTACAGGTTCGCTAAATTTTCTGACTGGACGTATGATCGAGAGGAAGCAACAAACTTTCCGATTTATTTTAAGGGAAAGGGGCGGGGAGGGGGAGTGGGGAGGAAGGAGGATGGAGGGCAGAATATGGCTTATAACCAATAGCAACATTTTTCATATCTTGCTAAAACGTGAATGGTGTAGTGAGCGAGGAATGTTCGCTTACTGTAATTGTCGTAACTGCTGCGACGGATCAAAAAGGAACAAGTGCTAATACTTTCTAATGCGCCATCGGTCAAATGAGGAAGAGGCAAGAGAGGCGAAGGGAGGATATAAATCGGGATGAACTCGTAGCAGTTTTCAGCATTTTAGAGGAGGCGTATAACGCAGATAAGACTTAACCTTAGGGCGACTTATAAATCGGTGGCAGAATTATGAAAGAGTAATTTTTCTTCCCTTAAAAGCTCCCATGACAAAATCACACTTTTTGCCGATGATCGAAGGGAATCTGAGAGCGAATTCACAAAAGAACGCCGTATTCTCGACCACATTACCGATCGCTTCCTTCAGTTGAGTGTTCGCGAACGGAAATGCATCTCCTGCGTTATAGTTCGCCTTCTCGATTAATTGTTTTGCTTCGTCGATTACCTATAAACCGCTTGCTTGTACCGGAATCATCCACTTACAAGTCACTGTCAAATTTTCACTATCCCCCCCTCTCCCTCTCCTCCCAGATCTCTCTCCAAGTTGAATGATTACCCCACCATGCTATTTTGCATTGAATTTTAAAGAGGATCGGGATCGTCAAGAAAAATAATGCACAAGAAATTAGTTCAAAATATGAAGCTGGTTGACTGCAGTGCTGTGTCGAGGACGCTTATGCCGTTAGAAGATATATGAGGATGCGGTCGCAAGACGCGCCTAGAAATGGTAGTACAACAATATTAGGTTGTTGGGCTCCTTGCGCCATAACCATAGCTTATTAAAATTTCAGAATTGCGTCTCATTATCGAGGTTAGAAAATTCCTAAATTGCAACTGTTAAATCCTTGGTTGTCTCTACGGATACTTAAGACTGGCGTTCGTCTGAAGCTTGTAATGAAACTAGGCAGTTATAATCTAGATCTTCAGACCACCCCTCTTGCCTAATTTAAAAGCATCTCATCGACCGCGGAGGGTCGACCTACTTGCAAGAAAAATTGCATGCACTTTCAATCAGATTGTTTATACGTTAGACCGGTCGGGTCACCAGACAGGTGGAAACACGTGCTAAACGGCTGGCACGATATACGCTTTGGCGGCTCATCTCTCTAACTAGGAAGTTTCATAAGCTACTTGCAACCAGCCAACGTTCAAATTTCATCGCATCCGAGATCTGGTGCAAAGTTTCAAATGAAGATCTCTGCGATTTCCTTGGTGAAGTGCACAACTCGGTCCGTGAAAAAATATGCAAATGCTTTATCCCCTTTAGGTCTGCAACTTTTGCGGCGTCTGCAAAGCTAGCTGGAATTGAGGATAGCAGTGATTTTTAGGTACTAGCGCACTTCATTTAAAAAAGGATTTTACGCAGCCCGACCGCTCGTTAAAATCGCGAACCACTACATTTAGGTTGATGTTCTCTGGAAAATAGGCCGCCACAGATATATCCGCACAAACAACGTCACTACAATGCGCTTTGCAAACTACGGATTTGCTGAAGCGCAGAAAAACGAATTTTAACAGAAAATTTCACGAGCAGTCGGGCCGCACAGTCTTTTTTTTTCGTTGCAAACACTTATCGGAATGATATTCTTCAATAAGCGACGCATTGATTTGCACATCGTGCCGACTCCCTCGTACGGATTCCTCAGTTTTTCCACCTAGTTCAGGCAATGGTCTAACTGTGCAATAGCTTACCCATAACCGAGTACAGCTTAGCGAAGCTAAGATCATAGAGCTGCGAACTGCTTTAATTGGTCTTTAGACACATTGAAGCACCGGTAAAGAAAGAAAGGTATTCTCCCCATCCCCTTCATCCTCTACCCGGCGAGCCCCGCACGTATGCAACATTATCCTGCTCAAATGTACGATGGAAAACCAATAAGATTAAACAATAACGTTACACTCGGAAGTACAGTTAATAAAAGTAATAAAAGAGAATGGAACGAAGTGCGCGCAAGTGAAACCTTTTGCATGCCACTGACAAGATCTAGAACGAGAACTTTGCGCTTTTTCGCATTATCGATCGCCAAAATTGTCTTCACGGCGTTCAACTGCTCTCGTCGTTTCAATTTCAGTGCATTCCTATCTGCAATTTGGATTACTAATTAACAAACGAGCAAATGCCATCACATGAAAAAAAAAGAACGATAACAACTGAAAACGTGGGCCAAATCCACTTCTACGATTTGTGCTTTTGCATATTATTTGTTAAACAGACCAACCGATTTCGTAGATCAACGGAAAATAATGAATATGCAACAATGCATTTAAACTCATCTATCCGATCGGTCGTGCAAAATTTGAAGCGCATTTCCTACGTGTCAGTTAAAAAAAGGTTTTGCTTAAATTACTTCAAAAATATGTGGTTTGTGAAAATATTAAGACTGTGAAAGCAGTTGAGATCTTAGGCAAAATTTTCTCGCGAACAATTACTAGCTGCATTCGACGAAAGCGTGTATCCTTTTTGAATTAAACGGTCTTTAGTTCACGAATAAAGAAAACTGTATATGACAGACAATAAAAATATAAACGAACATGACAAAATACATTTTGCAAATATTAGTAAACATGCATGACGCATGTGTGAATACACAAAAGAACGGGAAAAAGCAGTCGGCTAGATAAACATATGGTCTCTGAGCGCTTTTGCCTCAAATATGTAAGATGCCTGGACATGAGGATCTTTTAACAGATTAGATGTTATTAAAACGCATAAAAGATAAGCAAAACAGAAACTTACAAAGCTTAGCATGACTTTCGCTATCGAGACGTTCATCCTTAACACTTTTCGAAAAGGATCCCACTGTAGCTGCACCATCGTGATGCTTATCGGAATGTGTTTCCACCTTTCCGCAGCTATTATTCACAAGGATAGCAATGATCAATAGACGCCGAATAAGCACGAGGTGCTGGGAGAACATCATTCAGTCACCTGAATAAAAATCCACATGATGACGCAAAGTTGACAAAGTTTTCAAAATGCGAGAGCACATTCCCCCTAATATGCAAATCACGAAAGAATAAGTTGAACAGAAAGCGTTCGATGGGATGAAATGGAACTTGACGGGTAGGTAAATTGCGCAAATAAGATTCGCTCATGAGTCGATATTCCACTGGATTTCGTAAAATAAGTTACATGGCACACCTGCGATTTCTAAACACGTTTAGTTTTGATATTTTAAATCATCAACTGCTCTAATATTAGTCCTACTTCTCGAGTACAGCAGACATTGTCAGGGCTAAGTTGTGGAAGATAAAGCAGCACACAAACCAGCTACTATGAGGCGTATGTGAAAAGGAAGCCAAATGTGTAAAGTTCTTTTTCTTGACAACTTGCTACTGTTCATGAAAGAAGACGTGTATCTATGTTCGTACTTGATATATATGCTTATATGTTTGTACAAATATAATTTGGTCGATGGCCTTTACATACATATACTTACCTATTTTTACGGCCACGTGCACTTTAAGTTATTGGTGCGAATAAGGCCTATTCAGTTTCGCTTGGTTGAGGCACACTGCGCCAACTACTGTGTAACGCTTACTCATCGTTTTCATTTGAAGCGTTCTTCGTCTCATTCACCATCCATGTGCATGTTCAGCATGGTTTGCCCATTTCGTCAAATCAATGCTTTTCGTGTTCTGGCCCGGACCGGTCTTTGCATAATGCTTTTTTTTTAAAATTATTCTGCCATTCCCCGTTAGTTTATCGTATACGTGAAAAACGGACAGCTACTCACTTTTCCATAAAATTTGGTACCCGACAATAAATTTTATAGCCGAGCTTTCTGTACCGCAGGTTGTTTGTGACGTTTCACTCTTGGCATTCTCTCGCTTCGAAGCAAAAAGTTCGTTTGCATTGCAATGCACACATTTTATTTGTGCAAATATTTAAGTGCATTGAAAATTGTCACTAAATAATAATCATTGTGCTCGCAGTGTGCGAGTTTGCTCAAATACGATCGGTTAATTCTTCAGATTTTTTAATATAACGTTGAGTTATAAAATTATATTATGGGGTCTGAAATGAGCTCCGAAGTTAGTGCTGATGAAAGAGAAACTTGTCATCGTGAAGAGAAGAACAGGCGAACATGCATGTGCTGCAGCGTGAGTATACTTGTAACGTTAAGATTAAATGTTGTGTTCACTGTTCGCCACTATTAAGTTGGTGCGTGATCAGCGATCAATTGATGCATAATCAAGCACTCTTTACATAGCCGATGGTGCGTGATCTGACCGGCTGCCGGATGTAGAGGTTTAACGAACTGATGAAGGAAGAGGAGGCTAAAGAAGAAGAGTTAGGCCATGCCTGCTGGCGGTGAAACATCCGCACAATACAGAATAGTTAAGATGAGTGACTAAGTCCGTGCGTACCTAGTAGTCAGATTTACGTACAACGTTTCCTAGTACAAGAGAGTACAACAGTTTGGTATATCTATACGTGTATATCTGTTCTTTAGGGCGATTAGAGTTCTCTACTACTTCGTCGAACGTTGTTGAGCGGATCCATTTTGTTATGAATGTCGCGTGAAGTTCACCTCTTCAGTGCCATCAATCCTATCATCAATCCTATCCATCCCTTTACTGTCGCGCCATGCAACCAGCCTTAGCTTCCTCAGTTCGTCACTAGGTGTTATGAACAACGGTATTTTCATACAAATAGAGTCTGGTGATTCACGAAAATGTAAACTCAAAGAGTTACGAGGCGCCAATGTTAAGCGCTATTTTACGACTTAATTTAATTTGCGTAGAATATATAATGAACTGTATTTACTGATTGCAAGCAATTTTGGTTCACCCAAGTCCCATCAGTACTACATATCTTAACGTTAATGTTAACGTTTCTCCCTTCGTATAATAACGACACTCCGCCACGTTCGATTAATGGTTATTATTGTTCCATATTGAAACGACTGTAGTATTACAGCGGTTGTTAGCGATGTTGAAAACGGCTCAGCGCATGTGGTCGTGTGGATCACATCTGATGGTGAACGGTGAGATCCCGTTGGTCGTCTACCATTCAACACGATCCAAGTTGCGAGTTGTGGTCGCCGATGTACCCGGCCCTACCGTTAAAGGCGTTCTTTCATTCGGTTCGTTCCTATTCTTTGCGTCCTTATTTGAAAGGGTTCGACTGGCAATATTGCCGCATGGAATGGCGAAAATCATTTGACTGGTACTATGTTTGGAGAGGACTTATCAAATGATATTACTTATTTCTGCTGATCCATACCTTCCACTTGCTCTTCTTGTAGTCATAACTTATACCTGTATGCGTATCTACCATTCTGCGATATGGGGTGATCTGCTATCTAACATTCCGTGATATGGGGTGATCTGCTGTCCACCATTCTGTGATATGGGGTGATCTGCTGTCCACCATTCTGTGATATGGTAACCGAACTGTACCACATTCAGACGACAGTTCATCGCTTTGAGATGTTTTTCACATATGATTTTTCACATATGAATTCGTCGTTTCTGAATTGTTCATAAATGTCTTTAGATATCTTGCACTAAAAAGAAATTTTGAGTTCGAACTGTTGCAGCACAACATATAATTCAATGTTGCGCTGGCATACGAGCAAGTGAATCAAGAAGCTTTTGTTACTTTATGGACGAAATTTTGAATACTTACTACAAAATAGCTAAATCTCTTGATGCCTTAACCTTCCTCGTATGGAAACATCATTACTGCACAACAATATTTTGTGGTTTTCCATTTGTATTGAAGTTCAGCATGTTATTAACTTTCTAAGACTTCTATTGATTACTCGTAAAGAGCAAATAATAAAAAGTAAATGTAGGCTTAAACGAACGTATTAAGTTGAGCTCTGCTCAATTCAGTTCAAGCTCGAACGAATCGAAACAAATAAATGCAGGAAGTGGAATAAGCGAAGTTTGGGGCACTCACGCGAATTCGTACAATATTTCGTTGCAACTTCGTATGGAACGTTCGATGTATAATAGCAATAGAGAAATGGATAACGAATGGAGGGGGCAGTTTCTGGAAAGATGACTGCAAGAATGAGACGGTTATTTGCGTGAAGGTTATCACTAGACTGTGTGCACGTCTGCCAATCTTATCAGTGAGGGATAGCAATGGTTGTTTACTGCAAGAGAGTATAAGAGTAGTATCAGCTCTTGTTGCACTCGCTGAGCGGCCGTATTATTCACTTTTCATTCTCAGCCTCCACATTGCTATCTATAAAATGTTCATTCCTTCATTTTTGTTCCATTTCATAGCAATCGTTGGTGATCTGTCCGTTTCAGGTGCAAAATTGCACTCTATGAAAATAGTTTGTTTGAAGTTTTTTTACTTCTTAATTATGAGGCAGTACGCTTTTCAGTAACAGAAACGAATACGGATGATGGCTTACCGCATACGCTGGAACATCTTGTGTTCATGGGTAGCAAGAATTACCCATATAAGGGTGTGCTGGATATTATAGCGAACCGTTGTCTCGCTTCGGGTACGAACGCATGGACCGGTCAGGATCACACCGCCTACACGTTATCCACGGTTTGCCTTCACTGAATTATTTCATAAAATGCTTAAGTCATATTGAATGACATTTCATTTGCTACGCTAGACGAAGAAATAAAGTCAAGTCAATCCGAATATACAAATGCAGGTATAGGAAATCCATTAACCTCGAGACCGTCCTCTGCTCGAAGTAACAATGTGATGAGCAGATTTGCAAGTATAACATTTAAAGCACACTTTTCAAAAGGACCCTTTTTCTATAAGATACATACTGAATACTTTAACAGTAATCGTAATGTGCTGATAATATCGATGGCTAGCACACACACGATCGAACAAAAGTTTTATTCCGCACTCACGAATGCTCATAACTGATGTGATCGGTAGTTCAACGAATTTCATCTCGGAGGTTTCACTTCGTAAAGTATTCATTCGAACAAGTCTTGCTTTTAAACAGTTTGAATAATACTATCGGCAAATATGGAATTCGCTATTAGTTCCCATGGCTAGTATCAGAGGGAATACTCATCGTTTGGTTTTTTTTCTTCTTTTTGCGAAAGTTATTTCCTTTGAGAGTGAAATGAAAAAATTCAGCAGTAAAATTATTTGAAATATGGCGCTCTTGTTAGCAAATCTTAATTATTCACATGATTCAGAAGCAATTCTATTTCATCATATATCCATATAACTCAGCAATTATTAAACAAACCAAAATTGTGAATGCCGCATCCTGTATTTTGTTAAATTTGTGCCCGATAATTCGAGAAGTGATTAGCCCATGGATGACGTTTATCGAATTTTGGTTGAAAGACGTTCGCGTAAATTTTTCTTTTCAGGTTGGAAGTACGGGTTTCTTAAAAGTTCTACCAGTATATATGGATCACGTCCTTTCGCCAACTTTGACGGTTTTTTTAAAAGATATTTTCATGTTTCCTCCGTTTGTAAATTTAATGACATAGAATTGGATTTGTCATTGGTGATTTTTTTGCTGCACTGATGAAGAATTGGAGGCGAAAAAGATCGATGAACTGAAAAAGAATGCCTGCCAAAAAGTGAATCCTGTTTTTGCCTTCAAATAATGCTTCCTGAATTCTTAAATATTTTTATTTTTCTTCTCGTTTTTTTTTCGGAAAATTTTGCGCTGTGTGCTATCTATACATTCTAAATTAGACAGGTGTATGTACGTCAGAAATATTGAAAGCAAACATTTTTGTTGGGATGTTCAGTGTGTTATGAATAGACTCGACGTATATCGAGTGCTTAATTCTTCCACTAATATCAGGGGATTTTAAGGAAAAAAGCGAAATCGAATATAAACATTTTCACTTGAAAAGTGGACCTTCGTTCCTTTAGCCGTTACATTTTATTGACAGCAATTTGCCGCTCTGTTTTCTTTCATTCTCTTTGATGCTGTCCTTTAGTTCTGTTAGTTGCTTTCTAAGACCTTTTCAATTAGCCATTATTTTTGGTAATTTCTTGATTCTTATATTTCGTTCTCCGAATGTGTAGGAAGGACTATGCTTAATATGCGTGACAGATTTTATCGCTTCACAGACTGAGCAATGTTGTTCACGGAGGGATGCAAGGGGAGTGGAAAGTGATCCTTCTGGCATACACGATGCCATCGTTAAATAATAATAATAATAATAATGATAATAATAATAATAACAATAATAATAACCTTAAATTTTCTGTTGCTGTGGACTGTTTAGGTGGTTCCTATAGCTTATATGGACAGAATCAGCCACCGTTCCTCTCACACTCCCTCAACTGATTGCCTTGAGACCGAAGACTGCGAGTTCAAATGTAAATGGGTTTTCTAGTGTGGAGGGCCAGAAGAAAATATGGTCTTGTTTTTTTCTTCAAATTAATTTGTTATGAAGTAAAATAATTATAGGAGGAGCAGTTTATCACTGAGGTGCACCATGTGAACGGGTTTGGTGAAGATGCTGGTGTTGTATATAGCGAAATGCAAGACCATGAATCAGATATGGATGAAATCGTTTCGCGCAAACGAAGAGAACTGTTTTATCCTGAAGGTCGGTTCTGTTTTTGCATATTTTTCTGCTGAACTGTTCATGTTTGGAGCGAGCACAGGGGGTAGGGAAAATGGCACTTGATGGATTTATGTGTGGCTAATTTTTGATTAAGGCTAGGCGATCGCTGAATGTCATAATTATTTCATTTTTCTTTTCACATTGATGTTTTTTCATAGAGGTAATCATCCTTCCCTTTTCCCTGCTACCATAGGGGCAATCATCCTTCCTTTTCCCCTCCTCTCATAGGGGTAATCATCCTTGCCTTTCGCTTCCTTTCGTGGGGATAATCGTCCTTCCCTTTCTCCTCTCATAGGGGCAATCATCCTTCCATTTCTCCTTCTGTCATAGGGGTAATCATCCTTCCTTTTCCGCTCCTCTCATAGGGATAATCGTCCTTCTCTTTCTCCTCATAGGGGTGATGATCCTTCCCTTTTCCCTGCTATCGGAAGGGCAATCATCCTTCCCTTTCTCCTCCTGTCATAGAGGTAATCATCCTTCCCACTCCCCTCATGTCCACCTATCCACCAACTCCGTCCGCCTTTGATCATATTTCACATTTCTGTCTCAGATCTCCAACGTATATCATATTCTGCGCGTATTGAGCATGAAGAAATGGTTCGGTCTTCCAGGTAGCCCGTATCGCGTTGAAGTTGGCGGTCGTTTGCCAAATTTGCGCGTCTCCTGTTGCAACCTGAAAGTGCGCGATTTTCACGCTCAGTTCTATCATCTAAGCAACATGATGCTCGTCGTGTGCGGTATTATCGATCATCAAAGATTGCTTGACGTCGTATCTCGCGTTGGTAATATGGTTATACAAATCTACAGATTTTTATTTTTGTTGATTATGGAGAAAATCGATTTTATGTGAGCTTCGCTACAGAGAGAGAGAGAACGAGTTTGATTGCGATTGTTTCCAAAATGAGTGTCAAACGAAAGCTTTATTTTTCGATTTAGTAGCCAGTCTCAAATGTTTCAGCGCATATTCTATCAAAGGCAAGAGAGCCAATTGTATGCGACCTGAAAATGTACTTGGATAGAGAGTGGGAACATCGGTGTAAATTTTTTTTTCAGAATAAAATTAAATTTGTTTTCTCTGCTTCATGCACTTGCCTCATCAATAATTTTCGCGGACTTAAGGACCTGCAGTTACGTTCACTTCCTTCCCACATTCCCACTAACTTTACGAAATAGATGTTTTTTAAAGACGAACACGTCCACATAGTTGCAATAAATTATTCAAGTTTTCGTCATAGCGCTATCATGAACAATAATGCACAATACGATCAAAGCAGCAGTCGACGGCCTAAGCTGTATACACAAATACATATAGCGCTGCAGTTCAAGAGATGACTGAAAGCTTTCCATTAATTTTTTGGCATAGCCACGCGATTGTTTTTTGCGAACATTATAAAATTTATTTTGTTTCTTCAGAGGAGGGACTTCTGAGTCGAATTCCGTCATCATTCCGTACTCCGTTCCAGGACGAAATACCGCCGATTGGAGAGTGTCGCGAGGCACTTATTGAATGTCCATCTGATGACGAACATCGAGGGATTGTCTCCATTTCATGGATCGGACCGCCTGCATCAGTAAGAGGTTTTTTAGTGGATGGTACAGACAGAGCCACACTTTTTTGTATCACACCTCCCCACTATGGTTGACATGAGAGCAAAGAGTTGCTCTCTGTATACGAGTGCGGAGAGGGGGAGGGCAGAGGTGGGAGAAGGGGGAACATTATTCCAACTTCTGCCTCTACATCAATAGTTCTGATGTTTTTGTCCATATTTGTCGTTTCTGAAGCTTGAATGAGTTCATGTTTTCCAGAAGTTGTGCAGAACGCAGTCACGATAGAAAATTTTACTTTTTTCCTCTCAGTTTTCTATTTTTTTTCTGTAAATTTTGCTTTACTGTGAACTTCTGTTCAAAATCTACTCTTTCATTTTGTTGTCATGAAGAAAATTTTTTTAAAATTTTGGATAAAGTAATGTTTCTGAAGTATTTAGCGAAGCACTGCGAAGTGTTTAATGCAGTTGGTATATTGTACCATATTCTTCTTTACGATCATTCAACGTTGTTGAAAATGCAGATCCTAAGTGAGCACTTCTAGTATGTGACACCCGTTGTATGAGGGTTGTAGACGCCTAGCGTTTTATAAGGGGGCCTTTTCAGTGAATGCTATCGGGAAAAACCGTATTATTTGTTGTATTGGTTCATGTGATTGCGCCTTTCAGGACTTGTATACGGTCAAAGCGCTGGAGATGCTATTCGATTATATGGAAAGCACGGCGGTCGCGCCTCTGCAGAAGGATTTTATTCAACTGACTGATCCTTTTGCAAGTGCAGCATGCTTCTCGATTTCGGAACAGAGCACCAGTGAGATCATTCTCATGTTTTCTGGAGTGCCTGTTGACAAGCTTCTCGACATTAAAAAGAGGTGAGGTTTTAGTGTAAACTTGCTTTTCATGCACTTCGACAGATTTCCGTCTGCAATACTCTCGTCGCGTCTGTGCTTAAGCATCTATCTGTCTGATAGCCTCAGTTCACTTCATATACCCTGTTCCAAACCAACCCACCGACTGCGAGGGAAATTTTACCCCTTAGAGTGAGAAAAGAATTTGCATGCATTTTATAAACGATCGGAGAGCAGAACAAATAGAAGTGCTTGGCGAGGGTTGCGCTCAAGCAGCTTCGCTTAACCGCACAGCCGGTTTCATAAATCTTACGCGTAAAACAAAAATTTTATTCGGAGTGACTATAAACTGAATCTTTTTTGCTGGTATGAATGGTATAACAAAAATAAACTGCTGGTATGAATCTTACACTAAAAATCTTTTTTCTTTAACTCGCCCGGCGCAAAACGAAATCTGACCGTTTGGAGGACGCATGCAAACTTTTGTCCTTCTCAGATTGGTAAAGTCTCTTAGAGTTATTTGAACTGATTCAGAATTTGGCATGGGAGGTGACCCATAAGTGTAGAATTGGATATAGGTTTGATTTACCAAAATCCATGAATTCTGGTTCCAGCCATTCCACAGCTGAAACTGCCGTGCAGAGAGACGAGTACAGACATTTGTACGCGTTGATGCGATCTGGCTGCAATTTAATTTCCCGAAAGCGTCTGAATAGTTTAGTGAATCTTTTATACGGTCGACCTGGCTGGTTGGAGTATAAGCTTTCGCTGTTTGCGACGGTTTATGACAGTATTGGGTCTGAAAGTTGTGGTTACCAAAGTGTACATCATATCAGCCCAAAGCAAGAATTCCTACTTGTTTACCATTGTCTGTCTCCATTTATTTTAAGGGAAATTTCTGGGGTCATGGGAAAGTTTGTTCTTTTCCATCCCTACCCAGTGAAATACTTGCTACCTTCTTCAAAATTAATGTGGGGGTACTATAAGTTGGTTGTTCAGTTGCTTTTCAGCGTAATGGCTTTTGTGATTTAACAATGTTGCAACTTATTGGAATTGTTGTTGTGCCAACTAACTATGCAGTATTAGGTCTACAAACTAAAACAAGTAATTGAGAATACTGTTGTAATTATTGTGGGGAGGAGGGAGTTAATCCTGCAAACCTTCAATGTTTGTTCCCTTCGCTCAGAATTTCCTTTATGTTTTTGCTTCATCCGTTGTTTCTGTTCTGCCCCGCTATGTTGTCCCTCCTTCTCCTAAGGTTTTCGCGAACGTGAGGAAAAAATGGCGTTTCCTTTCAAGAATTTTAGAAGTGATTATGTCACTGCCTGAAACGATTATATATTAAGCAGTTTTCAGGTGCACCGAAATACTTCGGATTCCTTTATTCTTTTATATCCTTTATGAATTTTGTTGAAATCAGCTTATTTTCGTTCCATTCATTCATTATTCATTTTAATATCATATTTATTACTGTTTATATTCATCTGTACCACCTCTGTCATTTATTACTTGATGTTAATAACATCCACTAATGGAGAAGTCGATGAAGAATTAATTCACCTTTTTGATTTGTTAATTTTAGATGTTAAATAGTTTCTTTACTTTTCAGATTATTCGAGAAAACAATCGCAGAGCATTGTGATGCGAAAAAATTTGATATGGAGAGATTTGAGTTCATTATAAATCGCTCGATACAGAAGGCATATGCCAAGGTAGCTCACAAAATTGTTTTTTTTTCTGGTTATTATGCGAATCTTTAGATGGCATCGAAACATTATACAATATTTTTGTTATTGTGAAGCATCCCTCCCTTCCTCCTTCCTCTCGGAGCCCCCGACCTTCACCCTGTCCCTTTCCTCTTTCACCCTCTCCCGCCTTCCACCAGTATTTACCTTCATCACGATCGTCTGGTTGCCCGAGTGGTAGTTATCGTTTGTTCATCGGCAGCACTTTTTGTAACTGAGACCATATGGGGTAGGGGGTGGGAGGCAATAGAGGAAGCAGGCGGTCGGGACGTGGAAGTTATTTTAGCTGGCTGTGCTGTTATGAGCGTCCTCTCCTTATTGTGTCTTGTTAGGCGTGAGCTGTGAAGTTAATGAGCAGGTAGTGGCAATTTCTTTTTTTTTTTTTTAACTTTTGCACAGCAGTAGTTTTTGGTTTCAAAATTTCATGGCTTGTGATAATTTTTCTGGCAGCATTGCTTTTCAAAAAAGTGCTTCACGATTTTGGAAGGAATGATTAGGCGTTTTTCCAGATGGAAACTTCGGGACACGACAAAATATTTGAATTGATGATTGGACATCAGATTTATGGGACCGACGAAGAGCAACTAGCTGAAAGGCTCGATGAAGTAGGTATATTGCGTAGGTCTGTTTTTTTTTTTTTTAATTTTAAATCAGCCACTTATTCATTATTGGTCATTTCTTCATTGGCTGTTAATTTTACATTGCATTCGTGACAGCTAAACGCAGTAATATTGTTTTTGCTCAGCATAGTGTGTTATTTTTGCTCTTTTTTTAAAAAATTTTCAGGACTCTTTATGGACAATAAGCTGATTGTTCTCGATTGTGGTTTTCGCTTGTCGGGGGATTTGTCTTTGAGGGGATTGGAGGTCGAATCGGCAATATTTCAAGGACCTTGTATAAATGCTTATCACATTGCGAAAATGGGAACTTTCGTATTGTGTTGTAACTGTTTCAGCTTACGGACCCATCAAATTTCCGGAGACATTTTCGTATATGTGGGGGGTGAGATCGGGAGCTTGAGAGGAGGGAGAGGAAGATTCACTTTGGTATTTCCACGCATTTCTGTAGTCTATTCACAGTGGCTGAGACTTTGAGTTTAGAAAATTGTCATAAAAATCCCAAATCATCGGAAATGTTCACAGCATTTATGAGTGTTTAATATTTCACTAA
The DNA here is from genome assembly GCA_000803305.1 of Toxocara canis. Taxonomy (NCBI): domain Eukaryota; kingdom Metazoa; phylum Nematoda; class Chromadorea; order Rhabditida; family Toxocaridae; genus Toxocara; species Toxocara canis. Next base: position 319,746 of record JPKZ01002830.1, on the reverse strand, counting down.
ATCATTTTTCTTCGTTTTGCATGTTAGGTAAATGCGCAGTGTACTCCCTCTAAAGAGGAAGTCCCGCGATTATGGAAATTTTATATTTATTTAATGCTAGCAACAGTTTGCTTTCATTATGTCATGTTTGCTTTTCCATAATGAAAGCAGTCAGTCACTGGAATGAGTTATAAATTCCAAGTTTACTTTTGAGTTCGTTCCTTTCTAGTCGGTTGATGTTTTTCAGTGTAGTTTATTAACTTTCATCTAATTTTTCAACAAAAGGGGTCGTATAGCTTCTGGGAAAATCAGTATTTCATTAAGAAAAACGATTATGAAAGTGCGCTTTAAGGCTCCAAAAGGAAACAGCGTCGTTTTGGTCCGATCTGGTGAATTCTTATCTCAATGGACGCTATGTATGTGTTGTGGGAAAACCTTCACGAAAGAAGATCGAGGAATATGCGGCAGCTGTTAGCTTTTCTCTCTCATTGTTATGCATTAAGTTCAAATTTAATCTCATTTACTAAAATTTAAAATTCACTAAGGTTGACATTCTTCTAAAATTAATCGATCAGCCAACAAGCGTTTTAGTTTTGTGCTAAAAAATTCTATTTCATTTCACATTCATAAAACGAAAAGTAAAGTTTGGATTCGAAGATTGTTTTGATTCAGTGAGATGTGCCACTGGTGGGCACTAACAGATGTTTTTCTATCGCTTTTATGTCCTAATGCAGTAATCGTTCTGATTAAAATCTTATGATGTTCTGTTTGTCAAGCAGAAGAAAAAAAACTTAGATATTATGAGATAAACAGATAAGAGAGGTACGAAAAGAGTAGTGAGTAGGAAATTATAGAAAGGCGAACAAAATTAAGAGATAGCCCGTTTTAAGATAAGAAAAGATATTCAAGGATCAAAAAAACGAAAAATTGCAGGAGGAAGAACGATTAGAGAAGCAGCGGGAAGCATTAGGTGAAGCTGGTTTGGCTGAGTGCGAAGAACGATTGCAGAACGCTATCGAAAAGAACACCGTTCGTTGATTCATTGTTGAGTGAAATGTTTCTTGAATTGATTTGATAAGCTTTTTTATCGCTTGTTTGCAGGTTTTTTTTCCTTTTCTTTCCTTGTCTCGTTTGCAGAAATGTTCTCTTTTGTGAGAAAAGGTCAATATGACCGATCAGTTTCCGGTCATAAAAATTGACAGACTGCAATCCACGGAATTCTTTGCGCCTCTTGCGAACTCAAAATGTGAAACACAAGTATACGCTCGGTAATAATTCGATGTTCATTCTGGCTGCCGAAGTTATACCTAGTCTGCTTAGGTATCTGATGCTGTTTGTGGACGCGCTTCAATAATTTAACGTATGAAACGCATCATTGGCTTTTTTTTCGCGGAAATGGGGGCATTTTGGCAAAGGCGGTAAGACAGCTCGTCTGAGTGTGAGGATGGAGGGGGAGGAAAGATGAATGAGAAGGGGAAGAGGAGAGGGACGATGTGATAAATTTCCTCTTTATTGGATGTTGTATTACGTCGGACTACTGAACAGTCCCGCCCCTCTACCACCATTTTTGGTCGACGATGCGAGATCTTTACCGTCTGGAGGGCAGACACTCTAGGGTTTCTAATTCCTATCGTAAGAGGCTTCACTTTTAGGTTCCGTAAGGAAAATTTTTTTTTTTTAAAGACTTGTTTTTGATGTTTTATGATGTAGTTGTTCCTTTTTTTTTAAATAGAAAAATGCGTTTTCGGTCGAAAGTATACTGAAAGTCGCTGTCTCCCCCTCCTTTGTTATGCTCTCTCTCAAATTGGAGCGGAATTGTCAGTGCATTAACTGTATTGTTGCAGGCGTTGAAGCCATCTGCCGAAGTGTTGCGTGATCTGATAGTGAGTAAATTGGAGAAATTTAACACATTCGAAATTGCGACGAAGTGTAATGTGAAAAGGCATCACACGAATGTGCCAATCATCGATAAACTCCCTTTTACAGCTTTCCTTCATCGAGCACCAACCAAATTCATCGAGGTTCACATTCTGATTGTCTCCTTTATTGCTACATCCAGTCAATTAGAGCCGCCAGTGTTTGTGTTTCTTGGTTCGTTGTTAGCGCAAAAACTCATTTTGAGTCCTTGTTACATAAGCCTCAAAGCTGCAGGCACTATATTGATGTTCTCCGATCGTTACATACCTCTGAATTTGTTGTTGTTTGAGGACTTAATTTTATGTGGTTCTTACTTTACTTTTAAGCATTTTCATCGCTTCATAACTGTGCCTCCATAGGTAGTGTCGCTTTATCTTTCTTTTTTCTTTAGAAACGAAACAACGATTAAATTCGAGCGGACGAAAAACGCGTTGCTTATGTGAAGGGGCAATGTTGTTGTTAACAGCGATTGTCGGGACGAAGTGCACAATGCACTTAGCACTGTGCACCCGTTGTGAAACAATTCCCACAGCAGCGTCGGAGGAATTCAATTTTCCACAGCGATGTTTTGAGATCGGCTGACACTGGGATCGAAGTTCACTGTCGGATAAAGCTGCATATAATCAGCTCCAACTGACTAATTGGGAGGACAAAAAAAGCGAAATGCTGGCGGTACTATTTTGCGTCACGCGCGTCGTCTTCCCAAACTGCGCCTGCTGCTACCACTGAAACAATAGGCGCAGTTTAGGAAGACGACGCGCGTGACACAACATAGTACTGGCAGCATTTCGGGTTTTTTGTCCTCCCGATTAGTCAGTTGGGGCTGCTTATATGCAGCTGCAGCCGACAGTGGACTTCGATCCCAGTGGCCGTCGATCTCAAAACATCGGCCGACACTGAGAACAACGTCGGAGGAATTTTTGAATTCCTGCGACGCTGTTGTGGGAATGTTCTCGAAGTGCACAGTATACTAAGTGGATTGTGCACTTCGTCGCGACAGCGATATTCTTCTTGGTCGTTTGGATCCACTATGTTTTATTTAGCATTTCCATAACAGCAGTACATGCAACAAGTGTGTGAAAGTGTGTGACAGATATTTACTAGAGCTGACTTCGGTCGTTAAAGTATAAAACTGCAGCTTTCGCTAATTTGGGCTACAGAGAAAATTCCGACCTCGAAACGTTTGTGGCTGATGTTGTGGTTCGAGCTCATGTTCGAAAGTCCGGCTAAAGTTGGAGATGAGGTTTGTTACGTTTTATCTTTGCCCTTTATTTCTTAATTCGATTGAAGTATTGTACCATAAAATAGCGGCTAGAATCACAACCTTATCTTTTAAAAAATACATGCCTGAGTTATGTATTTTGGGTTGAAATGGTGTCAGTCGCAATCCAGGTCGATTACATCGTTTAGGACCAAATAGGTGCGACTAGATTAATCCACTCGAGCTTGGGGTTTCCAGAGGGACTTTAATGTTTTCGTGGTATTGAAAGACTCAGTGATTCCCACAACTAACTGTTGTTTTTCCCATCCCTTGAGCCGTAACGTTGAAAGCGTTAGATTCGCTGAAAAATATTAGATGCCAGGATGTGAGGAAATATGAAAAAGGCGCGGGGTATATGCGACGCGCTACATTTCAATTCGCAGCGTTTTAAGTAGTAAGAAAAAAATCTCTCTCATTTCCCATTAAACAAAATGAAACTGGTTTTACTGATGTTGCCATTTTTCAGATATTGCCTTATGAAGAAGTGGCTAAATTGTTCACCCGTGATCTCATCAGTCAGTCGGTTGAAGTTGGCGTTTCTTGTTGCTACAACCGTTTTATCACGCTGAAAATGAAGGTACGTAGCTTTCAAGGCTTCCCTTATCTTTTTCGCTCCTACCCTTCGTTTTCATGTTCGTCATTTGCATAAGGTACTGGCATATGTACTGGTATGGGAATGGGTTGTTCGTGTAATAAATATGTGGAGATTAGGAAGAGGATAGATGTAAGAAGCTTATTGTACTTTTTTTTGTAAAAGGGTCGTTTGCAATGTTTTTGCTTTAAGTTGTGCGGCAGAATCGTCGCTAAATACAGCCACGATCAAACAGACCAAGTTAACGTGGATCCTTGACACAAACTCGATATTTTTAGTTTTGACCTTCTCGAAAAGCGACCTTGTGATGCTTAACTACGATTAATCGGACAATTTTATCACAGCTTCATCATGCTCAATGAAAATTCATCTCATATTATACAAATACGCTAGAAATGGCAAGCCATCTCTGTGCAAAAAGGAGTATCTTTAAATGCAGTTGTCGTTTTAGAAGTTTACCACGAACTTCCCATTATACGATCCAGCTGACTATTTGTACATCTTCTGAGAAAATATTTGGGGAGCAGGTAAGCCCTAGGTGATGTGATCGATACGTTATGTTGTATGAGTTAAGGTATCTTCTGAGAACTACGCGATGTTACAAAAGTGGGCTCGTATCTTCCTTGATGGTGTTGTATTCGAAGCAGGCAGAGCGGCGGTGTCTGCTCAGAAACTGGCTTCGCAGGCTGTTGAGGCGAAACGAGATGGGTCGAGCGTATGCTCAACGCTTCTTGCGCGTAGTCTTTATAAGCGAGGTGAGAAAAAGAGTTGTATATCTGTTACGCTGACATTAGCATTTTTAGCCCTCATACAAGCTGATTGTACGGAGAAGGATTTTAAGAAGTGATAGATGAAGCAAGAAATCCCTTATTATCCTACTTTGTTAAAATGTCGGAGATACAGAAAATGCGACATGTTACATTTTGATTGCAGAAAACAGCCGTGAAAAGTATCAAGCGAATTTGCCTGGATGCAAATTTATGATTACATATTGCGAATGTGTTAGAAAAAAGTAGTTTTCGATCAATTAAATTGAAAGATCTGATCAGTTTGAGGCTTGGAGGCTTGCATGATATTGGAATAAAAGTATGAGACTGCAAATTTTGGAAAAGCAGATACAGTTTGTTTATCAGGTTTTAATTATTGATTAGAATGAAAGACGTTTTTCATGCACATTTAGACAAACCATACTCGTATAACACTCTTAAAACATTTCACCGATACTCAGATAAGCGACATTAACCGCTCTATCCTCTTTCTATTCCTTCCCCTCCTTCTTTCCCCTCCATGACGCTAAGTTGTAGAATTCCGCAAGAATATGAGGTTTTGGACGCAGGACGGTAGTGTAGTTATCGTCGCTTGAGGAGGGAAGCCTAAGGAGAACAACTAGTAAAAGCGTTTGAAATTGTGTGATATGTATTATAATACGGTTATATTGGTTGCATTTTCAGAAGTTTGAACTTTGGATTAGCGAAATCCACTGTGCGAACTTTGTTACTATTCATTTCAAAGAAATGAGTAAATATGTCTCCGTCTTTGTCATTGAAATCCTTAAAGTGAGCCATCTTAGATTTCTTTCCAAAACGGGCATCTAAATTATTTCTTGAGATGAAGTTTTGGTTTTCATTTATTTATTTATTCATTTGTTTTTAAACGACGCCAATTAATTATGACTCTCTAATGTACAACTCGCATTCTGGATTATCCGAACAACTTACATTCCTTTAATTGTACCGTTGCACATGTGCAACTGTTTTTTTTTTAACGGATGGGACATAAAATAAGTACAGGAGCCAAGACACTAATCATTTCTTGTTCAGGAAGTAACTCGTGCATTTATGGAACAATACAGCTGGAAAAATTCCATGAAGAAGTGGCTAAGAAGGCTGCCACAAATCCACAATGGGTTAGATTTAAAATGTTCGCTTTACAACCATAGTGGGTTTGCAGCGTCCTTCCCTTACCCGTCATCCTGGAGGAATGGTAATCGCAAGTGCTACAGCTCGTTTTCAAAGGAGGCTGCAAAGTGCTTTAAAAATTTAAAAAAAAAATAATTAAAGAAAAGAAAAAGAAATGAGGTCTCAGGCGATTATAGCTGAGCGTTGATGCTGTAGCTTAGCACGGAATTAGAGGTGAGGTGGGGTAGTAAGTTTATCGATGCTCACAGTGGGCTTAGTAACGTTTTAAAGGTTCTTCACGAACAGCCACAAATGTCATGTTGACGAACATTAAACGCAAGCTTTTACGTATATTGTTCTCTTTACTTGTTCCCTTTTTCGTTCCTCGCGACTTATCGCATCCTTGCAAGGTTTCGTACTTTAGAAGTTCCGAGTTCATCTCTTTCTTCTTTATAATCGCTAGTTAAGGGGACTGGAAACAGTCTAGTAGTTGAGGTGGAAATTGAGCATGCCACAAGGGAACAACTACAACAGTGGCTGAAAACTTCACGTGATGACTAATTTGATTTGTAGAGCATCTTGGATTTGCTACGAAGACAGGTCATTGTGCTAAGAATTATAATTACCTTTATAACTTGCTGCGCTTTGCCACAGTGTATACATCGTTTTGCATCAAAATTAAATTCGGAAGCCCTAAACTGCATCACTATTTATAGAGTATGTGTCAAAGTATAATATAATGGGTATAGGCCGTTTCCGGAAAATACTGCAAAGTATTTTTGTCACGAGAAGTTTGTCAGTAGTATCACTGGCTAAAATGAGATCGTTGGTGTGGTCATTCTATGATTGTAGGTGGTTGAACAATTGGAGGATTTGCGTACGCACATGCTTTCGATGCCGGTCAATATGCATGTTGCCTGCAACGACTCGTTGATCGCAGATCAAGTCGAATCTGATCAGTGGGCATTCCTCGATGGTAATTCAGGCGATCATAGACGCGAAATTTTCGTCGTTAGTACTTTTATGTTGATGCTTTCATCTTGTTTGGACTCTGTACAAAGGTGAAGGTGAAGCCAAACCGCTCCTCCCCCCCTCCTTCCCTCCCTCCCGCCCCCTTCTCGCCTCAGCTTTGCCCACCCTTGTTTCTTTTCAGAAAAACTCACAACAGGAAAAAACCACAGCAGTTTTCGAGGAAGCATTTTTTTTAAACATTAACGATGCGCAGTTCATGATATGTGGGATGAAAAAATACCCGCTCTGAACGTTACTATACCGAAGGCGAGAAACCTGATTGCGTCACATAAAACTGGACATCACTGAATGGAAGCCGTTTCGGATAGAAGCGGCTTCGCTGAACATCATCAAATAGCGACGACCTGAGGCTTTATTCATAGGAATATGTATGTTTCTTCTATTGATAATTCAGAAGGAAATATGTTTTATCTTTGTGTTGCAGTAAAAATATTTTTATCTTTGTGTTGCAGTAAAAATATTTGACATATGTGCATCATGTGTACTGAACCTGAATCTGTTTTTTTTTCATCTGTTTCTTTCACTTATTCTCTTCACTTATTCACTTATTCACTTTCACTTTTTCACTTATTCACTTATTCTCATCCTAAAGTGCTTTTAAGGGGAACGCGGGCGATGAACTTGATGGTGAAGGTTTCGGTCTGCAGAGGGTTGTGAGTGTTGGTGGCACCGAATCTTCATTCTTATACCAGGTTGACTTTTTTGATTTTCTTCTCCTTTTTTGCTTCGAAATAAAAAGTGCACACTGTATAGTAGGCATTTTTGCTTTGATTAGCATCAGTAACCAACTTTTGCTAATCGAATTGGGACACTTTGTTGAAGAGTGAGAGCAAAATATTGGATATTCCAAACAAGCAGGAATGAAACCAACGTAACGAGATTGAAGGTCATTGGCCTCTTTAGATTCGTTCGTCGTCTTTAGGTCTAGTACAGTCGTCGTCGACAACCACTGTTTTGTCGGTCAGGACGTTGGTGAACGGGTGACAGAAGGAATGAAAAGTTAAAGAGTGGTAGCAAGAAGGAACAACTGAGGAGAGAATAGTCGATTCGGAGTAAATGTAAACATAATTTTCTGAGAACTAGACACATTTTGCACAAGTATTGGATTGCGCACTGTTCGTATAACTGGAGGGTGCGCGAGTAACTGTGAGGTTGATCGTTATTTGCTGTTCGGGAATAATCGAATGCGTGAGTGATGTTTGTAGCCCTTGAGACTTTGAGGGAATGAGACTTTGAGAATGAGATTGTTGGTGACTGCAGAGCGCATACTTCGATCAAGACTGGCGAGGTGAAGATCTGATGGCAACAATGCTGTTGTCGCAATACTTAACCCAGTGTGAAGGTCCTCTTTGGCGAGGTATCCGTGGAGAAGGACTTGCGTACGGGGCCAACATCTATGTACAGCCGGACAAAAAATTGCTCACTTTATCGTTGTATCGCGGTTCGCAAATCAACCAGGCATACGATCAGACCAAGAAGATTGTTGTAAGTGGATTTCTTTTTTTAAATATTTTGTTGAAGGACAAGATTAACGATGCGCAGTTCATGATATGTGGGATGAAAAAATACCCGCTCTGAACGTTACTATACCGAAGGCGAGAAACCTGATTGCGTCACATAAAACTGGACATCACTGAATGGAAGCCGTTTCGGATAGAAGCGGCTTCGCTGAACATCATCAAATAGCGACGACCTGAGGCTTTATTCATAGGAATATGTATGTTTCTTCTATTGATAATTCAGAAGGAAATATGTTTTATCTTTGTGTTGCAGTAAAAATATTTGACACATGTGCATCATGTGTACTGAACCTGAATCTGTTTTTTTTTCATCTGTTTCTTTCACTTATTCTCTTCACTTATTCACTTATTCACTTTCACTTTTTCACTTATTCACTTATTCTCATCCTAAAGTGCTTTTAAGGGGAACGCGGGCGATGAACTTGATGGTGAAGGTTTCGGTCTGCAGAGGGTTGTGAGTGTTGGTGGCACCGAATCTTCATTCTTATACCAGGTTGACTTTTTTGATTTTCTTCTCCTTTTTTGCTTCGAAATAAAAAGTGCACACTGTATAGTAGGCATTTTTGCTTTGATTAGCATCAGTAACCAACTTTTGCTAATCGAATTGGGACACTTTGTTGAAGAGTGAGAGCAAAATATTGGATATTCCAAACAAGCAGGAATGAAACCAACGTAACGAGATTGAAGGTCATTGGCCTCTTTAGATTCGTTCATCGTCTTTAGGTCTAGTACAGTCGTCGTCGACAACCACTGTTTTGTCGGTTAGGACGTTGGTGAACGAGTGACAGAAGGAATGAAAAGTTAAAGAGTGGTAGCAAGAAGGAACAACTGAGGAGAGAATAGTCGATTCGGAGTAAATGTAAACATAATTTTCTGAGAACTAGACACATTTTGCACAAGTATTGGATTGCGCACTGTTCGTATAACTGGAGGGTGCGCGAGTAACTGTGAGGTTGATCGTTATTTGCTGTTCGGGAATAATCGAATGCGTGAGTGATGTTTGTAGCCCTTGAGACTTTGAGGGAATGAGACTTTGAGAATGAGATTGTTGGTGACTGCAGAGCGCAGCGGCTTCGCTGAACATCATCAAATAGCGACGACCTGAGGCTTTATTCATAGGAATATGTATGTTTCTTCTATTGATAATTCAGAAGGAAATATGTTTTATCTTTGTGTTGCAGTAAAAATATTTGACATATGTGCATCATGTGTACTGAACCTGAATCTGTTTTTTTTTCATCTGTTTCTTTCACTTATTCTCTTCACTTATTCACTTATTCACTTTCACTTTTTCACTTATTCACTTATTCTCATCCTAAAGTGCTTTTAAGGGGAACGCGGGCGATGAACTTGATGGTGAAGGTTTCGGTCTGCAGAGGGTTGTGAGTGTTGGTGGCACCGAATCTTCATTCTTATACCAGGTTGACTTTTTTGATTTTCTTCTCCTTTTTTGCTTCGAAATAAAAAGTGCACACTGTATAGTAGGCATTTTTGCTTTGATTAGCATCAGTAACCAACTTTTGCTAATCGAATTGGGACACTTTGTTGAAGAGTGAGAGCAAAATATTGGATATTCCAAACAAGCAGGAATGAAACCAACGTAACGAGATTGAAGGTCATTGGCCTCTTTAGATTCGTTCATCGTCTTTAGGTCTAGTACAGTCGTCGTCGACAACCACTGTTTTGTCGGTTAGGACGTTGGTGAACGAGTGACAGAAGGAATGAAAAGTTAAAGAGTGGTAGCAAGAAGGAACAACTGAGGAGAGAATAGTCGATTCGGAGTAAATGTAAACATAATTTTCTGAGAACTAAACACATATTGCACAAGTATTGGATTGCGCACTGTTCGTATAACTGGAGAGTGCGCGAGTAAATGTGAGGTTGATCGTTATTTGCTGTTCGGGAATAATCGAATGCGTGAGTGATGTTTGTAGCCCTTGAGACTTTGAGGGAATGAGACTTTGAGAATGAGATTGTTGGTGACTGCAGAGCGCATACTTCGATCAAGACTGGCGAGGTGAAGATCTGATGGCAACAATGCTGTTGTCGCAATACTTAACCCAGTGTGAAGGTCCTCTTTGGCGAGGTATCCGTGGAGAAGGACTTGCGTACGGGGCCAACATCTATGTACAGCCGGACAAAAAATTGCTCACTTTATCGTTGTATCGCGGTTCGCAAATCAACCAGGCATACGATCAGACCAAGAAGATTGTTGTAAGTGGATTTCTTTTTTTAAATATTTTGTTGAAGGACAAGGAAAGGATGTTTTTGCTTTTTCCCCCTTTCTTTTTATGCGCAGGGGTAATATGTTTGTCCTTTCTTGTTGTGCCAAATGACTGGACAGGCGCATTGCTGATCCTTTTTTTATTCAGGGAAATGTTTTGTATTTTTAAAGTTTTTTTATTCTATGACGCGGAAGACTTTCGTTTATGTCGTCTCTTCATAAATACGGTGGAAATATAGTGTGCTTATAGGCATGTTTTTGGCAGTTATATTTTATGAATAGAGGCATACATACTTTTACTGTATCGTTTCATTAGAGATACGAAAGTTTATAGCAAACCTGTACTGTTTTATTCAGTGTGTTATTGGTTGCAATGGCATCTTTGAATGCTGCATTAGTTATTGTGGGTTGTTTCCTGTAATATCTTCAAATGTTTTATGGTAAGGTGATTGAAAATCATAAACAAGGTCACCAAGCGTCCTCCTTCCCATCTTTCGCAACTCGGGAGCCGGACGATGGCGACAAATTGCTCGTGGTTTTTGAATTGAGAGCAGATATTGAGGAAAATAATGATGAGTAAGAAAAGGAAATAGAAAAAAATTGGGGCAGAATCGGAAGAAATGACGACCCAAATCAGTCGATCAGGAGTTGATTTCATAACCAAATTAATAAGCTTGGGACGAAGGTGAAAATAAGCTTAGCAATATCGAAAGTAAATAACGATTTGTAGCTTGATGTGCTGGACGATAGCAGTGTGGACCTTAGTGAATTTGAAGCGGCTAAGAGAAGTCTCGTTTGTGAATTGATGGAGGCTCAGGACACCGTTAAGCGTGCAGCTAATCAAACTCTTCTCGCACAGTTCCGGCAGATACCTCCCGATTTCACAAGGTTTCACTCTTATCTTGCAGTGTGGACCTTAGTGAATTTGAAGCGGCTAAGAGAAGTCTCGTTTGTGAATTGATGGAGGCTCAGGACACCGTTAAGCGTGCAGCTAATCAAACTCTTCTCGCACAGTTCCGGCAGATACCTCCCGATTTCACAAGGTTTCACTCTTATCTTGCAGTGTGGACCTTAGTGAATTTGAAGCGGCTAAGAGAAGTCTCGTTTGTGAATTGATGGAGGCTCAGGACACCGTTAAGCGTGCAGCTAATCAAACTCTTCTCGCACAGTTCCGGCAGATACCTCCCGATTTCACAAGGTTTCACTCTTATCTTGCAGTGTGGACCTTAGTGAATTTGAAGCGGCTAAGAGAAGTCTCGTTTGTGAATTGATGGAGGCTCAGGACACCGTTAAGCGTGCAGCTAATCAAACTCTTCTCGCACAGTTCCGGCAGATACCTCCCGATTTCACAAGGTTTCACTCTTATCTTGCAGTGTGGACCTTAGTGAATTTGAAGCGGCTAAGAGAAGTCTCGTTTGTGAATTGATGGAGGCTCAGGACACCGTTAAGCGTGCAGCTAATCAAACTCTTCTCGCACAGTTCCGGCAGATACCTCCCGATTTCACAAGGTTTCACTCTTATCTTGCTCATTTGTGGCACACTTGCAGCCTGCAAAGTGCACAACCGTATGCGTTTATGCCTGCTGGTCTGTCTGTCTGTTTGCCAGTTTCAGTTCGGAAACTTCCCTTCCTTGAAGTGGCACACTTCCCCCTTCCTTGAAGAAAGCTGCAAACTTTGTTGCGTCTGGGGCTTTGTTCGAGACGATACAGTAGATAGATTTCTGCAAGATTTCTAAACAGGTTTATGGGCTGTATGAAATGATGGCTACCTAACCAAGTTAGATTAAAAACGACTGAATAGGAGACAAATGGAATCGAAAATTGTTTATGTTCGGTAGGAGCTTCCTTTACGACAATAGTTAGAAGTTGAAAATGGCGATTAAGGTGAGAGTGGAAGTCAACGAGTCGATTTCAGGAGTTTATGTGCTCATATCTGGGATGTGTCGATAGACGAAGTGTTGAAGGCAGGTGCTCCTCATTTGCGCGATCTTTTCGACGACTCGAAATGTACACGGGCAATTGTTGTGCATCCCTCTAAAGTGAAAGAGATTCAAGAGCATTTCCCGGGAATCGAGTGCATTTCTATCGACAGTCTCACCGTTCCGCTTGAATGCTGAATGAAGGACGTTTGAATCAGAAGGCGTACATGTATTTCCTTTAAAAGGTTTTAAGATGTTATATTCATTCTCTAGATTGTTAAGCAGAGCACGCGACTCGTTAATACTGATGGATATGTGTGCGTGTTTGGTGTATTGCTGTGGCACGGATATGGTCAGTCATAGGTGATTTAAGTTGACGGTATCAAATGTAAGTACAATATGTAAAATATAAGTGGGCGACATAGGTGAAAAGAATTAAATTATTGAGGGGGGAAAGATAAGTAGTTTTGATGTTCTCAGGCGATTCACGATAAGCAATTTTTTTTTAAACAAAAAACGTTTTCAAAAGCCGAGATTGGGGGATATGTGTGCGTGTTTGGTGTATTGCTGTGGCACGGATATGGTCAGTCATAGGTGATTTAAGTTGACGGTATCAAATGTAAGTACAATATGTAAAATATAAGTGGGCGACATAGGTGAAAAGAATTAAATTATTGAGGGGGGAAAGATAAGTAGTTTTGATGTCCTCAGGCGATTCACGATAAGCAATTTTTTTTTAACAAAAAACGTTTTCAAAAGCCGAGATTGGACAAACGCTATATAGAAGAGGTCATCTCCCAACCGATTTAGGTGCTGTTCTAGTTACGGTATGCGAGTTGTTGGCGGTGCGCCAGCAGTACGTAAAGTATTCTAGTAATGTGACATTCCACTTCGTTAAGTGGCATCGACATGGCCAAATGATTTCCTTGATGGAGGAAGGAGGGGGAGGAGGGCACGAGCACACACCTTTAGTGATCCTAATTTCATTTACGGGGAGACGGCAATTGCGCCGTTTGCCTCTCGCTCGCGAAAGTGACTTCTGTAAAACATGGATCGAGATTCGTTAAGATGATTCTGCTATTCATAGGGGCATTGAATAAATGATCCATAAGGCCTATTTTATAGTTACTTAGATTTTAAAGTACTTCTACCCCGTAGCATTTTATTTAAAGTGTTGCTTGAGCTTGGGGCATTCTGTGATTCTTACGGTCGAGTTTATGTTCATGACGGCGGTTGGGCCGTTTTCGTTTCTTCTTTGCTGTTGTTCTTTCCTTTCGTTTTGTCATTTGTTGTTATTGTGATGTTATTTCTTCGTCGCTATTCCTTTGCAACATTTAACAAACAGTATGCATAAGCTTGGGAAGGTATGCCGACATATAACAACATGTGCAATGCGATTGGATGAAAGCGTTTAGAATGAGCGCACTAGGGTTTTGTAGAGTAGCGTAGTACAACGGCAAAATCGCTTTCGTTTCTCACTTCTGCGTAATGTCTTTCTATCTTGTTTTACGGCGGAGGGGGCAGGTACGTGGTTCGAGTGGAAAGATGGTGAAAGTATTAATAAAGTACATTCTTCTCACAGATGGATTGCATTGCCAGGCAATGCTTGTTTTATCGCACAGGCTGTGTGCGTACATAATCGTGTGTTGAACAAACGGTACGTCCGGTATGCGGTAACAGCGTCCCGATAATTGAACTTCCTGTTGCTGCATAGCTCCCGCTTTCTTCACGAAGAGGAGAGGGAGAGGAGAGCACGCACTGGTGTATCGACCACTGGAACTCCAGACTTTCATTCATTTTCTGGGTGATTTGAATAATCTCGAAAAAAAAAGCATCACAGGAAGTATCGCATGGCCAACGTTCGGTAACGCTATCACCAAAGTAAAGGGAAGGTATGCCTGAGCACTGAATTTTTGTACTCAATTACTTCACTCATTTCGATGCAGACGGCAAGTATCCGCAGAAAAGAAAAGGCACAAGTGGCTAAGCGAAGAAAGTACCCATAATAGGAAATAACGTATTATACTTCGAAAAACTTCGTTCCCTAACACCAAATTTCTGATAGACTTGCCGAGTTTGGAGGGATCTGAATGGTGTTTTACTCTAGAGAACGATTTTTTGGCCCCTTCTACATCAGGCATGCTATAATATTTAAGCCAGTGCACATAAGCGTATAAAGCCGTGATCGTTCGACTCCAGATATGCCCGTGGG
>JPKZ01002830.1:280399-302410 GCA_000803305.1 Toxocara canis | reverse complement strand
GGCGAGGGCGTGTGAGTATTGCAGATATTACATCCATATGATAAACGCGCACATGACCGTATTTTGTTTTATGACTGAGAATGTGCATCGACATTACTATGAAACCAACTGCGACCACGAAGCCATCTTCCTAGCAACGAGAAAAAGCTTCTTGTTAGGTATACGGTGAGTCGAATTTCAAAGATGACTTACCGAAACAAGAGAGAAGATTTATGCGGAGGTTTCGTGCATACAATACACAAATTCGATAGAATTAAGTTAGTCACGAGTGATGTCGATCGTTTCAAGAATTCTAAGAATCTGAAAAAAAAGCGATTTCATTCCATTCCTTCACCTCAGACTTCAAACAAAATTACCATTCAACGTAATCACAATCGTACTTCAAAAGAAGAAAACATGATCGTTAAGTGAAATGCTTAAACGCTGCAGTGTGTAATTTCACTGAAAGATCAACCATATACATAGCGCATCTTTCGACGCCTTTTGCATATAGACCGAAACTTCATTTCAAATATAACGCTTGTTAGATATCGTTTTTAGGTCGATAAAAATGGTTTCGGAAAATCGCAATAAAAAAGAAATTTTCAGAATAGCAAACCCTTGAGTGGATTCGTCTTCAATGCATCGAACCGTCGTTTGCATCATAACGCGCTCGTATCGACAAGAAGAAATTATCGACATTATCAGTGGTCGAAACCTACCGTACGTTGCATGCCTTAAAAAAAACCCTCACTCAACATAAATGACGCCAAAAAAACTCATAGAAGCGATTTAAAAAAAGGACTTTTACGAAACAGGAATTCGCTTTAAAACATACCCTGAATTCAAAATCCCACCCAAGTTCACCCATATCCTCTACGCATTACTTACTTTTACGTTAAAATTTTGCAACATATCATTTGTGCACAAATGTAAACATCGAAACCGATGATGCCTAGGGAACTGCAATAAGACCCCACAATGAAAACCAGACCGCTAAATCTTGCATCATTTTGCTTATTTCAAAGCAGTCGAATCCATTTGCAAGAAACTGATTTATTACCTGAAGACAGGATGTGCGAAAAGAGAATCAATCAGCAATTCGGCACCACCACTTCCCCCTTCAACGATACCCGTTATTATGTCGTTCAAGCGCAACTTCATCTCTAAAATAACGTGTAACGTTCGTCTCAAAACACGAACGATTAATTCATTTATCACCTTAACGATAATTTTTGGTGTTTAAAAAAGTCTCAAATATCGCGTAACCATTTCGTGACCTACCCCTAATAAATATTCAAAAGTTTTTTTTCTTTAGATTTTAAATGCGAGCGTCTGATATGTTAGTATTCTCCATTATTCTTCTTTTGGCATCGACGAAAGAAACTTTGATAGACATTTCGTTTCAATTCAACGTCCATTATCAAGGGCATTCTACTCATTCACTCAATACGGATATCGATAGGATGACAAATCAATTTACGCCGGCAGTGTAAAGGCACAATGATCCAAAATCATTATTTATTGCCTCTAATGATCCGTTCCTAATGCCTTCCGATTGACCACAACTCTAACCGTAATTGTCTCAATTGTTCCTAAATGGCAGCGCATTTTAAACCGTCTGTTCGTGACCTTAACGTTCTTTGTTCTTGCCATCTATGCGTGAATTGTCTCAAGCGCGTTAAGGCAAGATAATTCATCTCAAAAAAAAAAAACCCAAGGAGGGATGGACAGGGAAGAGGGGTAGGACCAGGACTGAGAATGAATCCTACTTTTTCAATTGTAAGGTATCAGGGAATGTAACTGTTCCTCGGTATCTGAAAGTGAATAGTTCCAGGAGCCCTCGCAGACACCAAAATCCGCGCGAGCTCAACCCCATTAAATAAAACGGCGTATTACTTTACATGTAGACACACTCTTCTTTATACTATAAAATCATCACTAAATTACTTATGATACGTAAACTAATGCAAATCTTACGTAAACATTTGTTATGATCGATCGCTTACGGCATAACGACATGAAAAAATTCAGCGCTTATTTAGTAAAGATGAAACGATCTTATTGTCTCTCTCTTACCGCCTAGTATAATATTTTTTATCCGCAAATGGGTTAATCATAAGACGCCGAACCTGCGGATAATGACTGTCGACTTCATACGCCATTCTCTTCACCTATGTTCATGGTTTAAACAGTAGCGTCACTGAATGAATTTACGTGCAGAAAAGCGCCATTACCGGTGTTCTCTTTCAGTGCGTCCTCAGGAAGTGTTAGAATTTTATGCAGCACTTGCAACAGCCACTTCCCATCTCGCGACTGCACCTGATGAACATTCGATATCCTTATTATTTCGTCTATATATCGCGCTGAAAATAAAATCGCTACTTGTTAAATGAAAATACGTCAACGTATTCGCTCTTTACTTTTTGGCACTGTGCCAACAAAACTCAGTGCAGAGTGAAAAAAGTTTGTAGCAAAGAATCAAGAAGACCATTTCAGAAGCAATCACCAAAAAATCTGAGTTCTGAATGTCGTTCATCAGAAGAGAAAGGGGAAAGATGACAAGAGATGAATAAAGGATGATCGGATTTCACAACTTTCAAGCTGAGCCAAGCTCTGCGCATTCAGATAATACCCAACATGCGCACAAAATAACAGCACTTTTCAGTATTCCACTAAACCCATGTAAATATGTTCAATTCCATGAAACAAGCATAAGAACACGGTGAAAGGACAGCTCAGAACAGCTGCTTTTGTGGGTATCGGAATGGGGAAGGGGTAGGGGTAAGGGGTGGAATGGGATGGGAGGGGGATGAGGAGGATGAGGAAAGGGAAGTGGAGAACGAACGAAAGCAACGGTACCGACGAATATGGAAGATCTAAACAACTTACAAACAAGCTCGTCATCCTTCTGCCAACACTTTTCTAGTTCAGAGAATAAAACTTCAAAAGCGCGATCGGGTAGGTTCCTCGCTTCCAAAAGCATTACCGTTGATGCAAGCAGATTGTGACTCACGGCCAGATTTAGGCATCGATCACTTCGCGATCCGATTGGTAGCCAATATCGTAATCTTTCAACCAGCTTCTAAAAATTTTGCAAATCCTAAATCCTAGGTCTGCATACAGTTTCTCTTCTTTTAAGCAATTTTTCTCAACAACAGTATCTCTGTAACAATCAAACATCTGATATCAAATACCACTTTAACACCGTTGAAAGAAAACCTTCATTTGAATAACTATAGTTCCAGTGAATTTTCCTGCGTTAGGAAACATACCAAACTTGTGCAAAGCGTATTTCTGAGAATGCGGAAGTGGGAGGGGGGAGGGCGAGGGGAAGGAATAACAACGGAAGGCTAAACGTGCAAAAAAAGGAGTGAAGGTGAAATCGCAGATCCGCGATTCACGCACAATACTGTGATGTGTTACGCGAGCAGATAACAACTAAATAATTCACGCAAAATTCAACTTTATAACCAACTGCTACTTCCACTATAGCGAGCTGACAACGAGTGGTTAAGCTTAGCTGACGCGTTTCATCACGACTATGCGTGGATAAGCTTGCGCGACTTACTTCATCACGACTATCGTCATGTTCGTCGCTGACCAGCTCTTCCACCGTAACTGCAAATAGTCTCTCATCCAAATCCTCATCACCGGTCAACGTTCGGTGGCCTCTCTCGCGTCTTAAAATTCGATCAAGGACTGACGCCCTGCGACCTTACACGTGTTCCCAGCATGCACTGGTACCCCTCCCCCAAAGAACTGAAGGCTGTTTAGGTTTTCGGATTTTCGAAGAGTTACTACCCATAAATGCCCCACAAGGACGCACATAAAAATGGAAATTCCGCTGAGAATTTTTGAACGAAGATTATTTACAATTTTCGTCACCTTTAATTTACGCATTTATTCGTCAATCATGAAGGCCATTATCCGCAAATCAATTCTCCTGTTTCAGGCTTCATCAGCAAACTCATGAAATTCCAGACGAGATATGATGATCGATTTCTACTTGAAAATCAAGTAGCCACTAATTCAGGTTCAAAAACAATACCCTTTGAAAATTCGTCGAAAATTGAGAGTACACCTAATTAACGTATCAATAAGAAACATGTAAGGAAAATTTGGAAGAAAAAAAAGACTGTGTTTAGGAATACTGACTGCCAGTAATATGTAGACTCAAATCTCATGAAATTTATTGGAAACATTTTAAAACGCACGCCACTTATCTTGTTTATTTTGAAAATCTGTTCCGTAAAATGTAGCACTCTTTCAAAAATTTGTTCAACTCTTCTTAACACCGAATTTCCTAACCTTAGCTGCGATCTGATAGTAAAAAAATGAAGAGATATGGCTAGTAAACAGTTATAACCAGAATGGTTTAATATCTCCACCGCATTATACGCATGTTTTTAACCAAATATTACGAAATAAAAATCTACATATTAGCAGTGTGCACAACAAAAATGTTAAGAAGAGTGTTTTTGAACATCACGAACAACTGACCTTACAGTGAAGCAGCTATAAAAAAGCAACGGTGAAAGATCACTGTCTGTTGGCGCATCATGTAACCAATCGATGAAGTGATCGAGTATCAATTCGGCAGTCTGATATACTTCCACAGCAGCTAACCTCTAAAAACAAAGAATCTAAAATGCATATTCACATATTGCAACATCCCACGTTTCGTCCAGTTTAAAACGAAACGCAAAGCTGCACGACAATTTTGCCTCTCCCTCCCCCTCCCCCCCCCTCATACTTCCCTCCTTAAGAAGTGAGTTCAGAGGAACATGTGTAAACATGTATGAAGAGGTGATTTTGAAAAACATACGTATACTTGCGAAAAACAAACAGAACTGCGACCTAACCATCCAGATATAGTTATCTGAAGCAACCGCTAGTTCAGAGAGTTTTTCCGGAAAAGTGGAAGGAAGGTTTTGTACGATCAAAGTGACCAACCATGAGTAAACTGCGCACGAAATTTGTAAATGATGACAGCTCTTCATGCATCAGCTCGCCAAATATATTTCTCACCACGGAGAAAACATTTTGCTGAAAAGAAAAAAGCGATAGCGGCAAAATACCATGTGCTCTGCACATAAACATTGTGAGGGCCGAACGACAATACCATTGGATTAGTTTTCTTTAAAATTTAATAGAGATTACCTTTAGAATAATACATTTTATAGAAAGCACAGCGATCAACTCAATGAGCAAAATATCGGGAAGAAATCGTATAGATCGCCATAAGCTGTCACCATAAACGAGTCACAGATGAGGGCAATCTCTCATTTCCCTCACGAAAAAATAAACATACTCCCGTTAGTATAGAGGAATGGCTTCCCAAAATCGCTTTTATCCTATATGTCTCCGCTCTCCAAAAAATGTAAGGAGAGATTTACGATTCCACACATTTTACTGCGCTCGCTCAACAGAGACTACGTCAACTGCATAATAAGATTTGCCGAACTCGTGTGCAAAAAGTCTTGGCCCAATGCCCTTTAAAAAAAATCATTTCTAACTACGAGTTTAACATATATGGTTGAACAAAAACTCTCTTCACTCGGAAGTTGTTCTTCAGCAGAAAATCTAAACGCGATATATGATTAAAAGTATCAGTTAAGAAAAGTATTGCGTAAATCACGAAACAAACATACTGCATTTACGCTGTCTCTTAGATAGCATTCCACCAGTCTATCGAACTCTCTTCGATTCGTATAGATATATGCACATACTTGCAAGCTGCAACATTTTTTCGCCTACTTATGCACACTTTAAAATTTAAAATACAAAACTATTGAATGGCTGAATAGCAACCAACCGAGATCCAAAATCACAACAAATTCATTCGACGCGCTTTTAAAATCTGCTTTCATTATATGGTACTAACGATTTGCAACATCTTCCAGTTGAAAGCAGCGACTCTAATGAATCTCAAGTACAAAGTAACCTTACCAAGAAAAACATAGCGGCGTTTAAATCGAACGAATAGCCAAACAGGGTATGAGGAACACGTCTGTTACACTTTAGTCTATTAAACACTAGTCTCTTGATGACGGCAAAAGCAGAAAAATACGCATAAAGAATAAAGTTGCAAGATAGAACATTCATCATCCGAAATTCATAAATTAAAAAAAAAAGAAAAAATAAATGAATAGCTGTTTACTGCGGAACTCGTTCAGCTCTCCTCAATATCGAAGTCTCGTCCAGACCGCTAAGGTTACGCAACAATTCGACAATACAACGATCCGTGTCCGCAATACGCAACTCAGAAGCATCACCCGACAATACCTTCTCGATTAACTGAAAACCAAACGTGCAAAACACTGTAGAAGCATTATATCCATTTTAGGGAATCAATACAACGTGAAACCATCAAAATAACGGTAAGAACTGAAAAAGACGGACTAAGAGGGAAATCATTTATTCGAAGGGATTTCTTGAACATTGTTTTTTTTTAGCGTGACTGATCTTTTTCAACTCTATGGAACGTTTATTAGACAACCAAGTTCTAAATGCATGTAAGGTTACTACTGCTTTATAAACTAATTTCCACATCAAAAAAAAAATCCACGAAAACGCATGAAGATTGGTTTAAAAACTAGAAATACACCAAGATCAAAATCTTAATGTTGTCTTATAGAAGAATTTGAGCTTCAAAAATTTTTAAGAAACTAAACAACAATTGTGAGCTTTTCCAGATCGGCTCTTTCAATTGCTAAGAAATATACGATGAAAAGTAAAGAGTAAAGTTGAAGTGAACCTCTGAAATCATGTCCAGTGTTGGCATTAGAGCGCCTTTCTGCAGCAGATGCGTTATAAAGACAAGCAAATGTGAGAGGAGAGCGACATTGGCTGGCACCGACATCGCTATCTGGTGCGCAACCTCAACCAGCCGTTGCAAACGACCCTCACTGAAAATTTTTTTGAAATACCACTTTATGAAAAAAAAAATTAACAAGCTGAAGCTGATGATCACAGATTTGAATACGTCTACGCTCGCACTTGCACTCTCGAGTACTTTCACAAGGACTTGTGGGTGGGCAAAACATTAAATAACTGTAGCACACATTACAACAACTAAAACAAAATCCTCTTCACTTCCGTGACAACAGTCGAGCTATAAATGTCAAATGCCGCTGTATCCTCTCTTAGCTTTCCAGATTCAAGCATTTTCCTTCTCTGTGAAAGTATTTACTGCCGGTTAATGTGGGCTAAAGCTATGTAGTTTTCTCCATTCTTTTTTCCCTAGCTTTTTCTCTTATTTGCTTTTCGGATGGCTTGTTTTTTTCCCTCTAAAAGTCCGTTGTGTTTTGTAGGTACCTTGCTCCGGTTGATGGCATTGGGAAAGATATTTATGCTTATAATGACTCTTATCGTTGTTTAATATTGAAAACGAAATTAGATTACGTCGGAAAAGAAATTAAAATATTCTGAAATTTAAATGGAAAAAAGAGGTAAAAATAAAAAACGAACGATGCAGTGAATAGCGGTAAATCAGAGCACGTGCAGATCACATTAAAAAACTGTTGTGCATCGAGCTTGAGAAGTAATCGCAAATATGGATACGTTACCTGCGCTGAAATTTAACAATATAAACAATCCACTGCTCATTCAACTGCGATTGCTTATAAACGATTTTTGTAATCTCCACCAACAGTCAACGTAATCCTTCGGCAACCCATTTTAGCATACGGAAAAAAAAGCTAAAAAAATATGTCCGGAAAGCGAATTACAAGGCGGCTCCCAAAGTGGCCCCTTGCTCCGTTCCCCTATTTGTTAATAATCGCGAGTCGTCACCGTTATACAACCATACTTTATCAATCGTCAAAACGAAAGAAAAGGACTGTCAAAAACCGAAATTAACAAAAATGCATGAAATCAGACGCTCCGCTTATTAAAATGAAGAAAGTTTCGAAATTAGATTACGTCGGAAAAGAAATTAAAATATTCTGAAATTTAAATGGAAAAAAGAGGTAAAAATAAAAAACGAACGATGCAGTGAATAGCGGTAAATCAGAGCACGTGCAGATCACATTAAAAAACTGTTGTGCATCGAGCTTGAGAAGTAATCGCAAATATGGATACGTTACCTGCGCTGAAATTTAACAATATAAACAATCCACTGCTCATTCAACTGCGATTGCTTATAAACGATTTTTGTAATCTCCACCAACAGTCAACGTAATCCTTCGGCAACCCATTTTAGCATACGGAAAAAAAAGCTAAAAAAATATGTCCGGAAAGCGAATTACAAGGCGGCTCCCAAAGTGGCCCCTTGCTCCGTTCCCCTATTTGTTAATAATCGCGAGTCATCACCGTTATACAACCATACTTTATCAATCGTCAAAACGAAAGAAAAGGACTGTCAAAAACCGAAATTAACAAAAATGCATGAAATCAGACGCTCCGCTTATTAAAATGAAGAAAGTTTTTTTTTTTTTTAAATCTAACAGCCATATTCAATAATCTAAATATGCTTGATAAAATGAAATAAACAGAACGCTACAAAATTAAACAATACGAAAGTATTAATTCACTGTCGGAGATCGGCTATATTACCTAATAAAACTGAATTTCCATTTGATCTCTTAAACCAATTAAAGGACTTTTTAAAATATATCGATCATCTTTTATCAATGATGGAATGGGCAATTTAAATAGCTTTAAAAAAAATTAACGTTTCTGATTAACAGAGCGAATAAAAATAACACCAACCAGCAGCGCCATCTTTGCCTTTAAGAGAGACGAGACATCTATAGACTTGTAATGGAAGAGTGCTAACAAGATCATTCGACAACGATCCGAACGGATATGCACGACCCGCAAGACAGCATTGCAAATATAGCAGTAGCTTATTGCCTTGTGCTACCTCACAATCTGATAGCACTTCATGATCCACAAAAGCAGATACATTCTCGAACATTTCCTAAACTCAACGCTCATTATTGGCGACGTAAAATCAATGATTTATGTAAAAGAGTAGAAAACTTTCGGTTAAATTATGAGTAGAAATTTTTTCTAACTACGGTCACAAAAGATGACCTCAGTTTGCAAGGCATTAGAAGTTAGAAAGTATGAGAAGGAAAAAACGAAAAAGAAAGCTTACACAAAATAACTATAAAAAGTCAACAATACCACTCTCCCCTCTCCCTCTCATCATCCTTCTAGCTCGGATCATAAGTAAACTAGACACCGGACTTGAACGCAGTAAAATATTGATATGATTATGGTTGATAAAATAATCACAGATCCTTCGAAGAAGTTCATAACCTTTGGTTAACGCGACCCCACAACAACAGCGTCTTTTAACAATCGATAATGTAAATTAGCGAAAGTCAGCAATACACAAGCACAACAATAACATTCGTGTAATAAACCTGCTAATAGATAAAGGTTATGAACAATATAAACGCTTCAATAATATTATTAAAAAAAAAAAAGAACGAATCATTCAACTAGACGAACCTCCAAAGGACTGAGATAATCTTCGAGCGCCTTATTGCAAACATAAATAATGCCATCGTAGAGTCGATTCGTATTCAATAATCTAAATATGCTTGATAAAATGAAATAAACAGAACGCTACAAAATTAAACAATACGAAAGTATTAATTCACTGTCGGAGATCGGCTATATTACCTAATAAAACTGAATTTCCATTTGATCTCTTAAACCAATTAAAGGACTTTTTAAAATATATCGATCATCTTTTATCAATGATGGAATGGGCAATTTAAATAGCTTTAAAAAAAATTAACGTTTCTGATTAACAGAGCGAATAAAAATAACACCAACCAGCAGCGCCATCTTTGCCTTTAAGAGAGACGAGACATCTATAGACTTGTAATGGAAGAGTGCTAACAAGATCATTCGACAACGATCCGAACGGATATGCACGACCCGCAAGACAGCATTGCAAATATAGCAGTAGCTTATTGCCTTGTGCTACCTCACAATCTGATAGCACTTCATGATCCACAAAAGCAGATACATTCTCGAACATTTCCTAAACTCAACGCTCATTATTGGCGACGTAAAATCAATGATTTATGTAAAAGAGTAGAAAACTTTCGGTTAAATTATGAGTAGAAATTTTTTCTAACTACGGTCACAAAAGATGACCTCAGTTTGCAAGGCATTAGAAGTTAGAAAGTATGAGAAGGAAAAAACGAAAAAGAAAGCTTACACAAAATAACTATAAAAAGTCAACAATACCACTCTCCCCTCTCCCTCTCATCATCCTTCTAGCTCGGATCATAAGTAAACTAGACACCGGACTTGAACGCAGTAAAATATTGATATGATTATGGTTGATAAAATAATCACAGATCCTTCGAAGAAGTTCATAACCTTTGGTTAACGCGACCCCACAACAACAGCGTCTTTTAACAATCGATAATGTAAATTAGCGAAAGTCAGCAATACACAAGCACAACAATAACATTCGTGTAATAAACCTGCTAATAGATAAAGGTTATGAACAATATAAACGCTTCAATAATATTATTTTAAAAAAAAAGAACGAATCATTCAACTAGACGAACCTCCAAAGGACTGAGATAATCTTCGAGCGCCTTATTGCAAACATAAATAATGCCATCGTAGAGTCGATTCGCTCTGCATGTTGTCATCACATAGTGTATATCCTGCTTATCAATCGGAATTCGCACCACTGCCGCTTCGAACTGATTGAAATTCCCTTCCGCTACCAAATTTTGCAAATAGTCCGACACCTAAAGCAACACTACACCGATGCTCACGTGTTACTTACTCCTTCCATAAAGCCTTAATGTTCTAACTCTCCTAATAACACATCTCTTACTGGAATGTTGCTGACTTATTAAAAAAAGCATCTGTTACGATACCAGCTGCAAAAAGTTTCCAAAAAGAAAATCGCTTACAATGAGAATTCTGCTGCAAAGGGATCAAAACAACCAAACAGTCGCACTTGGACCGCTCACTACTGCGACACCGAAATTAAACCAAAGGAAGTTAACTAGCGTACAACCTTGCAAGCAGGCACCCCGTCTCCCTTCTCCTCCTTCCTCCCAACCCCCTCATAGAAACTCTATTTCGAAAGCGCCAGAATTCATCAGCCTCTCTCAAAAGCAAGTCGTTTTACGCGCTTTGGCAAAACTGTAATTTACAAAGAGCATTATGGTGATGTTATGGCTGCGCATATGTTTATTTATGTGCGCACATTCGTGTCTACCTATTCTTCCCATAGTTTCGATTCCAGAGCCCTTGAAATTGGGAAATAAAATTCTGTAGGTGTTAGGCCCACCTCCTATCCCAATTCCAAACCAACTTAGTAAACACGGGAAAAGTTATACCCTTAAAGTGGTGAAAAATTTGCATGCATTTTACCATCGGTCGCGAAAAACGACTGTCTAAGAGACTTATACCAGCGATCAGATCGACTAAGAATTTGAATTCCTGTCATTTGTAAAAAAAGTGAAACGACTGGCTTGGTGGGTGAATCAGTAAATTGCCCCAAGAACACATTCCACCATTTTGAACTTCAAAGACGTTATAAGCCCACAGCTTAAATGTGACATTCTAAGGTATGCACCTATATTACCTCGACTTCAAAACTGAACAAATTCTCTTATGCACTGGCAGGTCGTCGTGTTTGTCGGACAGAATCCCAGGATTTGTTTGTTACTAACGCCAACATTCATTCTCTCATCCAGTGCAAATAACTCTCGCTGTTCTTTGTTCCCCAGAGCTACCCTCTCTCTTCTCAGATAGAGTCTTTGGCTAATAATCCCCTTGCTCTCTCCACCCCCTCCCCTCCCTCACTTGTTGCCTCCAGTGACTTTCTCCATATTGAAACCCCCTTCTTAATACACTAGTGTTTTTTCCGTCCAACCACATTGGTGATCTTTCCACTGTCTAAAAGAATATAAGCATCGCCTTCAGAATAAACTTCAAAGAATATTTACCAGTGAAGGAGGTGGATTATCCAACAACCCGTCCAACACGACCTCATCCAAGAATTCGAAAAAAATCGTCCTGGAAAGAGGATCCTTTTCCAAGCGTGGGTAAATAGTATTATACAGCAAATCGAAACGGCTTGTCGTCACACAGGTCCGCAACAACAAATTTATGTGCTTCTGAAAGAGAAGAACATCAACAACAATAATTACAGGATTGATGTAAATGAAATGACGATTCTGATAAATCCGTGTGGTACGATTATGCTAGAATTTTAAACTTATCACACATCCTCGAAGCCACACCGCGACACTGTAGTATTTCGAATCATCAAAGGCGAAGAAAGGAGACGAGGCAGCGGGAGGAAAGGACTAGATCTGATGGGGAAAGTGAGCTTAAGAGGACAGCTTTTATGAAAACTCGCCGCCAAGGAGTGGGCTAAATTCGAAGGCACAACGAATTTAATTAGAATTTGTATGGAGTCTTACATCTTGAGAGTGCACTGAATGAAGGAAAAATTGTGTGACTGGCATCAACATGCTGACAACCTCACCTTATAAGAAAGCCTACCATATTATAATTCCAAATTCTAGCAATCCTTTATTCATGAAAATCTCCTAAATCGTCGTCAATAAATTTCTACCCCAGCTAGTAAGTCAGAAACCCCGGCATCGTAAATTCGTCATATGACACTTTGCTTCCTAGCAAAGGTTTTTTGCCGCAAAAGTAGTGTTGTTTTGGGCGTCAAAAAAAAACAAATATTCGCGACAACCACCTTATTTCTAAAATACGACAGAATGTTTCTGGACGCATATCCTATACCCAAACTTCCAGAACACAAACTCTTCAGTGGCCGACAACATGTGTAACTTTCCAAAGAATTCCTGGAAAGTGGCTCACTTATCAATTATTTCTCCCATGCAGCTCTTATCTGACTTTCGTAGAATAAAACAAAAAATTAATTTCGAAAAAAAAAAGAAAAGAAAAAAGCGCGACGCACTCTATAATGTTCAACAAGATGTGTGACTTTTCCGTTCTCAAGACCTGCAGTTGTCAATGAAAGGAGTCTATCGATGAGCGCAGGCAGATAACCAGAAACGATTTGCCTCAAATCAGTTCGATTCGATTTATTTACCACTTTAGCGGTAAAAATATCCATCGCATATAATACCGCCGATAATATATCATCTCTGAAAGAATTTGGTGAAACATTTAGTAAAACCAAAATATAACAGAAAATTTAAAGAAGACGAATGGCACAGAAAAGCAAGAAATACTGCAAACAGAAAAACGATTGTCGTAAAATTGGTTCATCAAATTTTAAAAGCTAACAAAACTTTTCCATTTCTGATAATTATTACGTAATTTTTTCCCTTACTGATGAATTCTTTATTGAAGCATTTTTAAAAATTTCAGCGACGTAGAAAAAGGCTTCATCTGCTACATAATGAATCATTTTTAGAGGATATAAACATAGGCTAAAATAAACAAAAGTTTTTCAATAACACTTTTCGGCTAAATAGATCAGCCATAAATTGATGTGCGCCCCTCAAATGTCATATTTTTGATTTTTCCACAAAAGTATATTTGAAAAGAAAATTTTAGAAAAAAAAGATGAACAGCAAAACTGAGAATAACAGCACATAAACAGTGCCACAATGAAGAAAAGATAAACGGCTTAATGAAATGAAACCTACATCAACTGTATGAAGTTCCGTTCACCAACAAAAAGATAACGCCCGAACAAAAAAATCTCCGTTGCACGAAAATTTTAACTCTTATGTCACTTTCCACCTTTCATATCCGCTAAACAAAAAAAGCTTTTACAGTCATAAAAAGTAGAGTGTTGGGTTGCACAATGGGCAGCAGATGCGCTTTGAGAAGGGAAAGAAATAAGAACCAAGATTTTTTAGTATTGAAATTTTCTTTATTGGCAAAAAGCCCCTTATCAAATTCCTTCTAAGCATTATTACGATAAACCTTAAATATTTCTGATTCCAATCATATAAAAGGAGTGATTAGAAAATGAAACAAAAATGACAAGAATTTTCTTATATTAGAAGTAGAAAGGATGTGGACAAATCAAGACTACGGAGTGCGAAAAATATAGACATTATAGCATTCAGGGAAACCAAAGTAGGTTGTGAGGCAAATGTTGAGCAGGTGATCGACCCCGGCTTCATATCAGGAATTCTGACTTCCTCAAAAATCGCAAAACAAACCTTTCGATAAAGCTTTCCAATTGAGCGATTTGATCAGCGACCGAGATAATGCATACCGATGAACGTCCTAATATACAAACTTCACCACCAACGCGATACATCGACTGATAACAGACCGCATTCGAGAGATATTCCATAGCCAAGCTCACGTTACCACCGGTCGACAAACCCTTTAGTTAGTAATCTTAGCATCCCCTAATCAGTACGTTCAGTACAGCATCCCCTAAACAAAGTACAAAAAAGAAGCACAATCGTTCACCGCCGTTCGAGATGAAAACATCGGAAGGCCACACATACTTAAATGCACTCCTTATCGCATTTGATTATATCATATCCTACTTCTTCATCTAAACTAAAGCAACAGCGCATGAACGATAAACATATAAATGCATGCAAAGCAAAGGGATGTAAATGCAGCTGTAACTTCATCGATTCCCGTATCGATGCAGCTGACAACCATGCCCATGCATGATTGTTTTGATCAGTTTCGGAACGCCTGCTGGTTAGCCTGCCGGCGATCCGTCGGGTAAGCAGCCGGGAATCGAGCCTAGGTCTTCCCGCATACGAAGAGGGAGCTCTACCACTGAGTTATTGCCCGCCCACAATCCTACTTCTTCATCTAAACTAAAGCAACAGCGCATGAACGATAAACATATAAATGCATGCAAAGCAAAGGGATGTAAATGCAGCTGTAACTTCATCGATTCCCGTATCGATGCAGCTGACAACCATGCCCATGCATGATTGTTTTGATCAGTTTCGGAACGCCTGCTGGTTAGCCTGCCGGCGATCCGTCGGGTAAGCAGCCGGGAATCGAGCCTAGGTCTTCCCGCATACGAAGAGGGAGCTCTACCACTGAGTTATTGCCCGCCCACAAATGCATAGTTTTTTTTGAAAAAATAAACAAATAAATAAAAGAAAAAAGCAAACAAAACAAACCTTAAAATCAGCGCTTCCATAGACGAGTTCGATCGTAGAAAGATCCCTTTCAGCAATTTCGCCCTTCGATATATCTATCAAATGAATCTTTTCCTCCGAGTCAAGCGCTAACAAGTGGAACGGATCTACCCACTTCAGATTAATCATTTCGAAGTCCAGCGAAAACGACCTTAATTCAAAAGAACGACTTACACAAATGAACTCTTCAAACAGTTAAACAAACTCAAAACTGAAACCAACTGAACTTAATCTCAGATCAATGGTGAAAGAAACAAACATCTTCCTAACTGAACAGATTAGAACGCACAGTAAGTAGTTCTACGGAGAATAAATAAATCGTAACGAAATTCGAAGCAAGAAGCGACTAGGTGCCAACCCGACCCCACACACGAAATTATGATTAAATGAACGACATATCTTAATCAATTGTTGCTATAATAAACATCACAAATCAATCAAGCTTCAAGCAAAAATTGAGCTAAAAACGTACTTAACGATAACAACGTTCTTTGCACCGACAGTTTTGCCAATCAAACGATACAAATCAATTCGTGAACCGCGACCCGCACATAGCGCTGCACTTCGCGATTTTACTGCCGTCATCAACTACAAAAGAGGAAAAACGCTAGCAATCAGATCGCAGCAAACCTAATAACACCAAAAACATTAACTCTTCGAGGTCGACGGAATGCATCATTTAAAGAAGATTAACACCCGAAAAAAGAATGAATAACGTTTCAATACGAAAGAGCACTGAAACGAAATCATCTCCCCTTTCAATCTGTATACTTCTAGCACATCCAAGAAAAAAATATGACTGCCAAGTGGATAATAAACGACAACCTAATTGTTCCGCTGATAACGTAAGGTGTAAGTACTGAATGCTCAAAAAGACTGTTTCTTTTCTTATAATTCAGGTCTAGCAACCTTGCTGATGTGAAATATTTCAGGGCAGATTTCCAGATCAAGCGACAGAATAAAAAATGGCGGCTTATCAAAGTTATCAGAAGACAAAGTGTCATTTTAAAAAATTTTAAGAAAAAGTAAAAGTGGCAGAAAAAGAAAAAGGACCAGTTTAAAAACGAACTTTGAAATCGATGAATTGCCAATCGATCAGCGGCGGTCTGTCGGCCGGTCCAGCAAAAGAATTCGCGAAAATGAGCTGAGCATCAGGTAGACTGATCAGAAACAATTTCGTCAACGATACCAACGCTAAGAAACTATCGTTTGCCAAAGTCTTCACATAAACAACCTAGAACACCCAAACTAACTACCGTACTTAATAATCGGTAAAAATTAGTTTGGCTTCAATGAGCAAACAAAACGCCTAAGGCCGTCGTTCGTGACTCACAGTTCCATGATCCGATCGCATGTACGTTTCAGAAAAATCCGCCCTAAACCACAATATGCAAATTATATACGTTAAACTGCAGATAGCACTGCCGTTAGGAGAAAAAGAAAAGAAGGGCAAAAGCATCGAATATCAGTAATCGTCGATTCAGCGAGATGAGGAAACAAAAGCACCTCTTAAGCAAATTACAGTGACATTAGAGCGCATTACAAAACCAAAAATAAATAAAAAGCGTCGTCGTTATATTTGCCCTAATTTGAAACAAAAGGCTTCACTGTTTGCTATGTTTGCGGTGCGGTGAGAAGACGCGAGCCTTTAAAATCACGCCCATCTGTTAGTCCGCGACAGTTCGAACTCTATTTGGCGCTGCCGTTGTGGGTGAGATAAAGCGCAGCCAATGTAAAATAGTTATACATCGTAATTGTAGGATTATTAGCGACCTTACTGTTCACCAACGTGTGAATCATTAAAGACTGTTGCCCGCTTATCTTTCAATTTCCACTCGTAATTATATGTTAACGTAAACGAACCCGCAGCACAGAAGCATAAAAGAAAAGTCACCAAGTCAGCTTTATCGTACTGTTCATGTACGCCACACCTAGTTCTGCGATTTTGCTTCATTTCATGCCGTACCGGAACTGAAACCGGAAAGAAATCCAGCTCCACTGACCCCCCCCCCCCCCCTTCTTCCACCCAACGTTCTTCCCCAACCGATAATGCGAATATTCTGGCGAAAAATCGTCGTTAGCACTCTTGAATTTAGCATAGTGCCTGAACAGGGCCTGCAGTACGAAAAACTGTAGCCTTACACAGTACTAACAAGTAAACGAAACTTTGGATGCACTACGCTGGCAAAGAAGCGGACTGCACTCACCTCTCCGTGGCATCCCGAGAAAATGCATTTGACACGTCGCGACCGAACACGTGTATGCAAACGCATCTCATAAACCGATCCACCGCTGTCCACTATCATTAAGCGACGCCCACTGCAAACGCACTTCAAATATAAGAATAATAAAAAATGGATAAAATTACTTACAAAACATTGAAAAGTATATTTGGCAAAAAAGTGTCGAAGTATTTAAGAAAAATGAAATGTGATTTGCAAAATGACTAATACTTTTATAGTACCACTCATAAACATTGATTAGCACACAGTTTACACTGCTGTGACCTTTGATCTTTAAAGAAAATTAACCGCACTGAGATCTGTTGCTGTAAGTACCAAATTATCCTTTGAATTTCGAGTACGCATCATACACTAATACTTTTCTACCCGTTCGTCCCATAAAGCTCACTCAATTGAGGATAAAGTGCTCCGAAGAATGCAGAATTTTCGGGGAATTATATGAAATTGGCAGGTAAAGAAATACTATTAACATAACTGAAAACAATGAGAACAAGCGTATGAATGACTGTAAAAACTCTCGAATTTCTCGATGACAATCGTCAATAATTGTGTTTTTCGGTGCCTTAAAATGGTTGCATACATAGAGAACACTGAAAGCCATTGTTCACGCGTTTCACACGATGCCAACAAATTTCCAGCCTAAGAATAGTGACGAAACGTTAGCCCAAATCTTAACCAGAAAATAAAGACGTTCGAAAACTATCGAAAGAAGGGCCTGAGTGATTCAGATGGTCTTTTCTACACGGGCCGCTCTCTATGTTTTATATGGGAAATGTTGGACTTTGGGTTATGTGATGCGTTGGGGGAAGAAGAAGGAAACAGCGAGAAAATGGGAGGTGGGGAGGGGGAATGGGTAGAACAGAGAATGTGTGGATAGCAGAACAGATAACATCGGTCATATTTATATAGTACAAAAATAAGGCCACGTTAAAAACGCGAATGCTGCTAAGTTAAACGATATCAAAATGATATAACCTGCCCATGAATGTGATTTGTATGACCCCTCTACCCGGTTGCACTACTTCATTTGTATCTTCTATCATCCTGCCCGTAACGACACTCATCACTCGTACTAGACCCGTTGCGTAACCCACGGCCAACTTCGCTCCATCGAAATTGAAATCGAGACACGAAACTGGACTTCCATCCGCAAATATAGATCGCTCCAACCTGAAAACAACCTATTCTATAGTTACTGTCATCAGGATTTTCTGATGCACGCATCCGGAGAAAGAAGCTATTCAAAACGGTTATTTACCTATTGTTTCTTACGATCCTTATTGCTAACGCCCTACTAGAAACGTTCACCAGAGAACGGGGTGAAGTGTTTACATTTTCTTCACTTCACCACTTCAACAAGTTAAACGCTGCAACTTAAATGCAGTGAACATTGGAAATAGCAGATGGCACCCAGGTCAAATAAGCCAGTCGACTCTCTCATTTGTTTGCAACACTAACAATAAAAGCTGTGGAAGATTTTAATAGTCATTAGTTAAAAGTTAATAATCAGTTTTGAAAAAAACATTTATGAATTCCTTCAAAACGAAAAGGAAAGAAAACAGTACCGTTGACTAGTGCGTGAGAAGATAAGCACAAGACCACGACTCGTCCCAACAGCGATATGTTTGCAAGATGCCGCTACAGCGCTCGATGGGCCACCATATCGATGTTCCAGTTGAGACTTCAGCTGATGAGATATAGCCTCTGCAAACGAATAAACCTCCTACACCCACCTATTAATACAACAGCACTAATTTCGACACACAGCCGTGTTTGATATGAGAAGCGAAATTAGGAGTGTGCTAGTCATTTTGGGTATTATATAAACAGCAAGAAAAATTAACATAGTGTGGGTATTTTTATTTTTCTCTTATTTTTAAAGACTGTATGCAGTATTTTATTTATTCTTTAAAGCAGTTAAAGAAGATTGTACGCAAGGAACTGATGGAGACAAGACAATATAAAAAAGTTTTAAAACGATCACGTCCTCAAAAACGATATTGCGTAGCTGGTGTGATAGCATTTCTCTACGATAGTCAGCGTCTTGACCGTGCCAACGCATTAAACGCAAACCATCGCGATGTACTGCATTCATTCCTCTACTATCCCCTTATTCCATACCAGTCATCCTAACAAACAATTTCGATTCTAATGCAGTCTTGTGAAAGAATTCACAAGTATAATAGTTTAAAAAAAAAGATCTACGTAAGTAAAACGTTATCACATACATAACGCGGTTTACCACAAACGCATACTAAAAATTAATTTAAAAGATACCACATTTAGCAGCAAAGATAAGAAGCGAAAACAATAGCAAAAAAGTAACGTGGACTTATAAAGTATCTCTTGATGCGCTTTGGCAGCATTTAGGATTTTCAAAAAACACTGTAATGGCTATGATTTCGCAATTCCAATGCCATTTCAGCTGAATTTACGAAATCTGATGTAGTCAACACCTTATGATCATTTCCTAACCCACTTCAGATTGCCTCATTAGCCTTGAGGTAAATGATCGCTTTCTAAAAGAGCAAAAAATTAATTGCATTTTGCGGTCGAATTGCGTGCCTCATTAATCTGGTTCAAGGGAAAATGAATCTTAAATCGAACAAACCTATACGATCGACCCGGTCAGATAAAAAATTCGATGAATTTCATCCGCCACAAGTTTATAAACCAGCTACCTTAACTTATGAGCTGCCAAAGCAGAACGCTTTGTAGTCACAGTCTCTCCTATTCTCAACGATAGTCACAGTCTGATGCTGGCAAGTAGAGTCGCGTCTAACTCTGAACGAGTTACGTGCATAATTTTCAAAATCTCACCTAAATGGACCAATTTGATGGGAGAATCGAGAGTATAAGAAACAGGTGAAACCGGTCGTGCACTATGCGGCCCCGTTATCAATGAAGAATCATCGTCCTCCACACCGCTTAAATCTTCATCGAAGTTCATTAACTTCTAAAATATCGAAATCTCGCGAACTGCCAAAATAAACTACAACAAGATCATTCATTCAGCTCGCAAATGCGAAAGACGGACGATCATGACCCACTGCAGAGACTTTCCAAACTGAATTAATGCGGTTCGACTGTGGAGGGAGGAAGGTTGTATGTAAACATCGCCTGGCAAGATGGATGTCATGGCAGTTTGGCAGAAAGTCAACAGAAAACGGGACACACTTGTTTACAAAGCGGTCGTTGACTGCACGGTGCAGGGCGGAGGAAAGGAAAAAGGAAATAGGTACCAAGCTTTTGAATTAAATCTCTAAAGTTAGGCAATAAGATTTTACAAATAGTTCGACCGTTTCAAACAGATTACTACTTTCAAAGTTCAATCCTATAGACTTCAAAGAAAAGAAAAAATCATTCAATTTTGATGAATCATTCGTTCTTTCTGAAATTTTCATTTTCCTTCAAAACTTTCCTTCTTCACGTGTTCAACAATATTCAACAATCACCTCACTGAATCGAAAATCCCATTCTTACTCAAACATTGAAATTATCGGGTTGATCATATCACATGCTTACTTGAACTAGCTTCCAGCCGGAAGAAACGCACAATATTCGATGCAAAGAATGCTAAAATTCGGTAAAGATTCTTCTCAGTTTTTTATTGGCCTACCTGACAGGTACACATTGTGTTTATACAATAAGCATGCTAATATAAATTTAAAAAAAGGCGTTTGCGCCAGCTCTGTGAACATCGCTCATTGTCATTTTGTTTACACAGATCGCACAAGACTGCTAAGAACTCTTCGTCTATACAGTTCAGCATATGTCGAATATTTGATTAGATTTTCGCTGGTTCTAAATTACCCTGTTTTGCTGACAGTTATAAGCCGAGATATTCTTATTTAAGAAAGTACTGATAAGTCCTCGAGTTCATTTCGTTTTTGATGAGATGTTTTATTGTAAGAGTATAGCAGAGCGTGGTAATACATGATTTGGATATTGCGAAAAAGTGTTCATGATATATTGGATGTCAAAACTGTAATTTAAAATATTTAGATGACAAACTTCAGCGAGGATTTCATCGAGCGTTTGTTCGGGCACACTAATCGTATCGTCAATCTCAATCCATCGATCCACAATATCCTCGTCCGTCGTGATCGAAGACATCGCAACTGATCACACTGCGATATTCCGCTACCGATGACTTCCGTATCGCTTTCACCCTTCAATTCAGACAATTCTACGTCGGGCATCGCACGTCAGATATCAACGAGAACGGTTAAGAACGTGCGATAAAAACGGTCGAGATACAGGTTAGAGATCTTTCTACATTAACGCAGTCCTCTAGAAATGTGCTCTGTCTAGCGCAGTTTATTTGCACTCTCTTTTCTTTCCACTGGTGGCCCTGTTTTTTCCCCCAACTTACTACTTTGTGTACGGAATTGTGCTCTTGCTTAACTATTACTGTCTTAAGCATAGCGTGTAAACAAACGACACGACATAAATTTAGGACTAGAAAATGTCTGTGAATGCCAGCGCGTAACTCTCGCAAAGGCTCCTACTGCAACACTAATACGTTCGTTCCTGCATGAGATATGCAGTAATTACAAGGAAAAAGTATGCAGCACTCGAACGAGAGTGCACGGCACTAATAACAACAAACTATTGCGTAAAGAACCACAGTACGCAACACCAGCTGTCAGAACGCCAATCCCCGCATACCC
>JPKZ01002830.1:269932-280225 GCA_000803305.1 Toxocara canis | reverse complement strand
AAATTAAAAACACTGTCAGTCTATCCATCTACGGTGTCTCGGCTCCTCCGTTACATTCCTCTCTACAGGAATTGTGCTGCTTTCTGAGGCAGCAATTGAACTGCGGAGTCCTGAAGCGCTGGCTTAAAAATCATTGTCATGCGAGGATACGTGGTGCAACATGGCTTCTTGGCGCTCGCTCACCTGAAATTGTTTTAATTGGCCAGCAGGATTTTTTTGCTTTTTTCTTCCTTTTGATGAAGACCTTATAATTCATTTTTCCCATAAGGTTGGACGAAGCAGGGATCTTCGTCTCCGCAGACAGAACAACAGTACTTTTTATTCACATGAATAAAGAAAATTGCACGCGGCAGTAAGATATGTAACAAAACGATACTGGCATAAATGCAGACGTACGAGCACACATTTAGATGAATTGTACATATGTACATGAAAGAATAGGAGGCAATTAGCAAGGAATGGTAAGAAAATGAGTTGCACATGTGTACATAGGAGAGTTAAAACCACTCAGCACAAGACAGTAAGTGAATCATACAAGTATGAAATGTGACTCAGTCAATTAAATGAGTAACTGTGCTGAGATCAAACGAGTCGAGGCGATTCGTGAACACGGTAAGATTCTGCATTTCCGCGATTCGACGGGGAATTTCATTCCAGACGAGGAGATCTTGACTCATTAAACCCTTCCGTTTCACTGGATGTACATTAGGAAGGACGTTAAGGAACAATTAAACGGAACATTTTCAGCATAAAGTCAGCATAAAGTGAACTATACTTTATGCAAAATCAGCATAAAGTATAGTTCACACTGAAAGGGAAACGGCTTGCTTCTAGATAGCGCAACGTTCAAACCAAAACGCACAAGAATTGCTACGCCATCAACTCCATCCTTTTTTATTAGAACGCGGTCACATATGAAAACTTTGAAGGCGGACTGTATGGAAAGTAGACAATCGAGGGGTAAATCAGTTAGCCAGCTTTAAGGAATAAGTATTAGATCTGAAGCTGCGATAGCAGGGAGCAATTTTAACTCCGGCACCTTGTTCACTATGCTCTGATCGTAGAAGTAAGTGCATTATGGTCTGGAACTGTTGATGCCATTGAGAATTGTAACTTCAATATGGGTAGGAGAGTGTGATGGCAAGGGTGAGATTTTAAAACCATCCTCCCTATACCCGGCCCTCCGACTGATTTTGGAAAGCATCGCCTGTTAGTTTTCTGGGGATATCTGAGCCGCACCTAACAACCTGATTATTGTGCATTATATATAACTCACCCGGGTCATCTGTGCGCTTCGTGAAAAGTTTTTTACTGATCGCAGCGGTGGATGAACGTTTTAGTATATGACTTTGATGGAGTACTGGTATAGCATCATAACTATTACTAAAAACAACCTTATTTGAACGTCGTTTTCCTGGATTGAACACTTACATTCTGTACATCTCGAGCAGAACGTCGTCGACGCTCAACTCGTACCATATTTCTGCTACTGATCCAGCTCCACGCTTTTGTCGTCGCTAAGCAGGGTCGCACGATTCCTCAGCATCAGTGAAGATAGCAAAACACCATCGCTTTTCCGATTCTGCGCCAAGGTGAAGCCGGAAGTGTTTGTAGGTCGCTGAATTGATCTGCATGCAGCTAAAGCGCTACCACTGCATCAGTAAGGGACTGTAAAGCGTTGACGGTGTACGCTCCGGTTGTTGATAGACAATCGGAGTTCGAATTGAGGACGGACTGTAGAGAATGAATGGATCAGTGTTTTGACCATTTCAGGCAGAAGGCTGCTCATCACATCACGAATCGTGGCATGTAACAGCTTGCGTATTTCTTCCGCCATGATTGCCATCATTTGTTCCATAACCTCACGCACTCTGTCAGCCATGGGCAGCATGATCTCTTTAATAGTCGATTTCGTTTCAGAATCTGCCTTGCTTTCTCTAACCATTGTTCATTAAGAGTAGGATGAGAAGTGAGTACAGGCACCGGTAATCATAGACAGTCGATGAAAAAAAACCGAAAGAGTGACGGAGGAGTGGATGCAAGTGAACAAATGGAAAACAACAGTACCATTACGGACAATAGAGATAGACGAGAGCAGACCCAGTTAATCACACTTGGCGCACACACAAAACAAATATCTATACTTCATGTAAATCATATGCCATATTTTTGTTCTCTTTTACTCATTTCGATTGTACGCTTTCAATTAATTACGGTTGAAAAGAACGCTAATTAAGCAAGTTTTTAGAATTTTTGAAATTTTATTGGATCGACGTATAATCGAAGGGACAGAGATTAATTTAGAAGGAGGGAAGT
Source organism: Toxocara canis (assembly GCA_000803305.1). NCBI lineage: Eukaryota > Metazoa > Nematoda > Chromadorea > Rhabditida > Toxocaridae > Toxocara > Toxocara canis. Next base: position 277,909 of record JPKZ01002830.1, on the reverse strand, counting down.
CATAGTCGGAATTTTATGATATTTTTCTTAAACAGTCATCATTTTCTTATTGAATTTTGGTCTTTTTCCTTTTGCCTCTCAACTGTATTACCACATGTTTGATCGGAAAGCACCACAGCTTAGCTTTTAATGAATATACAGTTCACCACCACTTCAAATGGGTATTTTTGCACTCCAAAATATTTCGAAGCAGCCGAAGCTTAAGCATAGAGGATCAGAGTAAGGGGAGAGGTAAATCCAATCAGCTGGCCACATTCAGGCTCCTGTCAACGCTGAGATTGGACGTCACGCTTCCTGACGCAGCAATTGTGCCGTTAACAGATACATACAGTGAATAACTGCTATGCTTTCCATTCTGTGTATTGAACGGTAAAGCCAATTTATCACTTCTTTTCGGCATGATATTTTATGCGAATGATAACAAGGTTTTCCTCGAAAGACGAAAAGAGATGTTTCGCAATTATTTTTAGCATGAAATCTTTAAGAAATACAACACTGAATCTGTTGTAGACAATTTTCTTTCTTTATTGTGCTGATATTATTGTGGAAAGTAGGAATAACTTTGGGCCAACGATATGAACTGAGAAGATTTGTGATCTTTAAATTTCTGCGAACAGTAAATGAGCTCATCGTTAATAAAATGAAGCTGGCCAATCGTGTAATGAATCATCGGTTTCGTTATTTTAAAATCTGAGCTATTCAATTTTTACTTAAATTTTCATAAGAAATTTACATTTTCTCTGCGAAACTAGCTAACAGTTCATGGTCATTGTAACAACAAAAGTTACTCACCCAGAAATGATGGACCATTATTCCAAAGCAGTTGTTGTACATCATTGATTTCACATACTGAAAAAGTTTCATGCAAAAAAAATGAAAAAAAGTCATGCCGTAAATTGCAAATATTCATAAAATGATTATTGCAGGAAATTATTTCGAAAAATAAATTATGCAAAATTATTTCTGCAAATATTTATCGCTTAAAGGTCACAGATGATAATTTCAACTGAACGAAATAGAAAATAGACTGGGGTAATTGAGGTAATTACTGAGGAAATAAAATAATTTCCGAGATAATTTTTGAAAAAAACAATCGATAGAAAAGTAAAGAATTTATATTTTAGCTCTTTCACAGATAATCGAAAACAATGATCGCCAAAACCTAATTGAATCTGCTCGATAACGTAATGGGAAGCAAAGGTAGCCGAATAATTCTCTCTGTCATTTAACATTCAACACTATCGACCCTGTTACCACTTCCCCCTTGTTTCTCTTTCCGGATTCATATTTCTCATGGTTCACTATTCGCAATGAAATGGACGATTTTTGTTGGCTACCAACCAAGACGAAATTTTTGAAAAGCGTTGAAGTGGGGATGATTAAAGCTTTTCAAAATTGCGCTTCAATTCATTCAACGATGACTTTCAACCGAAAGAAAAAAAGAAATGTTGATGCTTTTTCAAAAAGAAAAAAAATGGAGTTCTTAGCTGAAGCAAACGACTATTTATCTCTAAATTTGCGAGCTGAAACGACACAAAATGTGGAAATTTGCTCATTTGTTCGTCACATTTAATGCCGTATTCGATTTTCGTACAAGTCGATGTATATAGAGCACGCTTTGAAAATTCTCACTGATTGCATCTTTTTATTGCTATAGTGAAAGCTGCAACAAATTGAATAAAATGTAAGAATTGCCCTAAACCAAAACTTTAAGAAAAATTCGCTTTCTGACCATTTTTCATTCGTTTCCATTGCGTCTATTTGGGGTTTTTCTTTTTTCTTAATTGAATATTTAATGTGAGGAAGTAAGAAGAATTGACGAGGATTAACGAGGAAAAAAAAAGCTGATGTTTTGTTTGCTTGAGTTACAAGCCTCTAAATTGCATTTTTCACCATTCAAATGTATTCGATTCAGTCAAGTGCGGTTTATTTCGTTGTACGATTTTGAAATGCTCGAAAACAATTTTGCAAACTTTAAGTACTCTTCATGTGAATGTTTTACTTCAAGTTTTACTGAATAATTTTTTTCGTGGCATAGTTAGAAATTAAAAATTAAAAATTTCATTTTCAAAGTGGAAAACGAAATAATCATTCAGGAAAGAGGATGAAGGGGGCAGAGGTGATTGACAATACCTATAAGGAAGGCGTTGCTAAACGCACAGCGTCTCATATTTGCAACATACGGCCTGATTGGTCATTTCAAGTGCTTATTGCTTGCTTGAGAACCAGTTAAACGACATCAAAGAGTTGCGCTTAATTTCTTTCCAATATCAGCACGATAAGGCGAAATCAAGAAGGACACAAAAAAAACAAAATTAAAAATATATATAAAATTCCAAAAAAAAAACAAAATTAAAAATATATATAAAATTCCACATAAAAGTAACAGAAGTTCAAAGGGTTAAGGTAAATTAATGCTTGACAACGCCCAAAGGCATAAACATCTCACTCTTTGGGCGAACAATGATAAGTTGTGAAATGGAAATGTAGTACCGAACGTTTTGAATTTTTCTTCAGTAGCATATCGTTTTTCTCCTAAAGCCGTTCGTTGCCTTTAACAGTTAACAACTCCTGCATTTATGAGTACTTGCTTATTTCATTTGTATATATATATGTATATATATTTGAAAACAGTTTTATACTGAAATATAATGTCTCTTTTAGAAGGTGGTTGCTTTTTTGATTTAAACAATTTGTTGTCTGGTGCAGTACGATCAAAAATTTGCTCAATAATAAAAGCGCCGTTATATGGCTGTAATATGTCACTTTGAATTTCCTATGCAATCGAAACGAACATAACAATTTTCTTACATGCATATAAGGATTTACAGCCTCCATTATATATTTCCTCAGTAATCTTTTTCCACCAACAATTAATTGGCGTTACCTATTTCACATATAAGCAGTCTTCGACCCATCAGTTGTAAGCTATTCGCTCATCCATTAAGGTCTACAATACCCTCATTCATCTGTTTATTCCTTCTTGCCAATTAACGTTCTCATGCATACAAATTTTACTAACACCTAATTCTGAAAGTGCTCATAGCCAGTACGCTTGAATTACACGATTTTTTTTCAGTACTGCAGGGTTGTTTATCATTCGTTGAACGATGACTTTTGGAAATCATCAGGAAGCACAGAAGGGGATAAGGTTTCTTTTCAAAACTCGCTTCAAGGGGTATTCAATAAGTGTGGAAGAGAATTATGAAATGACAATGAAAGCCATATTTTTCCAGACTATCCTCGATAGTCGTATGATTTATTGAATTGAAATTGACAGAAATAGATTGCTTTGAGAATTAAAATTTGCGAATGGGCATTTTGAGAATTAGGCGTAGTTTTGATGGTTTCACAATTAGATTGTTTTATCAATTTTGTTGTCAAAAATTTCTGCATCTATCTACGAAGGGAAGCGACGGCCGGCACCATCTTCCCAGGAATTTTTGCCGCAAATATTAGGTACTTTCGGGAAACTTTTCAGCACCTAACATGCTTTCTGCGGCCGAAATAATTGTGGGGAAACGCTGTTTCAGCATGATTTTTGGATTTCTTGAAGTTCCGACTCGATAATTTTGAAGTGTTGATCATTATGCACTCTGTGAAAACTAATTTGTCTCCTCTCCTCCCTTCTCTCCTTCCTGATCTCCTTCCCCCTCCCTCCGCACCTCACCTTTTCAAAACACTTCCCATAGAAGTTATTGGATTTTCGTCTACGAAGCCGTGGTTGTACATGATTAGCAAAGGTCTTTAGAACGTACGACAATTTCATTTCTTTGTTTTTCGCCAAACGATGATGCAATAAAGTTACTCCTGGAGACAGATTTTCTTCCACTGCATACCACAAAAATAATCGATAGTACTCGAAAACAGTGGGAATTTTTTTCATTTCAAGTTTATCTCCGTTTTCTTATAAAAAATTGATTTTTCAATCCGCCTTCCTCAGTATTTTTGATTGACGGAGTTTTTTTTAATTGTTCAATATTTATTTTTTTTAAAATTTCCAGATCAGAATTATTGCGCAGAATAATTAAGCATAAATTCATTAAGTAAGCAAAACCTTTTATTACTATTTATTACACTTGTTCCCGTTATCTTATAGACTATTCTGATAAAGCTTTCTATTATTTGCTACACTAAAATTTACTCCGCTAGCTAAAAGTGATTCACGCTAGTTGAGGAGTTGTCCGTCCAAGAACTATATGAACTCGGATACCATTAGAAATAACAACGATGACAATTTGGACCATAACGACAACTTAGAAGTATTTCCTTTGAAGAAAGTTTAGATGACAATTTCTAAAGAAAAACATAAATGATTTTTGGGATATTCTTTAGCCAACACTTGTTGAATTCTAGGATCTTTAATGCTTTTATTCACGTAAAGCTTGTTGCAATGTTAGTTTCAACTCCATTTTTGGTTTCTCAATCGTATAGCGAGGTGTGTTAGAGGCGCAGAATTTTCTTCGAAAAGAAAAAAAAAGAAGCACAAATGATATCGGCTGAAAAAATTATTGAATTTCTTTTCATCTCCAGTGTTCCTGAAAAATGGATTCCATATCGAAAACCTTTCAAAATTTCGTTTTTTTTTTTCGCGTTCGCTACAGCACGGTTACCACTTTTCATGTTAAATTTCCCGAACTTACTGCTCTCAAATTTTTGTGACTTCAAGAACTCTCATCAAGGATTTCTTCGACAAATTATTCTGCAATTACAAAGAGCTTTCGGCGGTTCATGTGAGACGTGCAACTCTCTCTTTTACTTTTGTTTTTTAGGCATTTGGTATTTTATTGAAGTCTTATTTGTATTGTTAGAGTTGTTAATAGATAGATAAGTTTTAACATTGTCGTTGTTAAAATTTGCTCGATAAGTAAGATTCATTGACTTAGATGGTTCAGTAGAGGATTTCGTTGAGACATAGAGAATTTTGGGAAACACATCACATTCCTCGTTAAGATCTATGGGGAATTTTGTTGTGTAATTTTTCAATAATACTAATATTTTAGTTGTAAGCAATTTTTGTTGAGAAAAAAAAAGTTCATTTGTACACTAAAATTTAAAAGAATTCTTTCTTATCGAACCAAAAGTGATTCACGCTAGTTGAGGAGTTGTCCGTCCAAGAACTATATGAACTCGGATACCATTAGAAATAACAACGATGACAATTTGGACCATAACGACAACTTAGAAGTATTTCCTTTGAAGAAAGTTTAGATGACAATTTCTAAAGAAAAACATAAATGATTTTTGGGATATTCTTTAGCCAACACTTGTTGAATTCTAGGATCTTTAATGCTTTTATTCACGTAAAGCTTGTTGCAATGTTAGTTTCAACTCCATTTTTGGTTTCTCAATCGTATAGCGAGGTGTGTTAGAGGCGCAGAATTTTCTTCGAAAAGAAAAAAAAAGAAGCACAAATGATATCGGCTGAAAAAATTATTGAATTTCTTTTCATCTCCAGTGTTCCTGAAAAATGGATTCCATATCGAAAACCTTTCAAAATTTCGTTTTTTTTTACGCGTTCGCTACAGCACGGTTACCACTTTTCATGTTAAATTTCCCGAACTTACTGCTCTCAAATTTTTGTGACTTCAAGAACTCTCATCAAGGATTTCTTCGACAAATTATTCTGCAATTACAAAGAGCTTTCGGCGGTTCATGTGAGACGTGCAACTCTCTCTTTTACTTTTGTTTTTTAGGCATTTGGTATTTTATTGAAGTCTTATTTGTATTGTTAGAGTTGTTAATAGATAGATAAGTTTTAACATTGTCGTTGTTAAAATTTGCTCGATAAGTAAGATTCATTGACTTAGATGGTTCAGTAGAGGATTTCGTTGAGACATAGAGAATTTTGGGAAACACATCACATTCCTCGTTAAGATCTATGGGGAATTTGTTGTGTTAATTTTCAATAATACTAATATTTTTAGTTGTAAGCAATTTTTGTTGAGAAAAAAAAGTTCATTTGTACACAGAAATTTAAAAGAATTCTTTCTTATCGAACCTTACGTTAGCGATTATAATCACACCGAATCACCATTTCTCCATTGCGATACCATCAAATAGACCCATTTCGTGATGGGTGCTTTTGAGATGGTCGGATATCCTCTTAGGCATTCACTTCCAATATTTTTATTCTCGACATTTTTAGCAAAGACAGCATATCGCTCCTCCCATTATACTGTCAAGCTGCAATCGTCGCTCTTCAGACCATCGCAGATGGGAGTGGCTAGAGTGGGGTGGAAGGCTGCTTTCGATTTTGGTGCAGCTGCGCTACGAATAAACTGTTATAACGAAAGCATGTGCGTTTAAGGATTCTGGAATCGAGCGAGAAGCACTCTGAGTGGAACATCGCATTGGCTGATTTTGCTTCTTGTTTGTTTATTTCTCTTTCATTCTTGAAGGGAGGAATTATAATGAGAGGTTTGGGGAAAGGATGACAAGGCACACGTCCCTCAAGAATTCCACGCAAATATAGTCCAAAGATCCAAGCAAGAAAAACTCTAACTCTATCGTGATCGACATTCGGAATGAAATTACCTGTTACCTCTGGCTTTAATCCGTTGTCGTCCACCACCTACGATTTTTGGCGTTCCTTTTGTTACTTCACCTGTTCGGGCGACCACTGGCGCATGAGGCACGAGCACCGTAAGAGATGGAGAAAAAGATCGCATGTAATAGTCTAGATTTCCGCATAAATTTCCTCCAAAATTTTGTTGAAATTTAACTTGCATACATTGCTTTAGTTTGATTAATTATTGTTCTCCTTCAACAAATTCTTTATAGCACTATCTTCTGAGATGCGATTAGCAGTAGATTTTATTTCAGCGCATAAATAATTCCACAGTAATGACCACGAATAATAGGAAAAAGGAATCATTATTAACGAATAAATCTCGATAATTAATGATTTTGGTTTGCCTTCTTTAAGTTTATTGCTTTACTGTTTCCGAAAACAATCGTATTGTTGACTATTTAAACATTGTTTACTTTATCGTAGTTAAATATGATCAACGAAATATGAAGTTTCTTTCTTTCTAGTAAAGACTACTCTTTTGATTACTGTAGTGGCCAGCAGGTAAATGAAATTTTCTCCTCGTTTTGTATACGAAATTGCTTCCTTAATGGCATCGTATATGTTGTAACTTTGTTGTAGCTTATATTGGCGTTTAGGTGCTTTCGGTTTTACCGCTTTTGCGTTGAAAAATTTTCAAATTGTATTTTCACTGGTCGGTGTTTGAGTCGTTTTGGTATCGCAAATGGAAATTATTTATTGGCAAAGTTTCGCACGTATCTTTTCGTTACGTATTGCCCAAAATGTACGATACAGGGAAGGACAGATTTTCAAAGATTACTGTATTCGATATAGTTTTAAAGATTGCGATATTTACTCGAATATCTTGGTCCTACTTACGTTTAACTTTGACAGTCTTCGCTAATAGTCGATATGAAACACCACTCTTTAAACGTCACCTAAATTATCTATGTTTGACTAGTTCACCCAACTTACCCTATCCTCGACCATGAGATGGTCCAGAGCATAAAGTCGATTAGAAGCATCATCTACCATTCTCCTTAAACTCTTGAAAGAAAAGTCCTAATCACATGCGTACCACCGTCCGGCAACCCTTCTCTTATCCCCGTCTCCACATTTCACCTCCTGTCATCCTTCCATTTCTGGCGATCCGTTCCATGTAATCGCATGATGTACCTCTGTGCATACATAACTCAACCTTTCTTTGTCACTTTACCTATAGGTTGAGCATCTTTTATCACCTGGATGCTAGCTGTCATTAATGACCTTGAATAGCGCCGACTGGAACAAAAAAAAGAAAAAACGAAAATACTCTGTGATTTGTGCGAATTATTCGCTCACAGTAACGACTTTACTTACGAGGCATGTGGTTATGTTTCACAGCTATTATGGCCCTTTCTTAATTGATTTTTCATTAATGGACGAAACGACTTATATATTGGGGG
>JPKZ01002830.1:232568-252645 GCA_000803305.1 Toxocara canis | reverse complement strand
TTATGTATCATGTGTAATTGCCATTTGAACAAAACCTACTGCTGTCTTTTTTAACGCTTACGCTGTTGAATTGAACTATTAATAATATAGACTGTTATGCAAAAAAAATTTAAATTCTTTCACCTGTCAGAGAAGGCTGTTGATTTTTGGGCTGTTGAACTGTTGCTCACCTCAAGTGTGTGTGCGTGCGTGTGTCTACGTGCGTAGGTGTGTGCGCGTATACGTGTGAGTGTGGGCGTGTGAGTGTGTGTGTGCGTCTATGCATTGTGTGGGCGTGCGTGTGTGTGCGTGTATGTGGGTGAGTGTGTGTGTGCATGTGTGTGTACGTGTGTATTTGGGTGTGCATGTGTGTGTGCATATGTGGGTGTGTGTTTGTGTACGCGTGTGTGGATATGTGTGCGAGTATGGGTGTGCGTTTGTGCATTTGTACGTGCTTATTTGCGCATATTCATCATTGTCTCGTAAGAGCTGCACTGATTTTATGACCTGTGTCAAATCATCTCGTGGTTTCGTCAGTTTCTTCTGAAGCTAGATTAGTGCTGTCTGATGCAATAAAATTTTGCTGAGGCAATCTGGAACTCGCTGATGTCCCCTTCGCTGTCGACAAAACGGATTTTTTTGCCATTGAAAACAGAACGGGCAAAACGGAATTGTACAGTCGATTCATTGAATATAATTGCGAATGCATTGATGATCATTCAGCTACATTCGAAGGCACTATTAGTTCGTTGCGCTCGAAGGATTTTGTATATGATCATACACCTTTCTAATAAATAGCTTCTTCACTAGTAAGCACTCGAGTATGCTCTCTAATAGGTCACTGGGTTAAACTCTCCAGTAAAATTATATGCATATAAAATCCTAAATACAAATCACGATAGCTTATGAAGTCAGTCAACTTTTACTATTTAAAACTTCGTTTTTTTCAATGAAATATCAAAACTCTAACACGCCAACTTCGTTTACTTCTGCGGGTTGATGAAATAAAAGTTTTCATCGGTGTTTTATTTTAAATTTAAGGATGACGAACGTCTTGAATTGCGCAGAATCCAGAAACGATCGGATGTACTTCCTCAGTTCACTCGAATAGTCAACTCGATTACACTCCTCACTCCCACTAATCTACAAAGGAATCAATAATCAGTTTTCGTGTTCGTAATTTTGTCATCTAAATGCGATCGTTGAAGCGTTGGTGCAGCTCCAGTAAAATTATATGCATATAAAATCCTAAATACAAATCACGATAGCTTATGAAGTCAGTCAACTTTTACTATTTAAAACTTCGTTTTTTTCAATGAAATATCAAAACTCTAACACGCCAACTTCGTTTACTTCTGCGGGTTGATGAAATAAAAGTTTTCATCGGTGTTTTATTTTAAATTTAAGGATGACGAACGTCTTGAATTGCGCAGAATCCAGAAACGATCGGATGTACTTCCTCAGTTCACTCGAATAGTCAACTCGATTACACTCCTCACTCCCACTAATCTACAAAGGAATCAATAATCAGTTTTCGTGTTCGTAATTTTGTCATCTAAATGCGATCGTTGAAGCGTTGGTGCAGTGCGTTAAAAGTACTTTAGTTGAATTTGTCGGCATATAGCTTTTTAAAACGTGCATCTGATAGGTAGGGGCGACAGTAGCTCAGTGGTAGAGCTCCCGCTTCGCATGACGGGAGACCCGGGTTCGATTCCCGGCTGCTTCAACCCATACCACTGACAACCCAGCTAGGTGGTGGTATTAACAACTAGCCACGACAGCCAAAGATGGCTGTTGCTCGGTGTGCGATTGCCTCTATAACATCGAGATATCGCACTGGAGGCCCGAGAGGTATGAATAAAGAATAAAAGAATACATGGGTGGGCGAATTAGGAAACGACTTGAGGCAAAAACTGACATGATGTGTGAAAGTAATTGAAACCTTCGGATCGGGTACTTCTTGCTCAATATCGTGCTTCCTCGAGTTCAGCACAAACCTTTATAGGTATAAAGCTCGCATGAGCTCCTCCCCTCCCCCCCTCACTCACTGCCAGAATTCTCTCTTTCCCATGAGATTTGGTACCATCTTTGAAGATGACGCTTAATACTAATTCTCCCAATTTCACCTTCCTTCAATTAAGCTCCCTTCACTTCGCACAAGTCCCCGCTCCCCCTTCTCCTCTTAAACTAAGTCTTTCTCTTAAATTCAGTTATCTTATCCTGCAAATCATCAAGCAAATATTTTATAGCAGATTTACATCTTGGATCAGTCTAATAATGGCAAACAAGGATAATTTTTCAGACCATGCGCTAGAATAGAAAACTTTCCTACAGAGGTCTTTTGGAATCACCGCTTTTTTGGATATTTTTCATCAGCCTTAAAAAAAAAGAAAAAGATGAAAAGCACCTTAACTTTATAATTCATCGACCACATCACTCATGCTTAGTGTTTTGGCAAGATTGGCACAAGCGATTCAAATTGAAAACCAAAAGATAGCATCTCTTGCATAGACATTCGATGCTCGCCTTAAGATTTTAATACACTACGGTCTCGTATCTACTAGTTTTCTGCGATATTTATTTTATCCATTATAACCGCGCGAGAGCTCCGGTCCCAAATCTGAATTCCCGGAATTCATGTGTTTGAAGGCTCAGTTTCCGCTCATGTTTCTGTTCTATCCTCCGGTTTTTTTCAACCAGAAACCGGATGCAATATAACCGTTTGGAGATTAATTAGGGGATTTTTTAAAAATCGCCTTGGGAGCTTCTGCACAAACGGTTTTCATGAAGCGTTAACTTCACAACATGACTTCTTTTGCTCTACAACTTCCGACATCCCATTTGATTATTTACTGGTTTGCTCTTCTGACTTTGTTTCGGTGTTTTTGGAGTTGAAGTTTAGAGTGTTCGGCAATGTTTTTCCAGTACACTGGCCATATGCGTAAATATGCGATGCGTGTCTTATGTTTACGGTGTGATATGGCCTCAGCTATCCAAAAGACTCCCCCAAATGCAAGATGTTCATTGCTCTTTTTGCGTTTTGCCTTTTTTTCACGTTTTTCAGGGCAAGTTCCACAATTTCATATTCCAGTATAAGGAGACCTTAAATAATAACCTAGCATCTATTTTTCTCGGTTCGATTGCATATCTGCTTATTAGACTTGAATGGAATCAACAGTTAACAGCAATTTTATTCACTCATGTTCGTTTTTTCACTACTCATGCTATCGTAGAAGTCTTGCAATTTCTTGCAATTGTGCAATTTCTTCGTAAAAACCATGCACAAATTTGCAACCTTTGCAACGCAACTCTATCGTCATATTTACGGTTTCTCACTAAGAAATCTCAGCGTCTTCTAAAACAACGTTGATTCAATCACTTAAGAATTAACTTTGCAACTCATTAACGTATGCAATTTCTCGATTACAAGTAACTAATATTGTTGTTAGTGAATTTTTGGTACTATAGCATCTTCCACATCGTGCGTTATTGTTCTAACGAGATATTTATGCTTTTCGTTGACGTTATCTAATAGACTATACCACAGAGTATTGTAAATTTCGGATACCTGTTATGCATAGATAACTCTAGCTATACGAATTTAACCGCGATGAATTTCGATTTTGAATTCAAGAAATAATTATTTTTCTTGTAGTAATGTCGTCGCGAATGCGGTTGTTCGCCTCAGTGTGCCTAATCACACTAATGGTCACAGTCGAGAGCGCATCAGATGAGTCGTCCGAGCCGACAAAGAGAGCCGCGCTTTTGTCGCGATACGGGAGGGCAGTACTCTCCAGATACGGAAAGCGATCTCTGCCTTCATCTCCAGGATTAACGTCCAAAGAGCTCAGTGATGGTCAGCTTTATATGTGTTTCGCAAAAATACGCACATATGAACACATACACACTACATCTCGAATAAAATATCCCCGTCAGGGGCGCCTTCCCAGCTCAATTACTCCTGATTAATGAAACTTTTAAGAAATTGTAACCGCACTCTTATGGCGCTTACCGTTTGGAAGAATTGTAATGAACATCAGGAAATAAATTGGCGGAAAAGGATAGCGTTAAATTGAAGTATTGAGGCATTTAAAAGGGGCGTTATATTAAATTTCACCTATGATTTCCGATCTTGTTATATTGAGTCGGTCCATGAAGATTGACTGCATTTAGTGTTGCTAGCAGTATAGCATTACGTATTCGGAAGCGCTATTGTATGATGCGAATATTTGGTCTCGTTACGGGGCTTGTGAATATATAAATCATGAAGCGTATGGGTTATGAAGTAGCATAAAGCGTGCGGGCAATACATTATGATGGATTTATTGCATCCAATAAAATGCCTCCTTAAAATTTAAAAAAAAAACTTTATAGACTTCATCGCTTTCAACATTTTGTTGAATTTTTTTGTTCTTCATTTCCTTCATTTGCTTCCTGCGTAATTACACCTCTTTTAATTGGTGAGGAGAACTGAAGCCTTCATTATCAGCAGCCGAGAGGTTATCCTCAAATTGCACGATTTATAACGGGTGACATATGGCCAACAGATCCCTTATCAGCAAATTTCGGGATTTTTGACAGGCGACCCACAATCGGCAAGCACATGAGGAAAATAGCTTACTTAGAATATTTCCAAAAAGTTTGACCCAAAAACATAAGATTCTCGGCTTTGTTGACATCACGAGCTCTGGTTGATCAAAATGATGCATATTTTTGGCGCTTATTTGCATAGTTTAAGGGTCCTTCGGGCTCAAAATTGTAACCTACAAAATTTCAGCATAGAATTGGTAAAGCTCTAAATCTCGTTCGAAAATGTGCCTTTAGTAGAAATTTTCGAAAACTGGTGGAAGGGGTGGGGGATGGGAGGCTCAAGTATGATTCGAATACAGTTTGACGTATTCTGATCTCAAATTTACTGTATTTTGTCATGGGACATCGAGTTGAGTTTGTTGGTTCCAAATAATGATACTTCAAGGGAAAATGATGCCTATTTCGCGAAAAAAAAAAGGTTAAGGATCGACCTAAGAGACAAAAGTTGAACGGCGCAAGCACCTCTCATCTTTCTTTTCAAAGTGCAAACTCAGCTGAGTGAAATAACATCTTCCTCATCGTTGTGGTTTGATTGAAATCGCCTATTTGTCGGTAATTCATGATAATTTTTCATATTTTTCACTCTTATTACTCTTCGAATCTCAAGAAATAAACCTGTCGAATAAAGGTTTTTTTTAAAAAAATTTTAAAATTCATTACGATTCATTGCATGCATAGCTATCACCTTTTGTTATAAGAATATTTTTTGTAAGGCAAAAGTTTTCAAAAATCTACTTTACTTTTAGAATTTCTACCGCCTATAGTGTTAAATTTTAACTGTAACAGAAATATTAAAAGCACCACTTCGAAGAAATAGTCGATTTTAATTTTTGAAAACGGCATATTCTAGCTCCTAGGCTCCAGTCTATGCGAAAGCGGTCTTCCTAAGAGCGTATCTCGGTTTTGCAGCTTTCGCTGATCATTCAGTATTTTTTTTTGCTACAGAACACGCATCGCCGTTCAGTTTTTTTTTAAAACATTAGAATCTCTGTATCCACCGTATACCATAGATACACCTGCATCGAGGAAAACTCACATCTGGACGTTCAACGCATGTTGAGTGTCGACAATTTTAGCAAACGTGCAAAGCAATGGACTGAAAATCTTGAAGGGATTGAGTGTTGCTAGATGGTTTATTTGATTTATTTTACAAGCTTCCCTCACTAGCATTATTGACGAAAAATGCAACCTGCATTAGTTGTAGAACAGAATTCACTTATGCAAATTTCACTGGTTAAAGACCTAACAAATTACGTTTTGGATACGTTAGAACATTGCAGAGAAAAAAAAAGAGAGGGAGAGAGGGAAATGGAGAGTGCTACTTTTATTCAAAGAGAAGAGTATCAATTTAGAAAATGGTTTCACTTTTCCTCGCTGAGAGAGTTTCTTACGAAAATAATCTGTACCAGCATGAAATATATGAGAAGTAAACAGCTATTCTTTAAGCTATTTGAGGAGTGAAGAAGCCGAAATATTCTAGCGGGTCTTTTAACCACAGCTACTTTTTTTCCTTAGTGATTAAAGTGTTAGTGATTATCACGTACAATGATGACGATGAGGACGAAAGCAGCAGTGAATGATGCCGAGAACAGTGACTGATGAGAAATTTTTCAACCATTCCAAATGTTTTTTTCTGCATATTCACATTTCCAAAACTCATTCCAATAGAAAATGAAATTCAATTAGTACTTTTTTCCTAATGTCTTACGCTGACAACGAATGAAAAATGTTCAAGTCGAATCGAATAACTGGATTGGAATTTTTTGAATTGTTTTCAAAAATCGTTCCTTAAGTTCACATATAATAAACTCCTCGATTTTCAGATGGATTGTTTTTATGCCGACAGGTCTACGGTAATGTAATACAATGCGCACCTTATTCACTATAACCGATCACCGACAATTGTTCGCAACTTGTTGACAATTCATCGATCAGAGTTGTCCTTAATTTGACCATTGTATTTCGGCTAACAAGTGTACTCTCTTAACAACACTGTGTTAATAAAATTTGACTTAACGGCGAATGTTGTTAAATGGTCAATTCGTCGATTATGGTAAATGCGTTTTATGCGCAGAGAACGGTCCTCAACAATAAATGTTTCTAAATGTTGTCGACGTTATCGATAACGTAGCATCTCTGGGACATTATAAACGATTGCACAACGTGAGAGTATTTTATTGACTGCAAAGACATGTGGGGCCTCATCTATTGCAAATAAAAATTTAACACTACTGCGTGTTAGGGTATTGTAACTGTGCTTATCTGCAACAAACAACATTCATGTCAATCGTCGCTATGACAGCATTTTCTATTTGACTATTTTGTTATTTTGGAGGCGTGCCATTTTTTAATAGGAAGCATGTACAGTTTCCCGCAAAAGCGTGGGAAATATCATCTAGAAATAATAGACAGGTCGCGAATGGGCATCTCTACCCTGCTTTGCTCCTACAAGTTTAATGATTTTCTAAAAGATTTTCCAACATTTCTTCAAAATTCTAATCTTCTCAGTGTTTTTCGAGCTGACAGCTCAAGTCACTTCTCGAAAATCCTGAAATTCGAGCGTTACTCATCTGGGAGGCGGAGAGGGCAGGAAAGGGGGGGGATGAGGGGATTGAGAGCTAAATTGAGGCGAAGAGAAGCACGAGCTAGGAGTGGGTACGATTCAGGTGCGTGCTAGGTTTGCCGCCTCATATTTCTTCAGTTATAATTTTATGAGGTCTTTAGTCAACTATCTTCTACACTGATAAGCCGCTTATTATCTTTTTAAGATTTGCTTAACCTACGGGTATTTATGCTTAAAACTCTTCTCATACAATAATGATTGACTGCACTCCATGGATGACGGAAACGCAGAGTTGTATAATATGGACATGTGATAGAGGCGCAGAACACTATTTTTAAATATCATAATTTATAGAGGAAAGGAGTGTAAAAACAATACGCAGATATTGCTGAAATGTCTTTATAACTGAATGCTAATTATTACAGTTTTGGAATTCCATCGTTCACTGGCCACAACAATTTGTCTTTCTCTTATTCATTCATTTCATTTAACCGTTACATGTTATTGGCCACGGAAATTCGACATATGAAAGAGTGACAAACTAAAAACATAAGACGCTTGCCATACGGTTATGCATAAAGAGCATGTCTTACATTTTCGATATGTCAGCAATAATAGCAACTTTCAAGTAACCATTAGTGAAACCGCACTACCAAAATCTGAGTTCGGTCTCCAATTAGCTGTTGAGCAGTTCATGCAAAGAACTCATAATGTGTAATCGGGCAGTCACTAATCGAAATGCAGTGTCCCAATCCAAAGCCGCAAATGCGAATGGGCGTTTTATGGGACAATAATGCACATAGATAACATATAGCATATATTCTTGTAATTTGCTAATAGCGTGTTTAGTTGAACGACAGTGCGAAAAAAAAAGAAACGGTAACTGAAAGAAGTCTAGGAGACGAGAAAAAAAGAGAAAAATGGCTGGATGTTTTGCTGTTTTCAAAACAATTTCATTCACTGCAGAAGATTGGTAAGGAAAAAAGCACACAGAGGGGAAAAGAGAGAAAGAGGGACGGAGAAAGAGGGAGAGAGAGATAAAACTCATTTCTGACCAACTCTTTGAAATTTTTTTTAAACGATTTGATGCTTATCAACGAAGTTTACCATGATGTACAAGAATATGCAATAGATAAACCACAAAACAGCACCATAAGGTGAAGTTTATAAAAGAATCTACCATAGGAATCCGATTGTTCGCTCAATTGCAACTGCATATTCTCGGATAGGCTTGTCAACTTTATAGATAGAAAAAAATCTCGAAAGAACTATTATGAGGTTTTGAGAAAGCAATTGATTACTTCATGGATAATATTTTTCTTTTGTGTTTTCTATCACTTCAATTCTTTTGAAAATCACTAAAAATTCGTTCATCATTACTCACTTATATCTCATCATTTATACTGCTTCTACTACGAGCTTTTTTTTGCTTTCCTTTTTATTTACAGAAGTTAATTAATTTTTTGCTTTTTATAAAAATTATTCATAGAAATTAATTGTAGAATAATTTGAAATTGAGGCTTTAGTCTTGTCGCAATGATATGATCTCGTGTAAAAAATTCTCGATTTGCAAGCTTTTGCGACAGCTAATTCAAGAAGCATCGAAACCGATCGCTTCACAACATTTCAAGCTCATCGCTACTTACTCTAACCATTATCGCAATAGCATCACAGTGTTACGACAACCAAAAAAAAAAGACAAAAACGTCTTTCGATTGTCTCAAAGGAGTTTTCTATTAGGCGTTGTTAAGTCGCACTTTTAAAGTTCGAAGCAGTTAAGATAATTAGCTATTCACTCCCAGTGGTATATGCATAGTGTATATGAGTACATCGATTTCCATACTGAAGTCTCTGAAAAAAAAAAAAACGAAAAATTAGGAATGTCGTCAACAAGGTGACGAAAAAAACAAGCACTAAATGGGAACAATCTTTAAAAGCATCTTTAATGCGTCGCAGTGAAGTACACAAATAAATTGGCCTCTCTGTAGCGCAATTAAAACAAAAAAAACTTTAACAAAAAATGCATTAAATTCTAACAAAAAAATGCACTAAATTCTTTCAGCATTGATGGACATTTTTATTTTCACTCAAATGAGTCACACATTCGAAAGCCATCTAAGAATGACAAAACTATTCGAAAATAAACTCACAAACCATCTACGTCCTTTCTTCATGTAAAATTTTCATTTATTTCTACACCATTTTTACGAAAATAATGCTCTAATTTCTTACGTTTTGCTCAGGCGTAAAAATTTTTTGCGACAGGTAAATTCAAGCGTAAGAGAAAAGTAAGAAAATGATCGGAAATAAATTTCCACTTTAGGCTCATTTATTTGCTATTTAAGCGAGAAATCAAGCAAGAAATTTAAGAAACGAAGATATCTCTATCTATAATAATAGATTTTGTTAAAAATCAACGATAGTAACGGAAAAACCCATGAAACAACTACTGATTCCTTAAATGCCTTCGAAAAAGTGAAACTCATAAGATCAAGAGATTTATCAATGACATTTTCTTGCGATACGATCGCATTTGTTATAAAGCGCTTCAAAGTTGAAATTGAAACTTTTTAAAGCGATTACTCTTCCGACACTAAATTCCAATATGTTTAAAGTATTCTAGTGAGAATTTTATCGTTTTGAATGTTTAATGAAATCGTATGAAATTTTCGGAATTGAAAAGCTTCGAACCACAACGGCATTACGAGGCTATCGCTTATTTTGCAAAAGAAAGGGCAGATGGCAACGAATTGCATATGCAATAAATCGAACAATATCGTCCATTCATGATCGTTAATTAGTTAACACCGCACAACGTTGAGAATTTTATCGGGCGAAAAAAAAAGCCATCGAGCGAAAGAAAAAGATGACATTTTTCTTTGAAAAAAACCAAATTCTCTAATGAAAGATAATATGTCGAAAACCAAAAACAAAAGCATAGCATGATTTCTTGCAATAAGCAATTAATGATTTATCTATTACGCCGTATAAATATATTGAAATAAGTTTAACGCGACAAAATGAGAGCGAATCATCGGTACTGTTAAACGTTATGAATCCCCCATCATATCGGCTCAAAATGATTCGCTATTAGGTGAAAATTGGGTGAAAAAAAATTTGTTGGGTCCTTTCACTTCCCCCCACTCTCTATTCTGTCGCCTTTTTCCCCATGGGAATATTGCTATCTCAAAATATGATTCTTTGGAAATTTTTCTTGCTTCAAATTAGGCATAGATTGTTTTTTTTTTAAATTTTTGCTGATTGTGTTTTGTCGTGAAGTTTGTTAAGTCAGCAATATCTTGGCATCGATCGCACTTCAGCCAACGTCCTGTCGATTTTATCGAGAAATCTATCCCGTGGCCGTGACGTAATCTGCACGAAATTTGATCCAACAATACGCGAATCTTGACGTTGTACATATGGGTGATCTTGGTACATAAACGGTGTCAAAGGAGCGCTGAAATTTTCTCTTTCTTTACTTTTCGTAATTATTTAAAACGCAATTTAATTTAATTTAATTTAATTTAATTACTTATTTTTAATTTTTTAAAACTAATTTTGAAAATGTTGATGTAGAAAAGAAAAGAATTTAAGCTACTGGACGGACAGGCAGACATATCCATACAGACACATTCGAATGCGCGCAGATGCAACGTCAAAAAAAACGCCTGCTTTAAATTTTAAATGACCCATAGAGATATGACTAGAATGAGCCTGATCCGTATAAAAAATGAATACCACTAAGCAAGTAGTATGAAAATGATATCAATAAAGACGGTAATGAGCTGACTGATACTTTTTGTGTGTACGAAAGGTGTGAAGCAATTCAGTGAATGGCAAAAATAGTGAATGCGTTGGTTCAATTACTTGTTTTTCCTAACTGCTTCACAATGAAAAACTGCCATATTCATATATAGTACCCGGTTTTCACCATCTATTTCGGTTCAGTGCTAAGTTTCCTAAAGTTTTATGAATATTCGGTAATGATAAACGCAGAACTTTCGGCTCACCGTATCAAAGCAAAGGCATATGAGAACATATTGAAATTGTACTGGTACGGGGGACTCAGTTCAAAATAAGTAATATATTAGGTAAGAATAGATAAAGAATAAAGAAGCACAAAACGAAAGAAAGAGATGTGAGGGCGCGTTAGCGATAAAAAATGAACCTCGTTCATCTATTTCAAATTGGACATTGATCTACGCACTCATATAAATTTTGGCTGAAATAACACATATAGGAAATCGAATGTGTACACGAATGGACAACTTTGACTCTATTACCATTAGTGGTCCCAACAAAATTTAAAAGACTGATCTCTTCTTTAAACAAACAACAAAAAAGTTCTTCTAAAAAATTCTCGTTCCAGATTTCATGGTAATTATTTTGCCGAAGTTTTCATTCACTTCGTATGACTTGTTCCAAATCATGGATGGAGGACACAGATTCTCTCAAAACGTAAGTGAAGATTTAAAAAAAAACAATAAACGGGAAAAAATTTAGATTGAATTTCTGAGGAATTCTATGCAAGAAGAAGAGGAACCTTTTTCATTTTTCTTGCCACTTTTTTGGAAAAAAACGCAAAAATGTTAATGAAAGAAATTTCAACCTCTAAGAAGTGATCATAGCCCGCCATAATGTAGGAAAAAATGTGATGGTGCATTGTTAAAATTGTTACACAAAATTTTGCAATATTGAAAGCGAGACAAGTATCCCACCTGTCAACTCCTTTATAGTCAACAATCATCTGCTTATTGTTGCGCTTCCATTCCTCGTCCGATCGCTCCTTATATGACGAAAAAACACCCTTCAAATTCGTTTCATGATCAATGAAAAGGTAATATTGCAGAACAAACGGTAAAGAACAAAAAGTTCCATATTATAGAAGCGATTTTCAACGTTCCAAAAATTGAACTTCAGGATCTTATATTTTCAGGATAAAATTTTCTTCAGGTTCAGGATAATGATTCAGGATCAGGATAAACTTCAGGGTAAAAAACCGCTATCGTCTTATATTTCGTTCCTCTCGTATTTCTCAAACAGTTTATTCGCGCAAGACATTTTCTACCTGGTCATCCGAAAACGAATCACTTCAACATTGCCTCGTATTTCAGTACTGAATTCTTACGCGTTTTATTTCGAATATATCAACGATCGTCATATGACGAGAGGGGGCGACTCATTACATGAGGGCACTTCTAAGTCGATTTTTCTTGGAAACGTCTTAGTCGACTCAGTCCCCCTCCTCCGCGCCATCCCCCCCCCCTTCCTCTTCTTTCTTCGAATAGGTCCTGTCGTTCATAGCACCACACAGAACTAGCCATCCCATTCACATAGCCTCTTTTCTCAAAGGCGCAAAAAAATGTTACGAACTTCCTTACGAAAAAGCATCATTCAGCGCAGTACCTGATAGTCAACAGGATTACTGACATAAGGCCTTGTTCCGTGCCTTAAAGAGAAGTATTCATTCGATTGTTTTGGTATATAGACTGGATAGTGCCGATATGTCGTATCTTCAAGACCGGTTAAGCCAAGCCCACTGTACGTGCTCTCCAGTGGTGATTTCAACAAAGTATTATCCACTGCAACTGCATTATAATCACCGCAAGATAAACGAAAGGTTGCTAAAGAGTAAAATAGTAGACATTTATTTGACGATGTATTAGTAAATCGCTTTGAAATCATTGTATATGAGATGGGACCATAAGACATGGTATAGATACGGTAAAAATACCAAAATATCTACAGCGGTGTAGGCCATGCTTTATAGCGATGGTGACAATCACAACTCTAAAACCAAAGTAAAATCATGAAACCAACAAGCAACTGTTACAAGCGATACAGTAAGAAAACTGTTCTAATTCAAAAAGTAATGAGCGTTGCAAAATGTACTATAAGATTGTTGTATATCATTAAAAGTTTTAATAAAGCTTTTGTGCACTCAAGTAATCGAACAAAGTCGTGAACGCTATGATGTAACGCTAATATTTTATGTCCGCGATGAAAAGTATGCTTCTGGCCACTACCTGTCTCTGGAAACAACAAACTGACAACATATGATGACTGCTTCATGAATAGTAAAACAGAGAAGTTTAATATATATATATATATGTATGTGCAGTTAATGTAATGAGTCAGCAGTGTGCACTACGTCCAAGAGGTCCTCATACGTACCTTACGTATGTCGGAGGATGATACCTGTTGGAGGACGAGGACCTCTACGAGGACCGTTTTCTACCATTTTATAACACAAGATAATTGTAATAACTTGAAGTGAATATTTCCAATTAGTTGTTTTAGAAAATGAACGGAAACAGATAAACGGCCAAATCGCTGACTCATTTCTCACCCCGAAGCTCACATTTCGAGGCTATATTTAATTTGCTTTCTAGTTTTCAACATTAAGCATCATATAAGACCAAATTTTTGTCGGGAGTAGGCAAACTCGAGAACAATTATCATCCTAACCAATGTCCACCACTAGCTTATTCTCTCTAATTAATAGCTCTTTCAAAAATTTACGTTTGCTTTACGAAATTTACGAATTGATGCTAATTCTGTTTGAGAGTCTCGCAATACCATTCAATATGTCAAGCATTTTCGATGCACTAACTTTTTTTGTGACAGACGCACATAGACGCAGCATATACGTATGTGCATTTGCACGACACATATGACGCGCTTAAAGTGCACTCTATCGCTTTTGTGAAAAATCCGCTAAAAAAACAAAGTGTAAACGCTTCTTTGTGTACCAAACTAAAAGAGTTTCATAGAAGAGTTTTTCGCTACTCTTTTAGATACACTTTATAAAAACTGACAGTTGAGTTTTACTCAATTCTCTTACTTTACACTATGTAATTTTACCTTATTTAATTTTATTGAGATAAGTACTGCGTAAATTTTTTTGTATTTCGTCGTTGTTTAGATTCCGATAGCATAAAATTACTATATTTCTATTCTTCTAAAGATGAAACTGATTGAAACGTTGAATATTGTGATAAGACACAAATTGCAACCAATTACTTTATTATATCCCTACTTAGCGCTCTCAACAAATAAAAGTCTTTAGGCTGTCTTCATTAAGTTCGCCTTTTTGTTAATCCCTCAACGAGTAAAAAACTACTGGTAAAACGTTTTTCTTAGTTTAGAGTTTTGAACGAACTGATAGAAACGGGCAAGAACAACTAAACAGTCATTGTACAAAGGAATGACAAAAGAAGCAAAGGCTAACCGATGAACGGCGAGATGTTGTGAGTCACTGAGAGTAATTGAATCACTGACACAGGCTGATAATGTAAGACTTCCGCCGTTCGTTTATATACACGGCATTTGCCTTACCTTTCCGATTTGCTGCAGCTGTTTGATACGACAAGAAGAAACGCTTGCTCATAACAAAATTTGCTGTTGACTGAAGTCAAACTAAGGTGAAATAGAATGGAGCTAAATAGCAAGCTTACGAGAATCATCCAGAGCAGCGAAGCCAAGATGTTCTTGCATGCGAAGCATTGCCGATGCACTGATAGGTACAGTTTCCGCGGATGGAAGTTTGGTTCCAGGCCGATAGATGCTTCGAATGTAGTTTTCATAGCTGGCCGTCACCGGCCCTCCAGGCATTATGTTTCGGTCGAAGGAGGACCTTGTTGAGGGCGATGGTAAATCCCAGCTTGACGGCTTCGAGGCGTGCTCTTTTGTTCCCAAATATTCCGACATCAGTTACTGCAAAAAAAAATCATGCATTTAGTGATTAGCTCTCGACATCCGTATGTGCCAGTACACAGTTATTGCTATGAAGGTTTCTACTGGGACAGACCAGTTTATTGATTGCGCAGTATGGTCAGAGTGCAATTTCAATAAACGGCAGAGGTACGGACTCAGCTGGACTGATCAACAGTTTTCCTGCGCTAGCTCCTCTCCGTATCAAAGCGGTGTTTTTAAATCATTGCTTCGGCTTCTTTAGCAGTGCCTAACAAAAGTAAGTAGGAGACGTTAGAGCCGAGAAAAAACTCTCGACTCCCTATTCTTAAAAGTACCGACTAAAAGCTATAAATTATTAAAACTAACCAGATTAAAAACTGTTGGAAGGAAGAAGCACTTAGCCAAAAATTTTGGCCTTATTTAAGTTTACAGGCAAAATTTCCGGTAGTGGAAATGCATGCAACCAATTTAAACTGTTGATGAAAACATATGCAATGGACTTACTATTAGCATAAGTTCGAATGAAAAAAAGCAGTTACGTAAGTCTCCGAAAGCTTTCAAAAATCATGCATTAAGAAAAAAATTGTGCTTAGGCATTTGTTGTGCTTTGAAAATGTTTGAGCATGACTCATTGTGGAGACCAAAAGAATAATGTTTATTAATATTTAAGAATATGCAAAGGCTGGCTAGCTGGACGTTTCAACTTAAAAAAAAAACATGAAATAATCTAGAGCATCGATGACTATAGGCATCACAAAAACTAATTACGCGCTCGAGACGCTGTACTATCATTAGTCAACAAAGTTTCACTAAGCAAAACCATAGTTGAAGCTAGTGGGAAGCCGAAAATAAATAATGCAACGATCAAAGCCAGGACGTTGATAACGAAAGCCGCAATCAACAACTGAAGTGAAATCCCGATCAGCCAACTGTTGCCGATGGATGATACCGAGCGCTCAACGAATGTTTAAAGTGAACGCTGTGCTATGTTGATCAATCCAGCACCTCTTTGCACGCTCACAAACGTCAGCCACCTCCAGCTCTAACTCAGCGTGCCCGATATCAGTCATCTGACTGCAGCTGACCATAACAGTACTGTTTTTATTGTCGCCTTTTAAATTAGTGAATATTTTAAAACAATAACATGCATAGCACTGAGGAACAATTTCCGAAGCAATACACTGGAACATGTCGGTAGAACAGGTTTAAAAAATTTTAACAAGAAGGCGTACAATGAAGTTGAGCATCTTTATCACTGTTCAAATTTGAGAGTTGTGAGCATTTTCGTATAGCACAACTTTTATTCATTACGTATTGCAGATATTGCACACCCACTGCATATTCTATCCCGGATTAGTGAACAGCAAAGTACTCACAACACAACTGCTCCTTCGATACTTCATGTCGAAAAATGCTTGCAAGTGATGGAGAAAATGTGAACGGCGATCTCATTTCGCATTTTTAAAGAAAAAATGTCTTTGCCTTCCTCTTGCTAACATCATTTAGATATTGAGAATAGTGATCATTTGCCTGGAAGAGCTGGATATGTTAGTAAAAATACTTGTAGTTTCATTTTGCTCATAAGAGAGCTAGCAAATGCATCGTATCACAATTGGTTCGGGTAGGCGTTCAGGAATGAGTGTGTAATAGCTAGCGCCTGCAGAAAGCCGCTTCCGATACATGTTGCACTTCCGCAGCAATTTTGCACTTATTGATATACCTCAGTTTACCGCTTCTAATTCATTCCTTGGTGGATTCGTAAATAAAAAATTTTCTCGCAATATATAATCCACTTTCTCCACCCTTAGCCTCCTACCACCTTCCCCATCCCCCCTCCTCCCTCCCCTTTGACCTTTAAAGATGCGAATCTTCGATTTCACTTTAATTCAGTTCTTAGCATATCCATAAAATACGATTCAATTGCATCATACAAATTGTTTTTAAATTCGATTTCACTTTAATTTAGTTTCTCTCCTCTCGAAAACGTCACTTAAAACAAACCATATCCCTCAGATTCATTCTACTCTTGAACTAAGCCTTTCTCAAAACAGCTGACGTGCTAAAGTCACGTATGAGTTGAAATCATCTCACTGAAACTTCAATACAAGTCGTATCTTGTATGCATGACTGCTTTTAATTAAAAGAATTGAGAAAATGAAAGTAAGGCTCAAAAAGCTCAAGAATGCTTGAACGTGAGAAATTTCAGGTTGAAGATGAATGAAATCTGCAAACCCCATTTTTCTCTATTCCCTACTTCTCTCACCACCATTCCCCCCTCCCCCTCCACCCTCCTCCCACACCACTCGCTCCCGATCTGATTGCCTTTTTTTCATGAACAAAATCGACCAATTATGAGAGATGACGAGGAAAATGAATGGTTTAGAAAGCAGAACGCAACTGGTTTGCTTATTATAAATGCCACAAGCCTGAAAGCACAATGCGTTACAATTGTATTTGCCGAACTGTACTGTCAGCGTCGAGCTTGTTGCACTTTTTTGTCAAAGAAATGCCGCATGTTTTAATTGCATAAACTAAAAAAAGTGCTTCTAAATCTTCTACTGTGGCAGCGTGGAATGGATTAATGATACTAGTCGCCGAAGATAATGTGTTTTTTCAAAAAGAAAGCCTCGCGAAAAAAGCGTAAAAGTTCTCGAAGAATTAAAATATTTTTCCATTTCTCAGTGAGAAATCGCTTTTCTTTTAAGGAGATCAGTTAATGTTTTGAAATTTTTATTTTAATCGAACCGGCTCAACTTCCAAAACACAAAAATCCGCAAGCATCTTACGCCAGCTCCAAACAGTATACATAAGATCATTCTGGAACGTTTCAGTGGATCACGATTACTATATTTTTTCTTTCATCAGCGTCGCTCTATAAACGTTTTTCTAAAATATGCCTTTTCTGGAGTTTTATAAGTTTATGAACTCCGAAAGCTCACAACGAGAGAGCATAAACGGGAATTGTGCCGAGCAATTGAAACTGTGATTATATGCGAGAAGATGTTCTCGAATTGAGTGCCATTTTAGTGGTTTCGAAAAGTTCATCGTTTTTTTTAGTTGAAAGAGACTGAGCAAAGGCCATAGTTTAAAATTGCTCGGAAAAAACTGGAGAGGTAAGAAAACGAGAAACTGACAGCTTTCGGCGAACAAAATCAAACGCGACGCTGAGTTGACCCCGATTTTTTTCATAAAATAAAACCCTTCAAGAAACGTTGACGTAGACGGCTTCTTTTTCCGAAATCACCGCTGTGCATTCCGCCAATCACTTTAGCAATATTTTCGACGATTTACTCTGAATGCAATTCATTTATTTAATGCTTCCATACTGCTTAGTTAAGTAGTTAATTTGATCTTTTTATTCATTAAAATGGGCCTGTGGAATTTATCAGTGTTATCATAGAATTATCCGTAGTTTTATCATAGAATTATCCGTAGTTTTATCATAGAATTATCAGTAGTTTTCGAGCTGCTTTTCCGTTGATGAGCATGCTCACCATCGAGCAACATCGATCAAAATCTAGGAGATCTGGCGCCAAATATATAACGATTAATGAAGATTTCAAAAAAATGCATTAAAGCCATTTTCCGTTCCGGGAACTGCTGCGACAAAAGTTTTCTAGAAGTCTCTGAAAGCCTTTTGAGCAATATCTGCTATGAGAAAGAGAATTGGAGATTTCCCCTACATTTACTGCAAAGTTTGAAAACAATTTAAATGTTCAAATGTTTGAAAGCATTTGAGTACTTTCCAAAAGAAGGCAAAACTTGTGCAATTTTTAGCGACGTTGGAATTACCTCTTAAAATTTCAGCCTTGCTCCTTTAAAAAAGCAAAGGAGTTAGGGCTTACACTATGCTTTCGTTCAGCAATCAGCTTTTCTAGCTAATAAAAAAACAAATAAGAAGTGGTGACTTTTCATCGGTAGGCGGATGGTATGCTCTAGTTGGTTTCAGTTCTTAAAAATTGTTACATTTCAAATGAGGCCTTTCTTCCTTTTTTCAGTCTTTTCTCTTTTCTCAGTTGAATTAATTTTCATTTCAAGAATGACTGGTTTTCCTTCAAATCGATCCCGTATTGCTTCGGTCTAATACGGACTCATTCGAAGAAAGATCTTTCGATCAGATTGTATCCGGTTTTTTTTTTTCTGCTTCAGTTGGTGTTCCAGTTGTAATTTGTTGTTTATGACGATAATCGGGCTCTGAAAACAAGAAGTGATACTTCTCTTTCCAGTGGTTGATTTCGTCTGATTTTTAGAAGCGGTCGAGCAACTTATAATGAGATTATTTCAATGACATAAATCGCTAAAACTTTATGACTGCGATAACAATAACGTCGACTTGTCAAACGTTACTTTGTAGCAATTGTTTGTCACCACTGTACTGCGTATCAATGTGAGATGAGCGAAGAAGTTGGCCGTTTTAATTTGAATTTAGCTTAATGCAGCTGAAAAGCTTTGAAAATTTGACATATGGCTAATATGTTAAGATTTGATGTTCGTATCGAATTTAGGAATCGTCATATTTTTTGTCGACCGTATGCAGTAGCGGCTTCTTTTTTTTTGCTTTGCGGCGTAGAGTAGATTATTGTTCCATATGCTATAGTGTCCTTGCGGATTTGTTGAAGTACCTAAGCATAGCGTTGTTAGAATATTTTTGCAGTTTGATGGCCTTACTAAAATTCGGGATTTTTTTTTTTTGCAAAGTAATTTTTGTCTCGTGCCAAAGGTAACCTCATTTCTACGCGAGAAGGACGAAGCTAAACTTTTCTGGTTTTGTAATAACCTAGGAGAAAATCGATGATAAGTTAGTGTAAATGAGAGAATGATTAACTGCTTGGAAACAAGCATGTACTTCCTTAAAAATGTAATATATAAATAAATAAACAGCTCATTTCTCGCTTTTCGACAAGAATAAGCACTGAATCGAAGACAGACACAGAATCCAAAATTCCAAGCTGAACCGTCCTGAAGCTAAACTGTTCGAGGCAAGAAAGACAAGAAATGCTGGAATGAAAACTCTTGTATCAGTTTCTCCAGTTTTCCACTTTACAATTTGCAGGCATTGAATCTATGAAAGACTTAGATTAAACTTTTTGGATAACAAAGTGACTATTTCGATCGATTTTCAATCGTTTACGAATTACTTAGTGACAGTTTCAATTGTTTATCCAAAATAAGATTGCGGTCAAGTCTGTTTTTGAAATCGAAAGTGGAAACAACGTTTGCAATTGGTGTCCCACTTCCCACCCCTCCCCC
>JPKZ01002830.1:196990-232516 GCA_000803305.1 Toxocara canis | reverse complement strand
CTCTTGCTTCTCTAGCCTTTTAGCGACCGCCTGGATATCTTAGTCACCATTGCGAGGTCTATTCTATTAATAATATATGCTGCAATCTTCTTCAAACACCGCGCGCGATGCATTTCGTCAATGCATATAGCTCACCTCCCATGGATTTCGCTCTTGTTTATTTTCAACATTCCTGGAATTGGTCGTTCGAAAAGTGGAGCCAATGCCACTTCATCGTTGTTGTTCTCTGTTTAACGGTACGATCGATTTTTTTTAACCATTTCGTGGTTGGTTTTTTTTTTTTGAGATTATTAATTTAAAAATCCGTCGAGCAAAATTGCTTTTTTTATGGTTTTATACAAGAGTCCTTAAGCAGGCCTCGCTTGCATTTCACTTGCTCCCCGGTTGTTCTGTATCGGTTTGAAAGTTTGGTTTTCGTTGACTTCATGTCTAGATTGTTCCATACCCATTTCTGTTCCTCTCTTTGTCGACCTTTAAGCATCGAAATGATGCAATTAAAAACGCCGACAGTCAGTAGTTTTACTTATCACACTCGTTGGTTTACTAGTTATAAACCAAGTTTCCCATCGTTTGAGCGTCTCGTTGGTTTACAACTAGTAAACAAGCGTTTTCAGCTTAGGCATTTTTCCAAAGAGTTAGGAAGTGGAGTCAAAAGGAGTGAAATATGGCACCAAAAGGTTGGTGCACAGTTGCTGGGGGCTGGTGAGAAACAAAAATGGTTCATTCCTCTTCGTCAATTTGTAAGTGATATGAGACGTTTGTCCGGTATAAGATTATTTTTATCCTTATCGTTTTCACATGGCGTTTTGCATATCCTGTTTAATACTTTTACAGAATGAGCATCGAATTAAGCAGCTGGCAGACTTTTTATATGCTAATTTGTGCCAAAATAACAACTGATTTTTTTCTATGTTTGACAATTTATGTCTATGCCAAAATAACAGCCAATGTTAATGAATGCGTTTCAGCTGCATATTTATTTGTCCTTGATTTATCAATTCATGTTTACAATTCCACTATTTAAAAAAAAATTTATGCAAAAAAAGCACTTAATCACGTCCTAAGGCAACAAGTGAATTGTGCCCACATTTACACAAATACCATTTTTTTTAAACACTAAAAGGTGAACGCTGATAGTTGCGGCGTAAATATTGCCCTTTGTAAAAAGTCGTCAAGGTTACCCATTCAATTGATGCGAACAAGGAAAAGAATAAAAAGTACGAGAAGTTTTTTTTGTTTACTCTTACGAAGAGGTGAAGCCATTTACTACTCACCGTTTAACCGACTCTTTCTAGTTCCGTTTCCAAAAACCGGATGCTCTGTTCTTGGGTTTGTATTTACGATGCCATCGTTCAGAGAATCAACTTTTTGTGAGGAAACTTAGTAAACATAAAATTTTGATGAAGTCTAATTACTCCACAAAAGTAGTATGAATGAGTAAACATAGAATTTTGGCTAAAAAAAACAGAGCACTTTCGGTGCCCAAAAATATTAGTGCCATTGCGAAATAGTTCGATAAATTCTCCGGGATGAAAACGCTTGAGTTGATACGAGTAGTAATATCCACTTAATATCACTGGATATTGTAGTTTCTTTAACCATGTACGTTAATTGTAGTTTAACCATGTACTTTAACCATGACCACCATGTACGTCATATTAGCAATGTGCTCCGCCATCGAATCCGATAATTCAGTATACTTTTTATGTGCTACTTAATCTGTCCAAAGTTTCATTTATTTTGATTTTTTTTGACAAAGTCGATAACTTTTAGCATGAATGATGAAGCTTTTGAAAATCAACTAGGCACGGTTCCTCATTTCTTTCTTCTGTCTCAATTTTGCCATTTTAAAAAAAAAAGGATCTTAGCAAACGATGAAAAACCAATTTAAAAAGATATTTAGCCGATCAAATGGAAATTTTTGGTTGCTTAGTCGTTTAGAATACGAATCTTCTAATAAACGAGCGTCGTTAGCTTGAGTCTTGAACGGAATTTCTATGGCTTCTGGAAGCTACTACTGAAGTTTGTCACAAAATCTGTTTTCGTCGACGATCGCTTCATTCGTCTGCTGCCAATCGAATATGTTGAAAGAAACTTGAAAACAACGTCGTCGTCGTCGTTTTTTTTTTTTTACCACTCGAAAAGGGCGTCCCATTTTCGCATACAAAAAAATACTGATGACAGCACCTTCATTTTAAACAACAGCAAAATCATTTATCAATATGCGTACTCTCTTGCAAATACATCCTTTAGTAACAACACATACACACCCACACATATATGTGTGTGTACCTTTGTGTTAATACCTCTCGCCTGTGCATGTGTGTGTTCGGCAGATCAGAACGGCGAACAACGTAGTTTATCGCAGTAATAACTCTCCATAGTTTAATGTAAATAATGATTTGTGGTTTTATATAAAACACTCAAATACATACTAGAAAGTTGTTGATCAGAAATTATCTTTTTTTTTTTTAAGTTTTTGCGGCAGCCTATTTCGCTGCAAAATGTCCAATTGTGAGGGAACTTTGATTTCCTGTGCAAGTTTTTCGATCACTGTTTCAAAGTCGCCTGTTGCAATCAGTACATTTTTGGTTTGTTGAATTGATTGATGTTAGTTTCACATATAGGACCACACCTTTTGCGTGCGATTTTAGCCGATAGATAATACACGTTTCGGTTTGTACTCTAGATGGAAAAAGTATGAAAATTTATGAGATAATAAATTTGCTTACATGCTTCGGTAAGAAAAATCTTCAACAATTTTCGATAAATCAATAGAATTTTGCAAATAAATTTCATAATAGGAAAACGCATCATTCTAGAGAGCTTTCGAAATGGATCATTTATCTAGAGAACTTTTGCCGTAGACAAATTTATGAAAATGTCACAGCTGGGAAATGTACGAGAACCAAACGAAAATAGGATAATTTTTTTATAAAGCGTGAAATATTACAGATCTTTTATCACAAAATGAGCGCGTTACTGGCGTTCTGATGCCATAGAAAAAAGTCCTTCATATTGCTGATGATGGCATCAAGTGCTCATGCATCATATAACGGGTATTCGATTCTCCGCTACTATCAGTCTTCGGCGGTACAATGAACGTGATCAAATTTGAATGTTATCACTCGCATGCATCGAAATGCGCAACTCTCTTTGTATCTTTGAAGATGAAGAGATTCTCTTGCACAAATTTCTTTTGCATCTTTTGCTAATCTCCTCTACTTTTTTATTGCATATGTTTTGGACGAGAATTCCAGAAAAAAATCGTTGAAGAAAGTTTAGCTAATTTCTTAATTACGTTAAAACGCCTTTCGTGATTCAAAATGAATTTCGTTTCATATCATAGAAACCGTACTCCTTAACAGTTTCTTTTCCGGGAAGCCTTAAAATTGGCGCAATGCTTCTAGAAAATGCAAAGTAGTTTCCATCTGCGTTATGCCTGTCAACTATGTTCGGCATCGAGAATATGGAAGCAAAAAAACTTGTAAAAATCGCTCTTAGATGTCATTTTTAATAAATTGGTATATAGCTTTTCCTAGGATGCAAGCCGTAAGAGAAGAAACTTGCTGCCGTTTAAAGACCTAGATAACCGCAGGTATGTTTAATGAAATTTGCGTGTTTTGCAAATCGTAGAATGCGGAACTAAGCGGCAGTTGTTGCGTAAACAATTTACAACGAGGCAGCAATTATGGATGCTTTCTTAATGTCTTTGCAGCGCAAACGTGACCGGTCCCTTTTTTTTTCTTTTTCTTTTCATAGACTTCAGTGTATGAAATAATGTAGGTAAAAAAGATATTTCGAGTCGATCATCTAGCTCAATTTTCCATTTTTTTGATAAGGAAAATTTATTGTGACTAGTAGAACTGAAATTAACTGCAAAACAACAAATTCTCGAATGGATATTTCAATAGGTGATTGGAATCTAGCAGACTTCTACTTCTACTTTGAAATTCAATGTACTTTGTACCGGAACATGTGATATATAGAAATTTATCGCTCTCAAGGTTGATCATTGGTTACAATCACTGTTTACGTCACAAAATCGTACCAACTTCATAAAACACTTTATTCTTAATAACAAAAATGTAACATCAGCAATAAAGTTTACGTATCGGGTTAAATAGTAAGGTGGACCATATAGAAATGACATTCAATTAACTCCCTGAGGCTATACGCTACACCAGAGAGAGAGAGAGAGAGCATATAATTGTACGTTCGATGTTTTTCGCACAACGATTCACAAGAATCTCGCTGCTTTTCGCAAATCAGTCTCGCTGTGCGACCGTTCACCGAAACCGAATGGATATTTCAATAGGTGATTGGAATCTAGCAGACTTCTACTTCTACTTTGAAATTCAATGTACTTTGTACCGGAACATGTGATATATAGAAATTTATCGCTCTCAAGGTTGATCATTGGTTACAATCACTGTTTACGTCACAAAATCGTACCAACTTCATAAAACACTTTATTCTTAATAACAAAAATGTAACATCAGCAATAAAGTTTACGTATCGGGTTAAATAGTAAGGTGGACCATATACAAATGACATTCTATTAACCCCTGAGGCTATACGCTACACCAGAGAGAGAGAGAGAGAGAGAGCATATAATTGTACGTTCGATGTTTTTCGCGCAACGATTCACAAGAATCTCGCTGCTTTTCGCAAATCAGTCTCGCTGTGCGACCGTTCACCGAAACCTCATAATTACAAATCAACAACGAATGAATTCGTCAATTAGCAGCGCAGTTCGCATGAATGCTCCTCTCTCAGTGTTAAAACATTCTCTCGAATACTGCAATGATTGTCTCTACCACTTTCTCAATGTATAGCCAATTATAAGCTAATTCACCCATGCCAGAATTTAAAACACTCAAAAAATCTCTTAAGGATTATATTTTTTAAATTAGTAAAACAGTAATACCTCATTGTGACAGTAAATTGTAATAAACGGCCACGAAGAAAGACAACTCTAATAAGTGCTTAGGCTCATGTCAACCTGTACTTTCGTTGTAAAAACATCCGAAAAATTAGAGAAAGTTCTTGTATAGGTAAATCGCCAGCACAAATTGAACATTTGTTTCGAATCTCTCCGTACACATGGTGTAGCTTAAAGCATTTTACATGTACGTAATGCGTTTTGCTTTTGCGATTTACTTCGATTCTCTAATAACTAATTTAGATTTAGATCTTTTTTATTCAGAAAAAAAAAACAAAATTAGATTTTTTTTTTAAATTCAAAAAACAAAATTCATTCGAGCATAGCACTTCCCACTCCAGAAAAAAACAGCTTGGTGCAAACCAGGACTTGAAATAGCGGATGCTGAAATAATGAATCGCAAATTTTTTTGAGCTCTATATTTATGACAAGGTTGTTTATTTATCAGGCTGTTTATTAGGCTTTTTTTCAGGCTATTTATCAGTTTATTTAACAGCCTACACGCTTTGCTAACAATGCTCAGTTTCTTAAAGATTTAATTGTAACGTGGAATTCTCTTTCTAAAAGGCTATGACTTAGTACGCATTACAGATCGAGTCTCCTCTCTAAGATGGGGAAATGTGAGAGCGACGTCAACCTCGCCACTACCCCTCGCCCCCCACCCCCCTTAATCTTGAACTATTGCGCATTCTTAGGACCCCAACCAACAGTTCTATGATGGCAAGATCCATGAATTACACTAACGCTGTAGCACAGCACCTTTCTATCTACAATAATCGTCTGCTTCATTCACAGGAGTATTGCACTTGCAGCATTTGAGAGTATCTGCATAACTGATTATATAAAACTAACGAAGTTTATTCACTCAGCAAATACTCTTTATTTTGAATTTTGTCTTAGATAGGTGATGGAAATAAATACAACAATCATGTCTTCAAGACATTCGACAATCGAAGCTGCATA
This sequence comes from Toxocara canis, assembly GCA_000803305.1. NCBI lineage: Eukaryota > Metazoa > Nematoda > Chromadorea > Rhabditida > Toxocaridae > Toxocara > Toxocara canis. Next base: position 226,608 of record JPKZ01002830.1, on the reverse strand, counting down.
AACCTAACGGGAGATAAAATGATGGTCGCGCTATAACCAGAGTATCAACCATATTGTTAAGCACAAAGCTGTCATTTGGTATGATTTTTATTTTTGGTTGTTTCTCCACCTTTTGGAATTTCGTCGGCTTTTTGTCGGTTTTTGGGCACTATGTCTAACTACATTATGCTGTTAGAGTATAACTGTAATCGTGCGAAAAAAAAATGTGTTTTGTGTCGAGTGGCGAACGTTAATTCAGCGAACATGGTTTCACCACACGTTTTTTGATGACAATTTCTTTTTACTGAATAGAATTTCCGGTTTTATATTTTTCGTCTGCTAACCTTTTAAATATCATCACGACACTAACTTTCGAGTTAATGTTCATTTTGATGAACAAGATGCACAGAAGATTACCGTCGATAACTGGAGCTGAAATGTTCATCGTCTTCCATTATGACTTGGTTGCGCTAAAGAAAAATGTTCTAAACGTCGACAATCTAGTCTATTTTCATATCTCATTCGAGACATCACATTGTGTGAATTTTGGATTTGCAGAAAACAAAACATTCATTTTATGCATTCGATATTGGCTTCATAAATGTTCAAATGCGACATAAAACTTTTGTTGTTTGCCGCGTAATTCAGTAATTCAGTATTATTCAATATTTCAATAATTCAGTATTCAGTATTTTTCTTCTGGCATGTGTTTTGTGAAATGAATATGCTCTTTTCAGTTAGTAGTTTCTCATCAACTCTGCATCTAATTTGTTATTGTTTTCTGTTTTTTTCTTTTTGGTTGTGCAGAAATCGCCTGTTTAAATGCAAATATGATTGATTATATGCGAATAACGATGAAGAAAGAAGCTGCCAATGAAGAACGCAAAGATCTGCTCCATTTATTTTACCGAAAATGAAACGTATTCCTCCGAGATAGTAAGTAGATTTGCCCGAGAAATCTACCTGCCGTTCTTACGACGATTAACTGAAATGATGAACAGTGTTGTAATCGATGTGTTATTTTTATCCTTGACAACTTAATTATTAGAGATTAATTAAGTTATTAGATATTAGAGATAAGATTAACTCTTTCAATCAAAAAATTATTAGAGATTCGTCTGAGTTTTTTTTTTTTTTAAATGAACGTGCGAGCGTTCTTCATCTCTTAGAATTTGTTATTTAGAGGATAGAAATTATTCGAAACTTTAATTTCTTATATTATCTCGTGGCAAGACACAAGCCAGCAGGATGCGATTGTTAATGGAATTTAAATTGAGAGGAATTATTTCTTTCAAACTCAACGCATCGATTTTACCATCCGAAATAGCTTTATTTCAGACGAGATAATAAATTGAATACAAAAATTGAAATATTTCGTCGTTGTCAATGAGTCAAAAGCGCTATTGTTTTATCGCATCTAAGAGAAGGAAGATGGAGGAGGGAAGTGTGAGTCTATCAAGGTTACCGATCCCAGATTACGCCAGAATTCGAAATAAAAAATGAGATGGAATCTAACAAGGATCTCTGAGGTTGCACAGCGCCTTACTAAAACTTATTACCTTTCGGTTCTTCTAGAAGATAAGTACCAAATAACGTGCCGCTTTTTTCACATTGATCATTGCACTTTACGGCAAAAGAGCATAGCAGAAGAAGTGTATCGCAATAGATTGTAAACGGCGCGCGTGACGGACGATTACAGCGGGTATGAATGAAACAATCTCATGTCAAGGATCGCCTCAGGCGATAAAAAGTGAGAGCAGATTGCCGACGGCAACTTTAATTGCATAACGTGACCGCCTCGCCAAAAGACACCGACCCTTTCGCACAGACGGTCAGCAACAAGCGCTGAGATCATCTGTGTATCACAATTATGCGTTTGGCCAGCTTATTATTACTCGTAAGTTATTTCATTTTCAAATATGACAACTCTGCGTTCTCTTAAATTCAGTCATCGCAGAAATTCTAATAAAATCTCAGAACTCAACTTTTCAGTTGTAAGTTACTATATAACGTAGTTTCACGCGTCGAAAGCACTGACAATATGACGATCGAAAATAACAGTAAAGTCAATAATCGTTAGCGACTTTTAGTGTGACATATTAGCTGATATTGTTTTAGGCACTGTTAGGTGGCTCAGTTAACGTCTGCAAAAATCTTCCCCTTTCTGCGGTTCCCCTAACAACAGTCAGCCATCATCCACTTGTTTTCAATTTCAACTCATGCGTGAAGGTGTCATGCAATCGTCCGACATCAACAACATAGGGGAAACCGCAGTTCTTATGTGGAGTTGAGACGTTTGGTTTTTGAGGTGAGAAAACTCAGGAATAATTTCATATCAAGTGCATTCATATCGAACTGTAGAATTCGCACCGAATCGTTGCTAGAATCCTTCACATAGTGTAACTTCTGTCGAAATTCAGAGGGGGAGTGGTAGGAGGATAAGGGAGGATAGTGTGGAGGATAGACCGCGGGAGACAATGGATGGGCTAGTGGGATCAGAGTGCTTCCTAATTTAATGAGAGAAACGTTTTCCCAGTTTCTCATTTCTTTTCCGAAGAAAACTGATAGAAAAGCCGTTTCATTCCTATCAATGAAATTTCACTCATTTCCATGAGCACTGCAATCCACAAATGCCAAATAGGACTCTAATAACCGACTCTCTCCTCCTACAGTTCTGAAATATATTGTAAACGGAATTATCGTTGAAAACGACTCGAATTTTTTAGACCCAAGTCAGAATTTCGTTGCAGGAATAATGGGCTCAAAGTGCTTTCTGTGTCGTTTGAATAATTTAAAAAACTGCTACTGTCCTACTTAGTGAGCACAAATAAGTTTTAGGCTATAGGATCAATAAACTACGAACCATACTCTAAATTTTTACCATACGAATACAGTCGTTAAGGAGATTACAAGCTGTAAGATGAGATACCTCTTTCATATCAACGATGTCTTTATGAGAACAAATTATAGGTGGTTTTACATGATATTGTACGGCAATGTTCGGCTATTGATGACGTTAGAACGCTTCTTAAAGGAGAGGAAAACCTGGTAAGAGTGTTTGTCAATCTTATTTTTGGTGTTGATACGTAGGGAAAAATTGAATTTTGGTTGCTGTTTGGTTGTTGCTAACAAAATTAAGAGAAAAGGGAGGCATGAAAAACTCTTATCAAAAATGTTAACGTGCATTTGAGAAAACGAGAAAAGCTATCAAAGTGAAGGAAGGAAGGCTTCCAATGGAATGGGCTGACTAGAAACCACTTCCGAAACATCCGTAATTTTGTGGAGAGTTTATTAAAACAATCTCGCAACCAAAAACTATAAACACTTCGCTTTCCAAACAGGAAAGACACCAAAATTTGCATAGAAATTGTTAAATAGGCTGCATTGTCCTTACAAGAAAAACAGCGGAAGTGATGCTTCCACTGAAATTCTGAATAGTTAAGAATAAATGTTGTCCACTGAGCCGCTATGAGAGCTATATGTTCTCTAGCAAAACGGAGAGTAAGTAATACGCGCCATATGTTCATGCATACGGCATCTGTCATATATAAGCGCCTATTCGAGCGTACATCTATCACGCGACGCACATATAAAAAAAGGGGCGCGTTTTAGGTTCTCGATTTACTCTCATGCTTGGCTTTCGCTGGTAATATTTATCACAACTTCAAGATCACACAGTCAAGCACTTTAAGAAAGCGAATGGTGTTCGTTCTCGCCTAACGTTTTATGGTATCAAATATATAATTGAAGTTATCGCAAAGGCCCTTATTCCCGAATTACCCAACTTTTCGATAGCATCAACGTCTCATAATTTGACGGTTTGTTGCATTATTTTACTATCTCTTTAAATGTAGTTCTTTTCAAAACTTCTCATGTGAAAAATAATTTATCAAGTTAAATATGCCTATTGAATAAATTATTTTTCGTTTTTTTTTTTCACCACAAACTATTTACGAAGATATTTTCTTTCGTTCTTTTAGATATCTTCTAGTATTGCGTCCATTAAAGAAAATTTTTTGACAAGTACTGAATTGCTTTCCGAAGTGATCTTTTTCGAAGGTTTTTTCCAACAAAAAATCGTTTAAATATTATAGTGCCATTCACAGTTGTTTTCATCACAGTTTTCAAAATTGATGGAAAGAGATGAAAAATTCTATTTATGAATTATCTTGAGAGTTGTCTAGAAACGTTTTTTTTTTTAAATTTCTGGTTTTTTAAAATTATTCAAAATGATTCTTCGTGGTTATCTTAAAAGTTTTGCTCACTTCTCAACAATGAATGAGTTTCGTAGATCTTGAAAAAAAGAAAAACTTGAGCAGTGCCCTTAGAATAGTCGCAAATCTTAATTCAAAGACTTCGATCTCAGAAACTAAAAAAAAAAAGAAAAATTGTTTAGAGTTTATTCCTTCCAGTTATGCTTCTACTTGTAACGACAATTGACAAGCATTTCAGCAGGAGTCGAAGTGCTTTCAGATTAGTAATAGTTCGGCTACAATCGAAAAATTTCACTTATTAACAACAAATGAACCCAGTGATATTTATGTGGACCACCATCAGCCTAATGCGATATTCGTTTCAATGCGAAATTTTAGCGCTTTGTTAGTACTATTTTTTGTTATAAACTCCTTTTGCATAATGCTTGCATGTGTTATACTAAGTATGCTATATTCTTAACTTGTAACGATTGCTGTAATTTGTAACATAGTTAGTAATTTTTTTTAGTAACAATGATTGTAACAAAAACTCATAACGATAGTATATATATTTTTTTTTTGCTGAAAGAAGAGTAAAAGCGAGTTTTTTTTTTCTTGTTAAAGAAATGGTTATTGAATCGATTCCAGTCGCAACGATCCTCTCATTACCGTATGAAGCGCTGTCATCAATGCTTTTATAAATCAGAACTTTTGGATCAGCTCGTACGAGTTTATTTTTTCAAATAATATTCATCCGTTTTTCGATATAACATTTTCGTTTTTAAATGAACAATGCACCACTGTAGCGTATTGAAATTTCAGAACTGAGTGCACTCTAAAAGGAGCCCTAGCCGGTGAATCGTTGAACGGTCAAGTCAGGATACAATCGAATCAGACTTCCCTAAATGTCGCCGTTCGAATCCGAAAAGCAACAAATGGATCGCCGCATATAGATGTGCAAGAATGCAGTATTGACAAAACCACATCTCATGTGGTTACGCATATTGATATGCTATCTGCTAGCGACACTGCTGCAATTCAGGTTAGATAGGACACTGTCTGCAATCATCTTCATTAACCAGTTAGATTCTTTTGCATACGGGGAAACCGTTTACGAACACCACAAAAGAGTTATGGTCGCGCTAAACTTGAGATTTTGGATAGCAGTAAAAAGTTTTCGTACAAAAAGAAACTCAAAAAAGTTCACTTTCTGTGTGATCTTTTCGTTTATTTTTTCTAAAACTTGTGCAGCGTCTAAATGTCGAGATTTTTTATTTAGGAAACGAGCATTTGCGCTCCGTTAGAATTCAGCATGCGCCACTGATTAGAAAGTATCAAAGTTGCCTTATAGGTACAACTGATGCGAAGTGCACCTGATATGGTCGAATCGATTCTTTGCGCTTACGTTGAATGGATCGTCAATTTGAGGGTAAATGAACGTTTCATGCATTTGCCTACTTCAATTTCGTTGGCACAAATCGCACGAACGGAATCGCTGCATCATTCATCCAACAAGTCCTCAAGGAGGATCACCTCTTCCAGGCGAAGGTGATTCTTTTCAACTTAGATTTTCGAGAGTTTATTTGATCATTGCTTCACATTGGAAATATCCGCTCATTTTTGAAGTAAACTAACATAAGCATATAGTTTTGCAGTTTGATATGCACATTTGAGCTAATCGCTTTGTTGTGTTTCTACTTTCTTTACTGTGATGTTGTTTTGGTTGTCATGCACTCACTATACGCTGCAAAGATTTCGCACAACAAAATGGAATCAAGAATTGCATATCTTAACACGAAATCACTATTGCGGAATTTATCGTGCATATGCATAACGTCATATACTTATGACCAATATTGCAACAAATATCTCACAAGGGGACCGACCGACTTTTCTCACTTAAACTATTAAATGCCATCGATGCTGCAAACCATTTCAACTTTGCTCAATTTCGCAAAGGAGGTTCCAATAAGCGACCTTTCTCTTTTCGGGTATAGCATTAAACCGTATGGTGCGAGGTCGACGGGTTCGATTACCCCCTAGCGAGCATGTGTTTTTCATATGCCATCATACAAGCTGCATTAGAAAAACTCGTTTTATCTAGTGGAACGGGAACGAAAGTTTTTCTTCATTATTTTCTGGTTACCTTTTTGCGCAAAACTACAGTTGCAGCGAATTCTTAATGAAATTATCTTCTGGTTTCATTTCTCAAAATTTTTGAACCCTTTTCTTTTTAACTTTTCCCCCTGCAAGACGGTTATGTTGCTATCCGCTAAGCTAAAATACTGATTATGGTTCATGAAATGAACTTTTACTGCATGATGGCAAAGAGGAAATTAATAATCATTTTTAAAAATGATTGCTGTTTATGTTTTCATCGCTAACCTTATGCCATAATTTTTTAGACGAACGCAACGTGCTCCAGAGTCATTGATTGCTTTTATCGACAGCTTTAATTTGGTAAGAAAAATAACGTCAACTATCTTAGAAAACATTTGATATCTTTGCAGAACCAATTCATGAAAAAAATCTTTTAAATTATCGAGTAGTGTATGCAGTTTTTTTGTTTTATGAAGTAAAAAAGAGTTCTAGATCGATCACAATGGTTTATATGAATTCCTTTTTTTCTTCGGTAATGTAAACCCAGCTATTGATGAGTGCCAAGTGGAATCGTTGACAACTTCATCAATAATGCAATGAAATTTGTTCGAATATTAACAAATTCTGCCTCACTCTGAGATGATTTCCCCCCAAATAAATTCTCCTGATTGAACGCGTTGTCTAGTTTGGGTATCTTTTAGGCTATAAATATGCGTATTTTAATTAATTTCTCATAAGTTCCCAGTGTACACAACGATGTTACTTTCATAATTCAGTTATATAAAATATTGTCAAAGAACATCTCGATAAAATGTGGCCTCGTTATAAATATTTTTACTGGAACGCATTTTTGGGCATAAATGCGTTTTTTTTACGTATCATGATTAAGTCGAAATCCTGAGCACTGAAAATCCAATGTGAAAAATAGAAAATAAGGAGGGGTTTATATACGTTTTTGGGTTTGAGGTGGAGAACTCAATTCCATTGCTCTACTGGAAGGGCAAAATTAAAAACGGAAGAAACTGCATTCTGAAGGAAAATGTGAAAATACCGGGAGCAAAGAAATTAATGCAATGGCCATGAAGTGTAACTTTATTGCTATGTATTTCCGATTATCACATATTGTTATCATCAAAAGAAACTATCATAGGAGAGCTCAAAATTTTTCATCTTTTCACGTAGAGATCGAAGTTTATTCCGTGTGCTTTGCAGCAGTAATAATTTCTGCAAAAGTACATCGCATTTCTGCCAGTTTTGGACTCAATTCTGTCATCACCGAAGTGATGGATTGCAGTCTGATGAAAATATCCGTATAAATTCATATTTATCACATAACTGCTTGATAGATGGGAAGGGATTGTAGACTTCGAATGGCCGTTATCAAATATCTTCGTATAAAGGGTCTGAAATTTTCACAAACATAATGCTTGTAAATTGTGGAAAACAAAACAACTTTCAGTAATTTAGCAATCAAGGGACTAGTATGATGCAAGCCTTCTAGTTCACTGGTTTGGTCTGAAACTGGAAGAGGAGACTAACCGAGAATGTGTGTTACGTACACCAAGCTTTACAACTTTAGTTTTAGTTGCTCTCAAGTTGAACTTGTTGGAACGATAAACTGACGAACAGGTATGTAGGCGAACAGATGCGACCCATCATGGTGTGCTTTGCAAAATGCACATTTTGCTAAAGCGCCTAAATACGAATTTCGTTGCTAATTGGCTGTAATTTTTTCGTTGTTTACGTTTAATGAAGATTTCGTAAGCGATTTCCTCTTTTGTAAGCCAGTAACTTTTACAGATTCTTCTCACTGAGAATACTTTTACTTTTATTAGACATTTTGTTTACCTCATATGGTTACTATTTTGGCCTATTCGTTTTCATGGAAAAGTGTTCTTTGGTAAAAACAAACTTCTCTTTCAATTATGACTCATACGCGCATATATCAATTTTCACAAAACTTCTATCATACACATCATAGATGTATCTCATAGAGTCATGTAGCCTAAGCATTTCAGAGTCGGGCGGGTAACCTGTTCCTCGACTACAGTATTTTGACTGATCCACTAACAGACTCATACGGTATTGAATTCAATAGTAGCGGTGAGGTGTCTGTCGATGGCAAAGGCGGTACACCGTTCGGATCGGCTCCGATGGAATTGCCACCGTTAGGCAACTTGACCAAAATGTTCCAGATCGTCATTTCCGACTTTGTGCCCAACTCACTTATGCATCATGGTCACAAGTAAGCTTTTCCACTTGAGAGTTCAAACTGTTGTTTCCATTCTAAATGAACGTTTTAATTCACCAAAGTAGAGAACCAAGTGTGCCTCCTGAAGACCGTGTCTCGTTTGGCCTTCTATGTTAGTTCAAAAATCCAATGAAAATATTTGCAAAATATCTATTCTGAAACGTGACCCATATTTCTGTATATCGTACCGATTTGGAGTATGAGTAAAGAAAAATGTTTGAAATCCTGCAAGGTGCCATTAGTGGACACGGTAAAGCCTAGTCAATGTTATGAGAAATATGTATTTGTACCGAATACAGCCGGCATAATAGCAGTCTTGATGATTAGCTGGACATAAAAGAGTAAAGGAAAAACGAGTAAAGATTATATTATCATTATTTTGAAAATTTCACCGCCACCCAATTTATCAGTTCTACTCTCACCATTTCAAAAAGCACACTTGAAACATTAAAAACAATATTTTAAGGTCTGAATTGTTAGACGTATGAATTATTAAAGCATGAATATTTGGTAATAATATAGTAATTAAAATCAGCTAACTATGATAGGACGTAAGGAATTCCTTACGCATAAACAATCGTTCAACAAAAACATTGTTTCGTTCAAATCACGCAATTTCTGGATTAGATTAGGTATTTTTGATGCAGGACTGGATTGTTCAATACACGTGTCGATCCAACTACACCACAACTTGGACCCGTCATGAGAACAACCTGCGGTTTTACCTCTGGCCCGTTGTTTTGTCTTGGTGATCTACTTCCCACACTGAGACACTTCCATCCCAATAGGGGTATAGCGATGATCTTTCGAAGTGCCCAACCTCCTGTCGTCATTTTCCGAGAAGGCAGACAAGGTTCGTCTTTCCGATATATCCGCCGTGAACAAGCGTGAGCGTAATCGAACTGAACAATGTTTCGTAACAAAAGATGTTATCGATAATGCACATCTGATTTCAATTGGCAGCCCGATTTGTTCTATTTATGGAATGATGTTGTTGGGATTTTTTCGACATGGAAGCTCGTGAGACTAAATTCTGTTCATCTGTACGGAGTAACGAGAAAGTGATACTCTGATTTTTCAGAATTATTAGATAATTAAATCTTGAATCTATTTTTTTTACATTTAATGATGCGCAGAATTTGCCCTTGGGACAAGAGAGACAGAGAAGAAAAAAGGATATCATTTATAACCATAAAAATCATATATTTATTACTATGATTTCAAACAGTGATCAAAACAAATAACGCTTGCTTATTGAGGAAATAAGTTTCTCGATAGTCGTTTGCTTAAGAAAGTAAAAGAATTTCAAAGATTCCAATTTAAATTTATAGGATCATTTAATCTTCAGCAGTCAAACAGCTGTTTACAATTTTATGGTGGTGCACCGATGCTACATCTCTATCGCTCTCAACTATGAAACGTATATAAAATCTATTTCTAGTCACACTCCATTGACGCATAAGCATCTGAAGCCCATCAAAATAATGAAAATTACATCTAGATTCCATTATTGGCATTTTCAGGAGCATTCTTTGCGATGAATGGTCATATAGCGGTTTGGGCGATCGATGATAGAGGGGTGGAAAAAAAAGTTGGCGAAATGGGCATTGAAATCGAGGCGTATATGAAATTTCGAATATCTGGCGCTATTCTCAAGGCAAAACTCTCATTGGAAAAAATCCACTTGGTCATTTTAAATTCACTTTTATAACTACTTTTAATTTTTCACTAAATTTTTGAATAATGATGATTTGGCGCAAGAAACTTGTGATGTTCGCTAGCGGCTGATGAACGAACAGGGGAAACAAGGCGGAAAAACATTTTTAATATAAATAATAATTATTTACATACCTTTGCTATTTCCTCACATAGCAGATAGGACAACTGCAAAGTTGTTTTTGAACTTGTTAGGATTGTTTTGTAAAGAAAAAAAATCTTTAACTCTGAAAATTCCTTTCAAAAGCCCTTTTGAGGACAACTACATAGTAAGTACTAATGTATAGCGATTTAATGATCTCATGTGCACTATTATGGTTCCTCCATACTGATTTTATCAGAAGCTGCTTTAGGAATATCTCTATTCAACAGCAATAATACAAACACTAAAATTTTACATTTTGTTCCTTTGTACTTTCTTCCGATACTCTTTAGCCCACGATTTGTTAAAGCAAATACGTGGATGAAAAAAGTAATGCTACTTTTCGAAATTTTAAATTTGCAATTACTTTACGTGAAGTTACACTGAAATCCCCTTTGTAGAAGTCAATAAATTCGGAAGCACTACAACAGGACGAACTTGATGATGCAGGTCTTCTTGGTCGTGAGATTATTCAGAGAATAGTCAACGATGTCCTCAAGGATGGCGTTCCTATACCAATTCATCCGCTTTTTCGACTGCGAAAGACAAAGGTGTTTTTTTCTGCTGATACTTTTCAGAGCAGTGTATTCATACCTTGGCTATACCTGTTCAAAAAAAACTGCGCAAATCAAACCGATTGTGCTGACGATAGATTGAATCGGAACCAGTAACCTTAATTTGTTATGGTAAGATTCTATACGCAGATAACTATCTGAATTGAGCTTTTATGAGACGGAATCGTTTTATTTCTTAATGCTAGCTACTCTAAAACAGTTACGGAAAGCAAGGTATATCTGCGAATAGATAATACATCGTTCCTGCGATGAAAACCCACAGTTCCATAAATAAACCCTTCGAACTTTTTTTCTGCATAAGCTGCACTCCTCCTTCCTCCCCCTTCCCCCCTTCAACCCACTCTCATTTTAAACAAAACAGTTGGGACTGCAAATCCTTAATCGGAGTATTAAACAACACAATATATGAATATATGGATTTCGATGGCAGCAATAAAGCTATAATGATCGTGCAGTAGCGAAAGTGATGGCATGAGCACATATACAGGGTGAAAGTTATGATATGAAATGACGCCTTAATGGCACCACAAGTATTATAGTACAAGTAACGTCAAGGAACAGAATGAACAAATTTGAACGCTAGGGATTCCATCGTTTACCTTTCCTCGAGACCCAATGTCTGAGTACGAAGCTTTAATTGCCGAAATGAAGAGATTGAACCTTTCTTCTGTGCCCCTTAACATTTTTTTTTCGCCGTTAACATTTTGCCGTTAATATTCTTCGCATTTTTTTCGATAATACTTCAGAGCCACTGAGACTTCATTCTATAAACCGCATGAGTGTGATGTACCAAGAAAATAAATCGTGTGTGTATCTGCGCAGAAATGTTCAAAGATAATACTCATTTTTGGGCCATGATATACCACGAAATTGTTTAGCATTTGATCCTCACCTAATTCTTCCCATTCCTTTGACTTTCTGCGGCCCATCTAAAGCGCTTCTCACACAATTTTAGCATGAAGAATATTTTACATTGAATAGAAAAAAAAGCCAAATAAAAATGATAGCATACTTATTGCAGATAGCATTGATGGATCGAGCTTGCGTAATTGTGACCGATTTCCAACTCAGCAGTAAAACGATAAGGCAGTTGGTCAGTCGTCGACGTGCCACGTAGTCACAGCCGTTCAGTCACGATCGTTAGATGATGTTGCTCTGTTGATTACGCGTCAACATTGGTGGTGCTGTGAATCCTAGTTTTTTGGGATATATATATTGCGTCAGAAGGCTGTATTTAACGCATGAACAGAACTGTCCGACTTCGCTCTACGTCGCTCCCTGTTGCGCATTTTAATGTTACGCTGACGGAACTGAAACTTGAACGGTTACTGTTTTCGAGCCGCGGCTATGAAATCTGGACAATGCAAATGGTCATCCTTGGACAAGTTGTACGGTAGTTAGTCACTTTGGCAATTTGCCATGCTTTCCTTCTTAAGCAATTTAGCTCTCCTAGTTCTTGACTGTGCGCAGTGTTTATAAAATTTTTCAGAAAAGTTTTGGAGCAGTTGTTTGCTCTAGAGAAAAGCTTACTGCTTCATCTTCATGTGCCTCTCCAGTTAATGATTTACCAATTAAATAGAATGAGCTGATAATAATTCGGATTTTTTTTTGCACAGACAACAATGCAGTATGGAGGAGTCTTCGTTGAACTGTCTATCTCTAAGCAAACGCTCTGTTGTATAACAGCGGAATAATCATTGTGGTAGGCAATAGCATTATAGTTGTTACCCGTATTCCCTTTCTTCAGTTCGTTAAAGAAGTAGAACCAAAATTGCACATGCGTTGCTGCAAGGATGATCGCATTTAAATCTTAATGTTCCTGAGGATTTCCGCTATATCTTAACTAAAGCTTCAACTACAACAGAAAACAGTATACTTTTCAAATTGCATATAACACATACTTTTCAAATTGCTTATAACAAACTTTCCTTTAACAATTTTATGAGTGATAAATTATATCAAAATGAAGAGTAACCTTCCTATATAATACGAGAAGAATAAAAGCAATAAAGCGTTCATTTCTTAATAACGTTTAGATGAAGTGACGCTTTATAGCGCATTGTTCAAAATTTCCCTCCATGCAATATATAACTAGTACAGTAAAGAATGACCGGACAGATGGAGTTCAAAAAATGAGAGTTTTGCCACTGCTTCCCATATTTCGCTTTTTCAATTACCGTAATGCGTTTTGCAACAATCGTTACTGTAGCGAGCAGAACCACTCACAACAACATTCTCTCGAAAAAGAGCGCATCTGTTTGGGCTAACGCCAAGTAGCTTCACGATTAAACACAAAATCGCAACTATATAATTATTCATTTCATTTTTATCCATATTTAGTAGCACTAATGAACTTTTCAAAAAAATACCACCTAGCAGGAAAAATTTTCTTGATAGCAAATCGGAAATTGTATGAAATAGTCCCAAAAAAGGATTTCTCTCAACGGACGAGCGATCGTGATTCTTTTTCTTTTCTAATTTCGCAAAAATAATGCAAATCGTGTTCAACTGTACTTCCTGGAGCAATCGTTAACTAATATAGTTCAAGCGAAATAAATATTGAATTGAAAATAAATATTACTAGTACAAAAATTATTTCAGTTGTAAGTTTGACGCAAAACATTTGATCGCTTCGATGATCATAGCACAGAAATTGTGACGGGTTCTAGTTTCTATGTAATGTTTCTATTGCTTAAACCATCTATTTATCTGTTTGAAGTCCATTTTTATTCTTGTGGAAATAGCTGTAAATATAAGTATTAATTGATGTGTTAGCATTCATATTTTCCGTGAATTCTTTGTGCGGCACGTTATAGTCCGTAGCAAATCAAAAACATCAGAAATGCGCATATGCATAAAGCACATTAGAATATCTTGCNTATATATATTTCTACGCTTCAGTATCTCGTACGTTCGGCTACGTGCGTATCGTTTTCGATTTGCTACGGTTCTTGTATGTTTTGAGCCCGAATTTGTTCCACTCGTTTTGAATGTGTCTTTTTTTTGTCGCCTTTTAAAATATTGGTGGTGTAATATGTGCCGTTAGACAGCGTTTTTTTGCAATGCAAAATGTTCAAAGCAAACCTTTGTAGCATCATATTTTTGCTTACGGGTTCTATAGATATACTCTGCGAATGCAGTCACCATTGATAAAACCATCCCACAGCTAAGAATATAGAATATACCGGCCACTTTGCTTAGATTCAAACTCGCACTATTGCCGCCTTCCTGAAGCACATATTTCGACATTTTATAAAGTATATTTGCTACCAACAGTTATCATTTGATGTTTAGAGTCCCTTCATTATCCACATGATGGCATAAACGTGTGTTGTTTCGGTTATTGATGAAAATTTCTAAAAAGTTTGACAAAAAAAAGTTAAGCTGTAAAAAATTTTATCGCATCGACTAGAAAATTTCAAAATAATCTGATCTTTCAACTAGTTAAATAACCGTTTTTAAGGGATCCGCATAATGAATACTTCTCGATTCAACAATTGCACTTTCTTACATTACAAGTTTCGCGCATTTGGATAACACTGTATAATTCCGTTATTTACCACTTTATAATTATCTACTTTTCCTGCGGAATTCCATAGGCAAAGCGAGATGAAAACGTATAGATTATATGCCGGATATTGGGCTAATTACTGCTGTTGTTTTCTCATGAATGTACTTACATCTCATTAGTTCAAAATTACGCACTTACCGACATTCCCTGATCACACTGTCCTCTGTCATACCACCATTTGTTTTCGAGCCCTTTCAGTTCTCCTTTTTCTTGTAAATAAAGAATCGCTAAATTTAAGCTTTCCCTGAAATTGCAGCAAAACAATTTGAAGCAAAATCTGTAGAAGAGAAAAATTTAAATAGCTAAAATAAAAACTTTCACGAATTTTTTCGAAGATTATAGGTGTGGAAAGCGCCTGCATTTTAAGGTAGTTAAGGTAGTTAAGGTATGTGCACAAACCATCTTCATTCACTTCAAGAACAGTCTCTCATCAAAAGTACATGTTTACTTCAAACGAAATAAAAATTATTACTGAATACCTGAGAAGGCACCGCAATTATAATTGAATTGCCAATTCCGAAAAGATCTATTGATCAAAATTACTTCAATGACCAATAAAATCATCAGATTAGATTAAAAGCGAAAGAGCGTTTCGAAAAGATTGGAGTGGAGAGCGTTAGCAATTTAGTTCGTTTGTTTCGCTTTTGTTATGATCTATCTTGATATGATCTATCTGAAAAAATATTTCGCGAAGAAAGAAGCTTGTTCTCGAAAGAAAAAGACAAATTCTCGAGATCAGCGATGAAACCTGAGAGGATTTCCGATCTTCGTTGCGACACCATATCCAAGCGTATTCAAATTTGTGCCAACTTTCATCGTATCGCAAGGTTTACGAGTATTTTCGTATTCGTTTGCGGTTTCTTCAAGCAGAAACGCATATCGACCCTATTCAAAGAGCAACAAATTTTTCATTGTTTTTTAAAATTAGAAAATTATTGTTCAAGAAGGTCGTATAAGTGTGGCCAAATTTGATTATATATTAATTATGTGCCTTCATAATCCATTTTCAAAAGCAGATTATTCAGAGCCTAAAAGCAGAAGGCCTTATTATTTGGGCCATTTTGTATGTCGCGCTTAATTAAATCAGGCTTTCTCTTTCTGATTCGATGAATACGGCATAGAAGGCTATTTGATGAGCAGGCAGTCTAACTCCAAAGCAAATGACTGTAAGAAATGAAATGAATTTTTGCATACGAAAAAATAAACAGTGAAAAATTAAGAAAATTGCAAGGTATTTGGCAATGTTTCAAAAATATTAGATGATTTTTTGATATTTATAACGCTAGAATAGTTGAAAATATGAATAACTTTTACTATTCGTTATAAATGCTCGCTGTTGTTCACAGCACCTGATGTCCTTCGTTCCAGTAGCTTCATTCACAAAACCAAGGCTAGTAGAGCTCCCATACTTCACGAAAGAGGTAATTCAACAGAACATTGAATATCGTTCCCCACAGTACTATTTTCCTGTGAAAGGCTGTTCTTCTTCCGGAGATGTGCAAAACTCATTCTCTTCGAAGTTAGCCTCTGTTTAGCCAAACTAGTTCAAAAAAATTCGTTTTCAAATTAGTGCCTCAGGGAATTCAGCTCATCATCCGCTACCTTTGGGAAGGTCGTTTCGTCCAGATCGTACACTTCAAATTTAGCTCACACTTTCACCTAGCTGAAATATTTCCATCTTCAACGATAGAATATTGATTTCAAAGTAGCCGTTGATGATCGTACCTTACTTCGACGTACTTTGTCGATTCCTTCGGCATACGTATTCACCATAATAGTATCAGCGTTGGATGCATAGTTTTGTTGGCGTAGTTGATCTGTGTAGGTGCTGAACATAAATCCCCACATCTTCTTATAGATCGGCACCGCTGAGTCCTTAAACGCATCGCAACTCTTACTTCACCTGTCCGTTTTTGCACTGTTTCTCGTGTCAATGGAAGAATGTGGATGGGTTTCATATGGCCGTCGGCTCAATCATAACCCAAAATCACCTTTTTATTCTTGAATTTCGTTCATATTATGTATATATTATTATATGCAGATACATGTTTTTTTGCCAAATGCAATTGCGAAATCAATCCAAAGCCTGGTTATTAATTACTGTTCATATCTTTGAGCATTGAAGTGAAAGCAAACTTTCATTACGTTACAATTCCCTTTTGAGTGACACGGACTGAGTCATTTAAAACGAATACTTGAAACCGAATACCCTAAAAAAAGCTTCAGTCGATCCTCCTTTGACGATACCGTAGAGAATTCTTTGTTGTGCAGCAAGATCATCAACCGATTCAATGGGTGGTGTCATTTTCTCGAGAGTAAGAAATGCGGCTAAATTTGCAGTATATGATGAGACGATAATCAAAGTAAAAAACCACCATGCTGAACTGGCGATACGTCCTGATAATGCCCTGAAACGTATACTAATATGCGAAAAATACTTTTTTTTGTTCATCTCATCGTTCGCTCACATTTTGCAATACAAATGAACGTATCATTTATGCGGCCAAACAAAAGCGTGACAGCTAATAATACCAGTGTATGAAAATGATATCGTTGTTGTTGCTCCTACAAACACTTTATTTCGCTAAATTTTCCTCCTTGCAGTTTTTATTCTTTCAAAGTTCCTTATACAAGCAAGTAGAAGAAACAGTGACATGCGAACAGTACGTGCGGACAGTTGCGCCGTTAGTGATTTTATGGCCGCACCTGTACTGCGCCAGTATGCGCTATCAGCTGCTAAAATCGACAACGCTTCGCAACGTTGCCTTTGCGAACGCAACAATGTGCACTGTTTTCGGATACCACGAAAGCCGCATATCGGCCGTCCATACATTACTCACCGTGGCAACTGTTCATAAAGACAAATCGGGGATACTTAGACGAAACGCCATTCTTTCTCATTTCTTTATTGTTTTCGAAAGGATAATCCGATACGAACAAGAGGAGAGGTTGAGTGCGAGCAAAAACTCCTCCCCGGCCGGGAATCGAACCCGGGTCTCGCACGTGACAGGCGCGGATACTCACCACTATACTACCGAGGACTTCAATGTACAATGCATTGCACAAGTTTTTCCAACAAAGCAAAGCACACTTTCCACAACGCCAAGCTGGTACCATCATAGCTTTCGCGGGCGGTTTATGCTTTTACATATCCTATGTGGAAACATGTAGCTAGGTGCTACTGAGAAAGCAAACTATAGTTATCTGCCACTTGTAAAGTAGCTATATCTCCCGAGGATGCAACCCACTTTTCTTATCCGACAGACGCTGATACTCACCAGTACTTAAACATGGTTGCGAAACAATCCGTTTCATCACTTAAAAGCCGCTTACAGAACGCGGCGCCTTTCTTAACTGCCAAACAACTCGAAGATTGTATTTACTGGAACTGATGTTGATTCAGGCGTCTTATATAAAAAATTTCACACTCATAATGCTCTTCAAAGACAGCACAATCACACTAGAAAATTTTTTCGAACAGCAGTGATAGTGTAAGCTACTTTAACAATTCACAAAGGCACTCATAAGAAGTAAACGATATAAGTACCTGGGTAGTATATCAGTGCCCTGTTGCATAAAAGCAGCTAGTGTGAACCATAGGCTGTTGTAAAGTGAGAACTCATTTGTGACATTTAGATGTGATTCCTCTGTACGTGTCTCGTATGGACTGAACGAGCTGACAAGGAATATCGTCATCGAAACCTTTAAAAAAGAGCCAAGATGGGCTTTGCTTCTTTCTATAATACGATGCAGTAGGAAGACAATGAAGATCTATCAAGCGTACCAATTAAGTAATTTGTGAAAGCCACAACAGTACTTCAAAATAGAATGCACTCTCTCTAATTAAATGGACTTTAGTATATCACACTTCATGTACATTTATGGTGACCAAACTAAAAATATGAATGGTAAATTAGACTAGCATCTAAAGTATTGGGTATTTCTATTGCATCTATAAAATGGCCTTTTTTTCCAAACCCACTTTTTTTGCCACGAAACGCCACCATGCTCGGTAACCCTCTTCTCCATGTCAATTCTTGGGATGTCCCGACAATGCTCTTCAGTACCAAAGTCACTGGCTTTCAGCAGCCCATATCACCACTGCTTTTCAAATATCGGCTTGTGCATTGGGCAAACAAAGCTGTGCTTTTGCCAAACTTAATGAGTTAAGTTTTTTTAATCAATATTTAGCGCTGTCAGCTAATATTTGTCATCACACGTATTAAATATGTGCTTCGTAAGCAAAAAATATTAAGCAAATGTAATAGGCACCAACCCCGACATATGAGCAAAGTATGAACATCCATATTTTCATGCTAAGCGGTTGCATGAACGAGAATACGGAGAATTCCTGTTTCTCGGGTTTCTTTATCATAATGCTGATGCCGGTTGTCATGAATGGCTTTGAGAAGTCAACCACTCGTTCTCGTTCTTGATTGATTGTTAGCGGGGCAACTGCCACGTCGGCTGTCTGCAACAATTACGCCTCATCCATGTTCATTAATTAGTGAATTGCTTAATGATCATCTTTGCAGAGCGCTTAACTGAAAGCATCTGAGGTAAGATGCAAAAGCGTTAAAAATCGCATCTGGAAAGAGTTGGCCAATTTGAAGAAAAGCGGAAAACTTGTAGTTAGTAGTCAGGTCAAGTTCGTCATTATTTCCTTTCTTTTCCATGAAAAGCATTGACCTTCACAAATTCAGCGGAAAGCTTGCAACATCGATTAACTTGGTGCCGGTGCTATCGTATCATTTCAATTGTGTAACTGTTTTTCATTACCAATTAGTAATCTGAAGACCCGAAAGGCTATTTGACTAGAAAAAGCGTTTCTTTAAATAATGAAGTGATATAAAGTTCGTTTGATAATTGATATGTTTCTCAAAGGTTTCAGGAACCGTGTTTAGCCGCGAAATTCATGAAGAATCGAAAAACTATGACGCTCATTTCAAAAAAAAAACGTGTGAAGTCTATTTATTGTTTGCAAGTATTTCTTCTTTAGTTCATGGGGAACGTATGAAGGATCGAAAAAGCTTGAAGCGAACCTCATTGAGAAGATATCCGATCATTCCGTCCCATGATCCGTCCTCTTGTCGTGCACCATACTTGTTCCCATCCGATATAAAAACTTCATAGTCGAAGCCTGTTAGGTTGTTAGCAAGTAGTTTCAACAAGTCTATACAGTATCCCTCAAATCGATCGTTACCTTGCCGGGGTTTCTCACCGGGCGCCGTACGCTTCAACATCACGAATGGTTTCACCTAAACGAATTTTTGCTCTAGCCTACATTTCAACTATTCTACTTTCTTCCGTAAGTAACATATAAACTGAACAAACAAATAAAGTTTATTCGACTGTAAGAAACTCATAAAAATTTATCGTACAAGAAGAAATCGTAAAAACTGTTTCCAGTATATTATATCATCTTCAATTGTCTAGATGATTCTATGTGATAAATTATTCATCCGGTCACTCAAGGATTCCTTAATAAAATAATTAAGGTATTAATGAAATAAGTGCTAAACGGTAATGTTGGGCTTATTGTGAAAAAGAAATGAACATTTCAATTCATCGTTTATTACCACTTCCTAAAACAAACATCTAACGAGATGATGATAACTGCTATGAAAATGAAAAGCAAAAACAAACCACAACAGTTACAACGCGAAGCACCTTCCTACTATTTGTTGATTGAACCTCAACTGGACGCTCACTTATATCCTCATCGTTTTCGATTTTCGTTCCAAAGCCTTCGCCTTGTCTCCATTCAAATCTCTTGAAGAAATTTCAGTTGTTATAACTGATAAAGAAGGCAACTGATAACGGAAAAAAATGTTTCCTAAAATATAAGTTGATATGAAAAACAAGAGGATAGCAGGATAGCAGAAATGACGTTTTTTTTTTTTCAAATGCAGAATAGCGTGAGGCAGAAAGCGTTTTTTAATATTGAAGTTTGCCTTTAACCTAAACGGAAATATAAAACAAGATTTTATTAATTACACTTATCAATAATTATTTATTTATTAATTATTAAGTTATTAATTATATATTCTTAAAACAAATTATAGTATTGTATAAAACGAGTAAAGAAAGACGAGAAAAAAAGTTAATTCTACAAAATGAATAATTATTCAATATTGTACTATAAATTCGTAAACAACTGCCTAAAAATTGATCCGCTATGGATTTGTGGATAAACAACTAACTTCTTTAATGCTATTCAAGCTTGTTCGACCTGGTTTTATTTCGATCACTGTCGCCGAGAAGTTTGTCCTCACCAATTTTTCCTTATCAAATAGTATTCTTCCTGTGAATGTGCCATCCTTCTCGTCTAATATTACCTGGAAAGTGCAAAAAAAATTATCGTATATTTGAAATCATCTGCGATAATTATTGACTCAGGTAAAATCTATGATCGATTTTGAGGCTAATCAAGTAGAGAGAATAAGAGTGTGAAAACTTTAACGTTAGCAAATCGTTTCTTTAGGCCATAATCGTAGTAGACAGAGCCATGTCCTCTTTGATTACCAAAATTTTGGTCCATTACATGTTGTCATTTTTCAAAGAACTGATTCGTTAGCGTCAAAGTTTTTGCATTTATCTTATTCAACACATTTTTTTTTTTGTTCACGACATTGATCATCTCATTTACCTATTACATATTTACAAAAGTGTAAGCACTTGTGAGACAATAATTTCATCAACAATTTATGATAATTACGATGGATGTTACTTTATCTTAATATTTAACAGCTAACCTTATTAGCGCCCTATAAATGGTATGTAACAACCATGATGGTTATGTGTGTCTAGCGTCTGGTACTTGTTTTCGTGTTATCACAAGGGAAATAGTCAACGATTGGAGATGAAAAGATTCGATCTGAATTCAATAATTTAGTGCCGGCTCAAGTGCGCTTCGATATTCCAAAGAGTGCCTTCGTCTATTCTCCATTTTATTTTTAAAAAAAAGTTTGAAATGCAGTAGCATTTTGACCAATTTCCGGGAGACTCTTGTGTAGAAAACGATTTAGATTGTTATGAAGTGACTGGAAGGGAACCTTAGCACTGCACATTTATATAAACATCTAAGTTTTTTAGAATGTTTATATAGATGTGAAAACTCTTCTTATTTATATAAAAAACTATTCTTATAAAGTTTAGCTTTGGTTTTTTAAATGAAACTAACCCCTTATGGGTGTTCCATGCTGAAACATACAAGCGTTCAATTGATTTATGCAAAACAAACACTGATAAAGNGACATTCTAACGGCCATAGTCACTAAATGAGTTCTATAGCTGCATCTTTTTGTTGCAAAGAGCGACCGTTTATCCAAGAGCAAAACCTCTATAAATTTATGCAGTACACAAGCTGTGAGCTGCAATTCACTAAACAAATACAAAACGAAATTTATTTTTATCCATAGCGATAGTGCCTGCTTTAGAGCGTCGAGAATTTTGTCGCCGAACTCGAAAGGTTCGAACGGACGATTATGGTGTTCTCGATCTTCGATCGGACGACAATACAATCCGGGATACCCATCATTGTAGAGTTGATGATGACTGAACGCATTCGCAAACAAATTTGCTCCATGTTTTCTGAGCACATGCTCTATTGCACTACCTGCCACGAGAACGGCATCATGCGCCAATACCGCGCTTACCTGTAAGACCACTGAGCATGGCAAATCGGGTACGTAAGGCATGCACATACATATAAGAAACGCTCGTACCTCTAACGTCCCCTTCACAAACGTTGTATTTCTTCGCGTCTCGGTGTTATATGTTGTACTTATGTCATGCGCATTATGATTTGTCATTAAGAGAAAACACTTTTGCAAGCAAGCCAGTAAAACGTTTTTTCTGTGCGGACGAGATCCATTCTTTGCGCTTTTCTTTTTTTTTTTTTAAACGATAACATATATACTGGAGGCAACCAACAATTAGACCAACTTTTTGAATATGGTCCCACAGAAGCGAAGGTTCATGTCGCTATGGAAAGGTAAATTACAATGATCGTTAAAGAAACGGCTTATAAAATCAGCGAATTTGTAGGTCTCTTGTAGCTGGCGCAGTACTGCTCTATCATGCATGCACACACGGCTTCCACACTTCTGCGGCGGCCGAGCAAAACAGCTTTCTCCAATTGATAATTATCTAAAGTAAACATTGAGATCTTTAGGTTTCCACTTCCTACTGAGTTTATATCCAAGCTGTACATGTAGTTATTACTCAAACGGAGCTCAGATCAGATTTTAAAATTTATTGGCGCAATTTGTATGCTTGCTTGCAGTCAATGATTCATATGGTGATAGGTCCATCCATATACATGGATGCCCTTCAAGAACTTCGGAGCATGAACAAAACACTTTCTAACGAGTCGTGTTAACTTTGTCGCAAATATCGCAGGAAGACTGTGCTCGTTCTTTTGGTCATAAACGCAGAAAAGCTTCCGGTGATGATCGACCATTAGTCTATCTAACTTACCTGAGACACAAAATCTTATCCATTTGAGAGGTGCTTCCAAGCTTTAAGAAGTAAGTTATATTCGTACGAGTCAAGAAAAAACACATGGAATTGCAAACTAAAATTTGAATTTTTCACAGCGACTTGATGTCGATTTTCTTTCTGACAAAATTCAGCGAAAATGAACGAAAGCTTTAGTACTTGCATACTCTAAAAGTAAGTTCTCAGGCGAAAATTGATGTTGATAAGCCAACTTACAGGTACATCACCGCTAAGCGACCGATCGCCATATAGCTGTGTATATGTCTTTCGCTCCTTCCTGAAATATTCGATGAGATCCACTACTGATAACGTTCATGCTTTGTATAAGATGGCTTCCCAAACAGTGAACATTCCTTTCTCAATGTCTTTCTTTAAGAGGCTGCTATGAGGAAAAAAACTTCGAACGATTATAGCAGGAAAGCATTTCATTGGTCATCCAATCCTAGCAGCCAAAAAAAAAATGTTTAACAATATCCAGTGCATCTCTGCTTTCGTCGGTCTGCTTGCATAATGGGAAAGCGGTTTTGACCCACTAAGGTGGATGGGTGGCCATGGTCGGGTAATTGAGGTACTTTGTGCTCAATCGAAGCAGCTAAAAGACTGGCGAAAGCAAAAACTTCACAACATGGACGAGGCAAAACGAATATCGAAATTCGCTGGATGAAAAACCTTGCGAAACTTAGAATTTGGATCTGAGTCAGAATCGATGAGGGGGGAATTGAATTGAATTGGGTTTTTGTTATGACTTCATGATACCTCTACTACGACACTAATGATCGAAATTTTTTTTAGAATTAAGCTCCCAAAATATTCAATTTTAAGCTGCAATTGTGCGCTAAGCTGACATGAAACACTTGAAATATTATATACTGTGTTAAGAGATTTATTTTGAGAACTGAATAATATCATTGAGTATCATTGAGTAAACAGTGAGAAATGAACGAAAACATACCGATATCGTTTGTTGTGCTTATCGAACAATCGAAATCCGGTGATATTAATTAATGAGTAATGAAAAGCATCAATATCTGAATCGTCCATTTCCTCTAATTGTTCATAAGTTTTGAATACATAATGGAATCAGCTCAATGTTAAAAACAGTGAAATTAAATGAAAATGAACGAATTTTTTTCTTGCATTTTTCAAAAGCAAATAATTCTACGCATTAGAATTTTAGCTTCAACGCTTTCTGAATCTTAACGCTGATTGTTTAACCTTACGATATGAATTTTTAATAATCGGCTATTGAATTATGGCAGGCAGCAAAAAGAGTTTCTTAGCATGACAATTTCTTATTGGCCTACTTTTGTTGAACTTTCCGTGATTAAAATTGAAAAAAAAAGCTTTGACGTGACAAAAATAGTGAACACAAAGGCTGAGGGTTAAATTGTAATGAAACGCTGAACGAGTTTTAGAGCCCAAGAAAGGAAGGCTGGAAGCGATCTGCCATTCATTTCGAGCTGAAGAAAAAAGTCAATTCCCAACGGGCAAATTCCATGCTTCTCTGGTGACTGACACCTCTGCTATGCTAGGCAAAGAAATTTCTGATATGAGAACACGTCATAAGGAGATTTTTTGCATGCGAATAGAAAACTGCATGAGGCACGGGAAGAACACATATATATGTATATAGGTACATAAGAGTACAGATATATATATGTGCATATATATATACATGCATATATATACATGTATATATGTATATATAATGCGAATTATATTAAGCAAAAAGGAAAACTTTGCTGCGAAACACTTTGCACATAAAAAAGGTTAGACAATAGTTGGATTGCTGAGTGTCAGCTGGATAGAAAGATAAAGGCCTTGTGAAGCAACGATCCGTTCACATAGGAACGGAGAGGAAAGGGAAGGGTTGGGCGCTCTATGGCTTCAAAGTAGAACACGCAGTATGTAGACTGCGGTACTATTTTTCTAAAGCATAGATCACTTTCGAATTTTGTTAGTGTCTAATTGTTAGCACAACCACAATAGCTTTCTCTTGTGCGTTTTGGGAGCATGAACAATACCTTAAAGTCTCGTAACAAATAAGAGTGCCGTGTTGAGCAAAAAAAAAAGCTGCGGAAAAAATGAAAATAAATGGGGAACAAAACGACGCACATCAGAGAAATGAGTTCAGAAATTTCTCTTGTTTGTGAGGACAGTGCCTGTGGTGTGAGAAATAATTAACGAGATTAACTGAAAACGAATAAAATTAACTTACGAAGTTCGATATTACGTAGTTGTATTGTTTCTTAATTAAAATACTATCTTCGAGCGCCTTTAAGAATGATCGAATCCGATAGCTACTACAAATGTCCACCACAATATTTAACGGCCTGAATCAATTCAGTTTAAAAAATTTCTTCGAAAAATTCACATGATGCAAGAAAAGTGACAGTTCTAAAAGAGTAAATGACAAAAGCCAAGTACACAGAGAAGGGCGGCGAAAATGATCTATTTTAAAGAAGCACGAATAATACGACAATCTTTACTCATGCATATTTCACTGTGATCACCACACTTTGTCCTATATTCTAGGTAAGGCTCCCGTTAGCAATTAAAACAGATGCTCCGCTCTCCACAGCGTATACCTCACAGCAGCCACTTATTTCAGGTATCATTATTCAAGATTTCTTCCCAGAATATACGAGACACCAATTCTTTTTGCTTTCCTCTATTTCCACCAATATATAGCTTTCCGTCATACTATATAGGACAACCAAACAATATATAAATTTCCAGAGTTAAACGAGCTTGCAATTCTCCATTTAGATAGACTTTTTTTTGCATATGTGAAAAATGAAAGAGAGAAAAAAAAGCTGAAAAATCTTTTAAAAGATCCATTGAGAAGAGCATGATACCGGTGCGGCACGCAACAATTCGAAGTAATGCAAAGAAATATTCATTATTAAACAAAACAAAATGGCTAACCGTTGAGCAGAATCCGCCGATTCGTTCACTAATGGCTGTGAATTTTTTCGATGAAACATATTCAAAAATTCACGAAAATATTCCTCATCCTCTGGAATACGATATGTATCAATTTCTAATAAGTAAGTTGGACTCTTCCTCTCCAAATATTCGTACATCGCCGATAAAGAACGCTCGGCTGCAATTGAGCTTTATTAAGCGGATAATAGTTGAACTTCGGAAGCCCGTTCTTCAATAGATCCTGAATTTCAGTGCTAATCGATTTGACGAGTTTTTGGCGAAAAAAAAGACGTTTTAATGAAATGAGCCTTTTGTCCGCATAATTAATTTTAGGTAATTTTAGCGGACTTAAGTTTCCGGCAGACCAATGACTTTGGCTCATTAAGACTCTTTTTTGAAGGGTAACGCCAATTCAATATACACTTAAGCATATAGCACGCACTGAGACTCATTTACATGCATACGTATATGGCGCACATCTTACGTTAGCGATTATTTGCGGTTTCACAGCATACGAGACAACTTGTACTTTGTTGTGCATTTGTCACGATAACTGACAAACGGAGATTTCGATCTCTATCAGCAGCTAGCCTCTAAAGGACACTTCAATATACTTATGATTTCGCGGATACTTCTAAAGCATGCTACTTAGACGCAACAAACTTCAAGTAATTATATTTGAGCCTAAGTCCTTTCGAAAGAATATATGCGCTTCGATGAATTGTTCTCGATTCGCTAATCGTCGACTGCTAATGTTTGCCGCTCGCTTGGTTAGCTTAATTGATACAGAACAACCGGATAAACAGAAACTGATAGCTCGTATCACGAGCCGAGACAAAAATTTTATTGTTGACCACGAAACGGCTTATCCATCCATTAAGCAGCTTCTTACATAGCGATTATTTTTTTCCGGATTACGATCCAGATATCCAATACCTACAGTCGAATCTTGCACAGTATAATCATGTGCCAAGCGGATTGATCAGCTTGGTGAACGTATCAATCATCAATGCAACCCTCCTCTAGTTTAATAACAAAATGAATAGAACAACCGTCTAAGATAAACAATAAAAAATTCAGAAACCATTAGAACCATCGTGAAAATAAATAATGTTGTGCCAATTTTTTAGTTGAATATAGTCGATAAGAATTTCGTCGGCAAGTGGCCGAACTGAAACCGAAAACAACGATTCCCCTTCGTGACCGTCTGATATCTCCCAGTCGATTAGAGGCACCTAAAACCGATAAGTACAGCTAGTTGAGCTTCGCAGAAAATTCAAGTAGAGCTCATGATATTTCCTAATCAATAAAAATGACTACATCTACAGGCTTTCGGAATGTTTATTTAAAATCTGACAATTTCAGATTCAAAATTCAATTTGACTGGCATTTCATCAAGTAACATAAAAACAATATCAAAAGCGGGCTAAAAAAAGTCAAAATAAAGTATTTGAAGATACCGAAAGATAAGTGTGAGAAGCATACGAATAACGCTTTTCTTACTGATCTTCAGGTAGGGGGTCAAAAAAGTACATATATGCATATTAGAGGAATAGAAAAATGAGCATTAGTTAGTGTTGAAAAACTTGGAGACGGCAATAAAAAAAAGAAAATCTCATGAAAGCAGCGATCGCATTTCACCGTGACATCTCGTTTTTTTCTTCTCTTCACTATTCACAACCTTCACACAATGTTTTGTTGCCCTCGTCACATGATATTCCGGATCCTAAATGCTCTGGACGCTAATATAAGCGGAAATGAAAGGAAAAGTAATGATGAGTTTACTGTTCATTCCATGCATGCTAGTTTTTTATTAGCATGGATCATTTACATGATAGTTGTCATTCAGAAATCGTTTCTCTAAATGAAAATTTTTCAATCTTGTAATTTTCAGAAATCGTTTTTGTAATTTTTACAGCTTACTGTGATCCTTGTAAAAAATGTCTATATTTCCGCATCAACCGACCTATATTTTCTCGGACACTTTATTTTCATTTAAAAAAATGCGTTTGACATCTGATTTGGCCCCATAAGGACAACCAAGCACATAGCAACAATGAGTCACTTTTTTACAATCACGAAAAGAGAACCTTCATTCGTTTTGCAATTGAGCTATAAACGCCAAAAGAGTTGGGCGTTGTGCCGGCAAGCATCACCATAAATCCCAATTTTAGCTCCTCGCAGACTGAAATTTATATTTCCTACAGAATGCTTATTAATTACATGAAATTGACTTATTAATTATGTAAAATCAAAAATTGGTTCTTTAACGCTAGAGGCTATTCTTCGGCCCAATCATTCTGAGCTATTAAAAGAGGCCACAGGCAAATTTATTTAAATAAAGAAACGCCTATAAATTTCAGGTATTTTTCAAGTGGGTTGCGTGCAGTATTAAGAAGAATTTCTCCATACCAAACGAATTGGGATCATTTGCAATAAAACAAAAAGCTTAACACGTAGAAGTTTATCGCCGTTTTTTCTGCCGACCGAATGAAAAAAATAATTTTATTTGCAGTCAGTAATAATTTTTGTAAGCAAATATTAATAAGCGGAAATTAAAGGAAAAGTAATGATGAGTTTACAGCAGTCAATAATAATTTCTGCAAATAAAACATTAAAGAGCGCTTGCAAAACAAACCACTCTATATGTTATGCCATTTAGCTTATTAGTTAACATAACCTTTTATTCATTTGAGCTTATTCGAGTTCCGTTTCATTAAGCTGGCCTCCTAGCGAAAATCACAAGAATTGTCTATTAGTTGTTTGCATGAAATTCTTACAGTCTTATCGCATACATTACTCCAGTATTCTATTGTTGCTCTTGTCTTTATTTTATGTTGGCTTTAAGTGAACATTCTCTTGCAAAACAATTTTCCAAGGACCCTAGAGAGTCAAAAACATAAACTGCATATCATACGTAATAAAAGATGAGAAGAAGCGAAGAAATATAACATACATAAATGTGATAGGAGGCAATCGCGAGCGCCCTATTGTTGCTATAAGTTTTCGATTTTCTAGAATCCCCAAACCACAATAAAAGATGAAAATGATGTGCCGTTTATTTCGAATCCTTGAAAATTAAGTATAATTTTTTCCGGTTTCACACCATGAAAAGAAGATAAAAAATTTGTTAACTAAAATCGGAAAGATGCCAGAAGAGAGTCGAATGTTGCATTGGCGGTAGATGACGAACGCCAAGTACCACATCGAATGCGTTTTGTGTACGAGAGTTAAGCCAAAACTCAGCCATACGCATCATCTCCAGTACGGCGCTAGCCGAACTATTGTCGAGCTCGCTGGTATCCACAAATGCTCCTGGACCAAGCAATTCAATATTTCAACTAGATTTACTACGTTTCGGAACATATGACAATAGTGTACAGTTACAACCGCTAATGAATTTTGTGCGAAAAAAAAATTTTAAAAAAATTTTAGGTTCTACAAAGATCAAATACTTACGAGTTGAAATGTTATGCTGAGCCCAACGTATTCGCTCATAACACAGACGTATGAAAAGAAATGAATCGTATTTCTTAAATGAGTTTTGAAAACAACAAAATCTTTCAGTGTCAATAAATTTCAAATTTGCTTACGTTTCTTCACGTTTCAAAATTTCCAATTAGAACTTATGCCCCTCCGCTCCTCCCCCCTCCCCCTCCTA
>JPKZ01002830.1:182184-196942 GCA_000803305.1 Toxocara canis | reverse complement strand
CCAATCCTCATTTCCACTGTCCGTTGTTTCGCATGAATTTCAAAACTGCATTGGTCACTTTGAAAAACCTTCACTAGAAACCATTTAGCAGAATACTGGAGAACTTACTGAGTGGCACTTTCCTCGGATAAGAGTTACAAAATGTGAACAGAAGTGGAAAAATATATAAGCCATAAGCGAGTGATTGTTGCAGCATCCGATCGGACAAGCTGTGAATTTGGATGACGTGTTAAGCGTCTTCTCTTCAATGAACGTCGAAACGGAGAGATAGGTGTGTGGGTATTGGGCCGTTCGTTGTATATGAGTGCCTCTATGGAGGAGCGCACTCGAGCAAATCCAATTTCATGCCGCAATTGCGCGCGGCACACTTCAATTCCCAACGTACCGCCACCGCTGGCCGGCAAACAATTTCAACGACGTTTTCAATTTCCGTTTCTTCACTGACGCTCATTTCTTTCGGAGTTCTTTTTTTCTGCTAATCCAAATGCATCATCAACTGTTGTGATGGCTAGTGTTGTTTGCTTGCAGTTATTCGTTTTCTTGACATCCTATTGAGATCATAGTGCATTTTTATTCACGATCGACGCAAATTGTCATCTTCATCATCAGACGAGTAGTTCGTTTTTTTTTCCGGTTCAACGTCTTCAAAAGAGACACAGAGTCCGTTTTTTTTTTCGTGTTAAATGAAGTCAACTCCCTTCCAAATGAATGATTTCTCGATCCCATTCCAAATAATTATTCGACCCTGCTTCCGAACGCTTCTCTTCGACTACTTTCTGATAAGATAACTTCAGTTTTATTCCTGATCCAAAAGGTTTCGACTGCACAGTGTTTGATAAGACATTATTATATCTTCATCTAAATGAATTTCACGACTTTCGCAACTTGAAGCCATCGCGAGACGTGATGTCAAAGATAACATGATGAAATGATACATCCCGACAGTTTTATCACAAATTCGAAACAGAAACAGCGGTTGCTATCATAAAAGCACTAACAACGCTGCGCTTTCGAAAACCACCTCAACGGATGCTGCTGAGTTACACGAAAAAAAAGAAATAGCGCTAAGGAATGGTTTTCCTGGAAGAATCCGCACAATACGGTGTTGTAAGCATTCCGTCTTTAATCCTTTAGAATGCAGTTCAAAATTAAGCATGGTACGCATAAGAAGTATGGCATAACAAATCACATAGGCTATGCAATACAATTACAGAACTATACGAGTTATGTTATGGAGAACATGATCACTTGACCATCACGAACCTACCACAACATAGAAATTAGCCATTTTCTACAGCTCTGATTGGAAATGTATCTTCAACTGTCCTGATATGGTGAGCAACAATTCAAAAAATTTCAAACAAAGATGTCAAAGTATACGAAAGCGAGAGCTCAATCAATTCAAAAATTTTGTTCTTCAAAGTGTTATGAGAATCACTGAGAAATTTTCCTAATCTAAACAAAGATGCCCTCTATGATAACATTACATAAGAAATTAGCTGGGTGATGAAAAACCATACTATAAAATTCAAAAAATGAAATGAAAATTGTAAAAAAACGTAAATAAATGGACGAACAGTTTCCGTATCCGTTAAAGTATATGACCTTAAAACGTTCTCTGACATCATTGAGGTTTCTTTTTCTGAATCACTGAATGCTACCATGTGAGTTTCGACCGCAGGCATAATGTATTGCTGCAGAGAAGACACACTGTTTGAAACTGACGTAAACATCGTTTATCATAAATCAAATCCAATAGAGCTATAAACTTCACAACTTTCTAAATGAAAAGGCTTATTTTTCAGTGCCTTCCTAGCACAGAAGTCCCTGATATGGTTACAAGATGCCATTTGGCGGACGATGTTGTTTTCATCAGACTGAGGGAATGGCTCTACGCGCGAGCATAAGTTAATTAGTCGCATTTTCTCAACAACGTTCAACAACACTTCAAAAAATAAAATTTCCATCATACCAGAAGCCGCTCAAACAGTAAATGCTGTCAATAAAAGTTTGAGAACAACATCAGATACATTCGAAATACGTGCTCAGTACAAACATAGACTGATATAAAACCGTACTCAACTGGGATGCATCAAACGAGTAAATACACTGTAGGTCATCGTCGATCAACATTTCGATCTTCGATCAGCTGCCCATTTTGTCGTCGAGGAAATATGTTGTCACTTCGCCTTTACCCTTTAAGTAAGAACTGCCCGACTATCAAGTCAATCAGTCAAAACGAACCCTTCCGCATGTGGCGCGTTGACGGGGAAAATGAGTCTCGATGAGTCTCACGATTATCCATCATCCCTTTTGCCAACCACCCTCAGGAACTGAAAACCCATTCTTAAATCGACGAGTGGCCATATCAGTAAGTTACGTATGCAGAAGCATCCAAAGCATATCTATAGTTAACTTCACTATATATAAAGTCGTATAGCCATTCGTGAACGTTTCTATGAGAAAAAAAAAAAGACAAAAAAATATATGAAAATTAATTGGGGATTCAATGAAAGAAGCAAAACCTTCCGCAGTCGTTCAGTTGTGTTGTTGTTGTATTCTATAAAAAACTTTAATTTACTCTTAGCTGTAATAAAAAAAAACATTTAGCTTTTGAAGAAGGTGAAAGGAAAAGGAGATAGAGAAAGAAACAGAAATATATATGTGGACCTAAATTGAAACATCGTTTGAGGCGTATTGCATCCTCTATATATAAGTTAATTATTCAACGTAAACGAAATCAAACTAATGCAATGCACGGCATACGACACCCTTAATGTATGCAGTCTTCTGCACGGGACTTTGGCTTCACTTCTTTTCAGTTAGCCTCCAGAAATGCCTCCCCTTCCCCCTATGCGCTCATCATTGAGCGACTGCACTTGATGCACGTTTATTACGTACATGAACATATATTTGCTGAACCGCGTACACATTTATCGCTCACTTAATCAGCTGTTATCATGGTTCAAAAAAAAACCCCGTTTCCTATTGTAATATCCACTAAATAACAAGTTAATAATATCAACAAAGCCACTAAAATCTTTCTTCAAGTTAAATACTCTCCAATTTCTAGCCGCTCAATTGATCACGATTTTGTTTACTTCATCGAAATGCAAAATTGCAGAAAATGAGCCCATTGTTGGGCTGATCGAAAAACTCAACTATTGCAAGAGCCGAACGACACAACCGCAATTCTCTGGATGCGTTGTGTCGTCTGTTTGTTGCAGCAAAACCTGATTCGGTTCGTTTAGCATGAGATATTAAATTAGATTTAAGACGCCAAATAAACAGATGTTGAAGGTTGACGTTGATGATTTTAAAATTATGAGCAGCAATGTCTACTGAGGTGTCTGAGGACATCATAAAGGGTGATGTCTCTATGAAACGTGTCAAACTCGAACGTCCTCGGGCAACTAACTCGATGCTCACTGAGTTTTGAATGGGGAATTGATGATGCGACTCATTTGCGCTTTCATCCAATTTGTCAACCATTAGTTGTTATTTCGTGCTCCATTTGCGCGCTGATGAGGTCCAGCGATTCCATATTGAATCCTTTTCATAAATCATAATTACTTCGAAATCGATGATCATGTAACGTCGGAAAGAAAGGGATTATTCTTGCTTTTATGAAACAAAACGAGAACACAACGTTATCCAGGTCCTTTCAGTTTCCTCGTCAGAATGTAGAGGCCATAACCTGACAGACCAACGATGTGAATTAAAAGGCTTTATATTTAAAAGGCGAACAACATTTTTGCCATTTGGCGATTAAATAACTGGCAGTTGCTAACTATTGCCTACAAAGATGAAAAGAAAGCTTCCCAGCCACTCCAATACGTTTAACCATCATCTGTAGGGTGCAACGCAGAGTTTAACGAAATTTATTGATACATTCGCAAAACTCTAATAAAACATCAGTTGCCAACAATAATAAATTCAAAACTTCCTCTTGAAATTACGAAAAAAAACCGAGAGAAAGCGAAACAAACGTAAAATGAGTAATACTAAATTTTGGAGAGAATTTCAGCTAGTTTTGATGAAATGAAATAGGAAAAAATAAAAACAAACTCTTTTTGAGCACAAGTTTGAACTGGGAAATGTCAAAGCGTTGAAAATGCACAACAATGGTCGTGCAAGAAAAATATTCCAAATGCAATACCATTATTGAACTCATGGTCCGATCACCCCAAATCAGTTATCGCACCAATTTTATCATCAGGTCGTACAATAAATATATCCTCAGTTATTGTCGAAAAATATATCCTTAGTCAAAAAAATGACAAAAACCATTTTGTTTTTCTTGTTCGCTGAGATATCGCTTAATCTATAAGGTCAATGCAATCAACGTATCCTAATTTCACTAGAAAACTCCGCAAATTAACACAGTGAAGAGGTGACAGTGAATTTTCGGCTCAACGGGCATTCAATGATCGGTAATCTGCGATTGATTACCTTTTACACGGTAATCAAACTGCGAAGTGTACTAATGTCTTGTGCCGTTGCGAACTGAAAGCATGAGATGCTCCAAGATAAACTCAAAATAAACTCATAAACTCAAGAACAAATATAGCGTGCAAGAAAAGCGAGGTACGACTTAAATTTACGCGCGAGGAATGGTAAGAAGCGACATAGCATTGCGACAGATTTGCTGAAGAGAAATCGAAGAGCAAAAACTTAAGATGTTCATGAAAAGCTAACATATATACGAATGGAAGCACATGTAACTTTTACGGCAATCACAGTAACTTGCAAGGCGGTGACACCTTTCATGGGGACCCTAATAAGTTGTAAGGTAAAATGACAGATGCGCTGTTGCCAACAACTGAAAAACCCTACCAACAAGATTTGTTATAGTTGCAATGACAGATTCTTTTTTTACTACGCAAAGTTTGGAAGAAACAAAAAAACTGCAGAAATTCACAAACCGAATTGACCTCCGGCTACCTTCTCTATTTTTGAATACCTTCTCAAACATGAATACCTTCTCTCTATTTTCAGTTTTCGAACTTCATGGCGACTTGAGTTGATGGTCGACATGGCCAAGAAAAAAACCAGGTAAAAACCTTCCTCTCATTTTTTTAAGTTTCATTATTTTCGATAACGACCTAGAACTGCTCCTCAAAGTCAGTGTGTGACTTTCACCTGTCTGTTGCGATCGATTTGTGACCCTGCCCACCCTCCACTACGAAAATTATGTGGTCTTCCACTTACGACTCCAAGAAACCGAAACATTCAGCAAAAGCACTTGCCAGCTCATCATCGATACCAATATCACCGGATGTTGTCTTCTTAGCGCTATCTCTACCAACAGCCGAACACTTTTCACTTTCCTCGGAAGCCGTTTCAACAATATTCAAATCGATTATGCGTTCAGTTAACCGCTCCAGTTCTGCTTCTTCCGCATCCGATTTGTCTAGCTTCGCTGCCTTACGTAATTCGCACGCTTTCTAGAAATCGTTTTTAGGCACTTCCATATTATTCTTTCCAGCCCCTCGGCACCCCTGCAGCATGTCCTAGTGTGATCATGGTGGACCCCAGTTCAAGAAAAGAAGTGATTATGAATCGTTTTTATGTTCGCAGTACGTATATTTCTAAATAAAGCTGGGTTAACTCCACCGCATTTTTCTCCTGGCAGTAATTAACAGCGCCTTCGTGGCGGGCACATACTACAAACCAATGTTTTAAACGGTGCTAGCCGTACGATAGGATCCGAGCTCCTATTTTTAATAACAGACCGACTGTCAAAGACAGGTTGCCATCCAAGCGATTCAGTCCAAAGCAAACTCATTTCTTAGAACAAATAAAAGCCCGTGAAAAAAAATGGAGACCATATTTTCAAATCTGTAGGAGGTTATGCACTTCATCCGTACGATGAAGATCGAAATAAACCGATAATCGAAAAACGTAAAAGCCTAAGCAAGCTAAAAACACCTTGTAAGCAGGTTCCGTAGGAGGTTGTACCACGGGCGTGTAAACGTATCTCTGTCGCTCGAAAGTACCATAGAGAGCGGGCAATTCAAGGTCATATGTACGATCCGAGTCCCATCCCGAAAGATCACCACACGCCACAAACGGAACCAATACTCGATTAGCACCTTGTAAACTATTCACTGTCTCGTCTGAAAAAAACAAAAAGACACAAGAACGTCCAAAAGACCTAGATACCATACCACAGAATTCCGAATTTTGAGTCGCCAACAATCAAAAATCCAAAAATAGGCCTTTTTTTGGTTAGCAGCAATCAAAAGTTCAGAAAGTTAGCCATACCTTTCCTAACCCTGCACAGGAACTGGCAAGATTTAGATAAAGTCGATCAATTACTGCTAAAAAATAGCCACGGCTGAGAATCAAAAAAATTATTAAACTTTTCTGGATAAAAGTCACCCATTAAATGAGATACGCCATTAGTAAATTTATGTACCGTAATCAGGTGCAAACATAGGATTCTCCATTGTGGGTGTATATCCAGGCGGAAGGTGGAAACGTTTGCATACGACGAAAGCTTCTGAAAACAAAACGCTTCATCAACAGATGACGGATCAACCAGTAATTCATTACCTATCGCTAACTAGCTTGGTGTTACAAAAGCCATCCCTTCTCAACATATCCAACTCCATACACACCGCAAACTCTCTAATTCAGATTCCAACCACAAAGTTAGCCTTGCCTTCCTCCCGTTTTCCCAAATGTAGGTCAGCCGCCATCCTACAGTTGAAAGCCCGTAAATACCTCCTTCTTCGAAATCTGCTTTTTAATTGGACACGTTATTTCAAATAAAAACTCCTTAAATTCGGCTACTTCCTAAATTCCTCCCCGCCCCCTTCCTCCTATAACGCTGGGGTGTCACATAAGCCTTTCTGCAAATTTCATGCGCCCCCCGGCCAGCTGGTATCACAATTGCCGGGTTTGAATTCAAGAAGATGCAGTATTACTTTCACTCTTACAAATAGTACACCTTCACAGCAGAACAGGAGCCTTCTAACATGCTAAGCATTTTCGAATTTAGTGAACGTAGCTGGAATGTAAATTTACAACGCCAGTATATAAGCTGCCATAAATCATGGTATAACATTTCTACCAAGTGAATTGCTCCTGCCATAAGAAGTTTAACCCGAACTCAACAGACTTTAACCGTACACTTTAGCCATTCTGCCACAACGAGAATAAGACACTCTTTAAATTACAAACCTTTATCAGTAAACTGATAAATTTCCACCGCATCATTTTAGCGACCCTAAGCATTAAATTATATCTCTTTAAATTTCTATCCAAAGCATTACCATACGAGAGACACACCCCTATTTCTTTTTGAAAAACAACGCGAACACAGCTTCTCTTCCCAGTATAAACAAAAGTTCTTACTGGAGTCGATGTTTTGACTACTGTAGCTACCGTACGCTGCATATTTCAAAAATCCTGCTGCCTTAATGCAATTCACTTTCATATTCAAATTTGTATCCTTCCACCAATTTATTTTTTGAAAATCTTAAGGCATTAATTAACGATAAAGAAAAACAAAACAAAGCGAAACGTCTAAGAAACTCACCACAACTACTTTGTCGACTACTTCTCGGTTTTGCACAATAGACTTCATCAAAGAAAAACTTCAGCTGAGCGTATAGTAGAGAAACGTTTTTGGCACGGAAGATCTGAAAAAGGTTTGGTGCTAAAAGTACTTATAGAAAAGAAACAGATGGTAAGTAGTAAGTAAGTGCAGTTGAACCAAAGCGTGAATTGGTAAGACGTTCAATAACGAAGAATCGGACCGACCTTAGCAACAAAACTGCCTGACTCCTTCAGCACAAAAGTTGTAATGTTCAGTGCCTGCAATTAAATATGAAATCAAACCTCAGCAAAACAAGCAACAATAAAAATTTGCAAAAATCACCACCAACTAGGAAAAGTCAAAAGGCAACATTTCCGCACAATATCTCGCAGTTTTGCGAGCATCACGGCTAAAATGGCGCTACTTATTCAGCAAATATTAATGTGAGGCTAACAAAACGGATAAATAATGGATAAGTAATTTGGACGCGTACGAAGACTTTTTAAACGAGTCTGCTGAGAACGAAGAAAACATTCGAGAAGCAATGCAAATCGTGCAACAAAAACACCTTCCACATATACGGGAACCACTTTCTCTTCCTCCTTTCACCTTGTCATATCGCTCGGACGAATCGGATCAAAGTGCTTTTACAGTGTGTGCAAATCTTGTGATATGGGACGGGTCTAAACGAGAAATAATAAATAAAAACTAAATCCCAAACGAACACAAACTCAATAATGCTGCAATTTTACGAACGTATGAAAGACAATATAAAAGAATTCATAACAATTACACAATTCATAGCAATTAAATAATATTTAGATTGTCTTACCGCTAGTATGAGCTGACTTTGCATGTACTCATCGAGAGAGTGTAAGCCGGTCACTAAAATTCAGGCTAATTTTGTTGAATTTTTACAAGCGTAGAAACAATGCAAATCGCGCAACAAAAACACTTTCCACATATGCGGGAACCATTTTCTCTTCCTCTTTGGCTGGAACCAAAGAAGCTTTTCATCATTCTCAGGCAAAAGGTGCCGCAAAGCGAAAACTATTGCAGCACCTATTCTACGGTCATTGGCCGCCACATATTGAACGTCATAAGTAAATGAACGTCATAAATTCAGTGCAGTTTTGACAATTCCGCCTATGAAACCGTCGACGTCATGAACCTTCAACAATAATGAAGATGGCGCAGTAATGTATTCATGGTTCAGCTGCAGCGACCCGCTTTATTAAATCCTCTGATAAAAACTGATTTAACTTTGATTATCACTGTGTTTTGCGACCGTTAATTACTTTCCAAGCACCAACATCACGTTTGTAGATTGATCGATGAGCCTTAATATCGACCAACGAGTCAGCCTGTTAAACATTATACTTGTCATTCATCGTAATTTTCTAGCTCCAATAATTTCCTAGTTGAAATCATCGCACAAAAACGGAGACCTACATAAACAAACAGTTTTACGCATGATGTCCTTATGACGAGCTTTGCAAACGCAAATTTGCAAAAATGCGTAAGGACTGCGATTTGTGAACAATATTTTACTTTAAAAAAGGCAATATTTGAGTAAAGATTATTTTTAGAAAGAGGCAACATTCCTAAAGTAAATAAAAGATTCGACTTGAAATATACCATCGGGTGCACCATCGCATACAACCAGATCGGCTTTCGAACCTTCAAAATGCGATACTATCGACTCGGCTGTTGAAGACTGCAACGAAACACAAAATTCATACACAGCTCAAAGCTTACTTGCTAACAGAGAGTGCAAAAAATTTATAGTAGTTATATTGTGCATTTATAAAACTACTTTGAGCCATCGACACAGAAACTACGTAATAAAAGGATTATTTCTACATAACATATCGGGCGCTTTGCCGCTGCAGAATGTCTTTCCGGCCGTAGTGTTCACACATATGGCATTCACACATTTCTTTCGCCAATTACAACGTTCACTGCTTTCAGTCAATCGCCATTCTATCAGAACTTGTTGATCGATGTTCCACGCAACTGCAAAGCTAGTAACCACTTCGGACTTCACTTGCTGCAGTTCCGCCCTTACTATAACGTTCCGAAACGCCCTACTTCTTCCAGCTGCCTTCTATTTCGGCTTCTCATCGCTTAACAGCATCAGCTTCATCAGTAAACTGTCAATTCACTGCGGGACATGGACGAGTAAATTGAAGATTCTTTTCTGAACTTGCTAACAGACAGCCGACGCCTTAGGAATCTGTGTGGCACTCCTTTGAGAATGCATCCCACTCATAAGAGAAACATTCGAACACCACTCCATCTGAGCAGCTGAACATTCACTGGGCTCATTCTCTTACCGAAGCAATCAACTTCACATCGGTTTGCTTTGTTGCGCGATCAACGCAGCGAATAAAAACAGTTGTTTGTTGCACAGCTGAATAGGGAATCATCGACATAAGAAGCGTAGTGGAAGGGGCTGCCGAAAAGGGGAGAGGGAGCGGACGGGATAGCAGGATAAGAGGAAGAGGCTTGGGGCGAAGCATTTATAAAAGTAAGATTCGAATGGTCTAAGCTCCGATGGCCTGAGATATAAAGGTTTCTAGTTTCTTTAAGATTCGAATGGTCTAAGCTCCGATGGCCTGAGATATAGAGGTTTCTAGTTTCTAAGATTTCAAATTCGAATTCGCCCTCATAGCAAAGCGATAAGAAAAGAGAAAAGAAATATAACAGAAAAAACATTAAAACTGATATAACAGAAAAGGAAAACATCTTCTGTGATTTATTGGATCGACCAAACTACCTACTACTAAATGGAACAGTAGTCCAAAACTTAAACTGCTGGAACGGAACATGAAATACCTAGGACAACTGCCTAATTTTTTTCCCGTCTGCCACAAAAACAATGAAAAGCAAGAAAGAAGCAACAGGGGACCTATGACAACTGATGAGAGAACGAAAGGAAACGATTGTGAGAGCTTCAGTTCACTGCCCCCCTCCTCTTTCGATACAGCCCTCCTCTTCCCAAATTCAACTCTCGAGCTTAGCTCTTCCTTTGAAGATGCCACTTGATGCAATTTCTTTCTCCAAAATAACTAGTCATCCTTTCTTCAGAACGTCACTTGACATATCCTCTACCATCAAATTCGGTCTTCCTTTCAGGCAGAATGAAGTGCTGGTTGTCCTAGATCCCATTCAGCTATTTACAATCAAAGGTTTCCTACACAGTGGACACAAAATTCAATAAAGAAAATCAAAAACAATCGACAAAGTCAATAACTCAAACCTTACCTCCGTAATGTCGCCTTGCAGCTGCACTACACCAGGCAGCGGGGACATCGGCTGCAAATCGACGGCCACTATTTTCACCTGAAATTCAGTTCCAGTTCATCCATTCAACTATGATCACCATTATGAGGAGCTCATCTAAATGCTCAAAACTGATCGCAAACGACGATTCGACCGACCAAAATCTAAGCATACAAGCGGCACGGTGAACTTCGGCTGCGGATGAGAGAAGTGGGTAGCTATCTTTTACTGAGACCATAATAAATTAAAAATTGACATGGATAACATTAAAATATGAGTTCTAACAATTTTTCTTTTAGGACCAGGTCACCTAGCATTTTTTTGCCCCTCCCCCCATATTTTTCGTTCCAGTACTGAAAAAAAAAAACAAAAAGTAACAATGGAACGCGACGAATGCCATTTTCTGAACGAATCAACAGACGAAGAAGCACTTCAAAAACAGGAACAGAGTGACGTATCTGGCCGATTGGTTCCATATATCTTCGTATCATCTTGTACAACTTGCTCCATATCCGTAAAAAGTTGAAGAGATACTTTGTAGCTGCTGAGGATGAATGAACAGGTTTGTATTAAATCTCGTAATGAATTTTTTTCTACCAGTAACAAACTAACTTCTTTACTTCGTTCCCATATTTCCACATTTTTCCAGTGCAAGCCACCCGCCACTATATCACACCGCAGAACAGTTTCCTCCTCGACAACTCACAAAACATGAGGCTCTTGGGGCAGCATTCAGGATAATGCGATGTTATCCAATATAATAATCGAATTTCCATAGCCGGACGATGTACCAATATCTTTCCTTCCCCCTCCTCGTTTGGTACAATTCTTTTCCTGACGCGTATACATTTCTCCTATTGACATCTTCATTACTATGCAGGCAATATATATACATTTCTCCTATTGACATTTTCATTAGTATGCAGGCAATAACGTTTCCATTTTGTTTCGATCTTGAGCCTTTTGTGGCAAAAAATTTAAAAATCCCTGTCAACAGCACCTCACATGACCGGTGATGGTTTGTGTCCCAAAAATTTTGCATCCTACATAGGTACGGTAGAACTGGAGGACAGTGTTTGCACAACGGAACGAATAACATGAATTTCTCGAAGAATGGAACTGGACGATGTCAAACATTACTCATGCATGAATGGAACGGAAAACGATCCAGTTCGAGAAACATATAGATCCAGGTTCACAGTTCAGAAACGAGAACATACTGAATTCGGGGAAAGTGGTAAAAAGTAAAAGATAGGCCCAAAGATACGTTAATTCGCTATGCAGGACAACATCATTCAAAACCTTCCAAATGAAACAGCTTGGTCTAAATAACAGAACTTATGTTGGAAAAAAATAGAATGAGATCGTATAGAACAAAACTTCCAGAGAAAGAAAATCTGCCATACAAATGGTGGAATTTTGAAATAAAACTTGGAGAGCTTTTTCACTTTTATAAAAACTTAAACAATAGGATAAAATGAATGAACCTCTTTACGTTTTGATTCGTCGTTTTCACCGAAGTAGAGTCGCTTAGAAAGTACCTGACTCCAACTGCCAGGCGCAGCACATAGATCGACCGCTCGACTCACACCTAAAAAAACTTTTTTTCCCGATCCTCAACAGAACACACCTTGATGCACTGGAGCAAAAATAGCCTCTTCCTTAATACGACCTCCCCAGTTTTCAGCACATTTTAAAAAACAGTCTTTATTGGGTACGGTCATATCTCCTCAAGATATAATATGTATGCTTAACATCCATATTCGTAAAATTGCTGGAATAAAATATAAGAAAGAACTAAGCAGAGTGAAGTATTAGTATGATATTATATGGGAGTAACTGCGTTAAACCGTACTCCTTCTTCTGGACGCGGTTTGACCGAAGCGCGAATGTAGACCAAACTGGGATAACTAAGACCAAGTCTTCCTATCCTTGAGGGGTTGAAAAGTGATTCTTTCGTCGCCATACCAAAAGTGATCTTGTCCTCATTTCTAAACTGAGTCTTTCTTAAGGCTGAATGGCACAGACACGAAATTTCCGCTGTGCAACGCGGATAAATTTAACTCATATTAAGTAGTAAGTACTTGGTGAGGTAATACTAATGCCTAGAAATCCACATGCTGTCGA
The DNA here is from genome assembly GCA_000803305.1 of Toxocara canis. Classification (NCBI taxonomy): domain Eukaryota; kingdom Metazoa; phylum Nematoda; class Chromadorea; order Rhabditida; family Toxocaridae; genus Toxocara; species Toxocara canis. The sequence goes on along the minus strand of JPKZ01002830.1, from coordinate 183,984 downwards.
CTGCAGCATTCGACCTCATCAAACGTGCTCTGAATTTGAGCAAGAGATTGAATTTCAGAATAGATTATGTGAAGGACGTCTTCAAGGAACAAGGAGGAAGAAACAAATCCGAAGACCGATCGCATTTTAATTAGTGCGCACACAAGCGACGTGTCCAACAAACTAGGAATAGGCTGATTGGAAAGTACACCCAGTAATACGAGACACTGTACGAAGCGGATTGGCCAAAGTAGACCAAAGCGCGGAGAGAAGCGCGTAAAGCGTTCAAAATGGAAGCACCAAATTCGAGGCTAAGCCGTAGTACGATTACTTCCTGAGTATTCCTCTGTTTAATTTTTAGTCTGAATTTTCAACTGTATGCAAAAACATGAAGTTAAGAAAAAAAACCTTCTAAGATGTTGAACTCATCATCGATCTGCATTAATTTGAACGCACTTCGTGCTCGCCATCCCTCCTCCTTTGCCATCCGATAGTATATATCACGTTTGTCCTTTGAAGTTTTACCCATCTTTTACTTGCTGAAATTTTCCGCTGTGAGAGAATGCTCTCGAGGAAAACCATACGAGTCTGAATTTTACAACCCAAAGCACCGCAAAACGTTGCAATGTTCACCTCGAATACGCAAATTCCTTCTCTTTCTACGTCGTTCGTCACGCAAAATGGACATTCTGCCAGTGACGGTACACTTAGCCACACACGTACGTGCGCGAGAGAGACGGAGAGGGAGGGCAGGGAAGAGACGGAGAGGAGGCTCGGTCTTGACAAGCGACGCCGCCTCAGCCAATTTAGCAATAGAAATATCGCAATAAATCTGATGATATGTAAAGCAAGAACTGAGAACCGAGGCTGTGCCCATCGTAAAGAGCATTGAAAGCTCTACCACCACTAATAATAACCTGGGCTAAAACCTGATACATCCTTTTATAAACGATCAATTCCTCAAAGAATGAGCCACTGATGAAAAATGAACGGTCGCTAATATATGTCAACTTACAACTGCCTATAAGTGCGTGAAGTCCCTAGCATTTCATAAGCCTTCAATCAGCACAATGAGTGACTTTCGAACAAATATCCAAAAGTTTACTACTGCAGAAAGAAACCGACCGAAACGACAGTTGTTTAAATCGTTTCGGGTAACTTGTCACTCAAGCATACAATACTATGAAAAAAAAACGAAGCTTATCTGCTTATTTCTTTACTTGAAAATGAAGCTGAAAAATAGTCAACCAACTCGCTCAATAAATCGAAGGCTTTCGCAAAGAAGGCAAGAACGCGCAAAAAGTTCTTACCATCGAAGCATTTCATCCAACAACAATATTTATTTATTTTTTTAAACCGTCAGCTACGGCTTATAAAAATATAACAAACTCGGAAAACGGATTAAGCAGTAAAATTTTTATGCGTAATTCATTCAGCAATAGACATTTTATCGAAAATAGTCACAACTGCTAATGCAAAAGGAAATCTGTTTTCTGAAATGTTATGAAGGCAACTTCAAATTCGACGATTTAAGTAAGAAGCCAGAAAGCAATCAAGTGAACAAAAATGGTGGATTTCATTGTTCTTCAAATAACATATCGCAAACAACAACGACAGGAAACATAACAATCACGATAACACATATTTAATATTCAATGGTTCAATACCGTGTACTGGAAACAAACAAAATTACACAACAGATGAGATAAGAGGCACATACGAACGAGGACAGGGGGGGAGGGGAGTACAGTTAAAATTTCGACTTCGGAGACGGCACCCTTCTACCTAAGTGCAACAAAAAAAAACCTGTGGCACACCCCC
>JPKZ01002830.1:147090-182174 GCA_000803305.1 Toxocara canis | reverse complement strand
ATAGATCTTTGCTAATGGAGCAAACGTTCACATCAAAAAGAGATCAAAACGAGAATCTGATAAAGACGGTTAAACAGCAAGCAAGTGGAAAGACTACCAACAAGTGCTCCAAAACAAAGGAACTTATTTTGGTGTTTATCCTGAGCAGACGGAAGCAATTTTTGACTCAAGTGGGTGCAAAAAAAAACATGAAGGACTGTGACAAATGTTGGCTGCCTGCGGAGGAGGAACAGCTGTTAGCCGTTCTATATGAATCACAGTAAGCATGCCTAACACGAAATATAAGCTCGGCCCTAAAATCTCTAAGCTACGCTTTCAGAAAACACCGTCCAAGAGACAAGAACGATCGCAAAATTCAGCAGGTTGATATAACACAACTGCGAAACTCCGGCAAACTAGGTTTCGAACCTCCAGTCAACAACATGAAACCAAACCGCCGATGAAGCCATCCAAGAACACCCATGTAAAACAAAAAGTTTTGTCGTATTTCTAAAAACCTTATTTCGCCATCTGCCACTGAGTGAGATGTAACAAGCTCACCTAAGATGACTACTTGTTTTCTGCGAGTTTTCGTAGACAGATGAGGATGGTCGTACCTTTGTGGTGCCTTTGGTTTCGACGGCGTAGCTGACAAAAAACGGAGACTTAAACAACAAACAAATTTTCTCATGACTTCAAAAATGAACGAGAGGGTAAATACTTCAACACTGGTCATGCAGTTAAACAGTAAATGCGTGAAATTCATATCGCAGAGATCAAACCAACTTGGGCTAGCAGAATTACACGAGAAAGGAGCACCAATTAGACAACACCACAACCTGTTTTCAACCGTAAGTTTGAAATACGAAATATCTTATTCTTAAACTTGACGCTGAGCGGTCCCATCGGTTCGTCATCTCGAGAAATGTGCGAAGGAGACCCGGATGAGCTGGCGAATAATATAGCGCCGAGGTTGCTGCAGCTAGCACTATCTAGGAAACTACAGACAAATCGCATACGCAACCACCGAAGAAGCCATCAAATAAGAAGACAAACAAATGCTATGCGAGTCCATCACCGTCTGTGAGTCGCCAATTATCCAAATCTTACGCGAAAGGACATATCTCGACAAATCGACACTCAGATTATCAGCGTGGACCAAAGTAATCACGACCATTTACAGTTTGGTCTGAATCCCATGCACATCGCGATCGCTAAAAAGAAAGCGCCCTTCTAAAATGCAGTCTCTTCCACATGTATATGTACGATATGATCATACTATAGACGAGCTGAACTATGACAGATTGTTACGTAGGAAGGCTAGAGAGGAAAATGAAAAAGCTGGGGTTATAGGCTTTGTCGTTAGAGATTTCGGAATTGTAAAGCTAATGTTGCACTTATCGCGTCGAGTGCAAACTCAAAACCAAAAAAAAGAACAGCCGAGCAACGCGAGCGCTGCAAACTTGTAGCAGATGTCCGCAGCTCCATTCACAGATACAGACTGTATTCACGTTCAAAGGCACAAAAAGAAAAAAATGAACGCTATCGCAACCGACGATCATCCCTTGTGATACACACCGTACACATGCATGCGATGTTTTGTATGTATTGGTGTTTTTGCGGCATTGGGTCTTAGCATCGTTTTCGGCTTCGCTTTCTCCTAACCAACGTTTTCGACTTCGTTCGCCCTTAGCCACCGTTTTGGCTGCGCTCTACCCTAGCCACTGTTTTCGACTTCGCCCTTTCTTACCCGACTGATTTTGATACGACTAAATCCGAAGATGGCGAACATCACCTCACCCCCCATCTGAACCAAAAGGACGAGAGATTTCTACAGCTAACAAATGACCGTCATTTATCTCGCCGATTGCCTGCTCCCAGTACTTCTCTAGCTTCTGTTGCAGATAACCAGCCACCTAACAGTACGAACAACAAGACAACGAATAAGCCGGTGCATATACCTGCGAGCAGAAACGTGACGAACAAAAGACGAACGCAACAATTGTACAATGAAATGCGACTTGCAGCACCATTCTCAATAGGGGAATGATGAGGAAGCAGTTGCTATGATGTCTGGAATGTTTATAAATGAGAAATCGTTAACATGAGAGAAATTTCTAGAAATCCGTGACGCAGTGAGAGAAGAAGAACCTGACTTTCTTGCTGGATGCGAAACATGGTTTCATGAAAACATCCCACTGAAGCTATATAATGTAGACGGCTTTGATATGTTTAGCAAATTAAGAGAGAAAAATGAAAGGTGGAGAGATAAGCGTAAAGTAAAAACACCGTGCGAAACAACTTGACTGTGCAGCGGAAGCCATCGACCCCATGCATAAACAATAGCGGCAAAATCTCAACGGATCATTCTGGCAACATTCTGTAGACCCGAAAAGTGCCGGATTGAGAAAGCGTTATCGAACTGAGACACAGTCCTCGGAAACGAGCGTTCAACTACCGTCATAATCCACCTAAATTGGAATCCGGAACAGGGACCCTTACTCGATCAGCAAAAAAACAGAAACCTAAAAACTATCAGCTTTCGAATACGCGTTATGGGAATTTGCTGGACGTATGCTTCAGCTTCGAAGACCACAGCCAACGCAACAATACCTCAGTGAAATCGCATGCACCTACCGGGCTATGCACTAACAACTGTCGCAAAACCGCGAGTGCAAGATACTTCGCTCGAAATATTATGCGAAATTTATTCCGCGGAAAATCCTCTCTGCAGAAAATAGTCGGTTCGCTCAATGTAAACATAAACAAAGCAATGCTTACCACAAAGGCCTTGCATCTCACCTGCGAGCAGAAAGAACATCCCGTATGATGAAACAATGCTCATCGCCAAGGCCTTGCATCGCGCCTGCGAGAAGACAGAACATCTAGCATGAATGAAGCAATGCTTACCGCAAAAGCCTTGCATGGCGCCTGTGAGAAGAAAGGTCAACACGAAGAGAAAGGTGTAAATAAAAGGAACGGCTGCCGCAGCTTCAGTGATTTTACCAATTCCAACCATCGACGCCACCTTCATCGCCGATAGCTCATCAACATGTAAGCCGCTTCAACGCTGCTGCGGCCTGGATGGAGAAGTCGGTGAACGCGAAATGGATGAAATTTTTGTTCTCATTATGTTTTGTTTCCTGTTTGCGTCGGATTCTTTAACTCGCTGCCTTTGAGCGGCTAAGTTAGCCCTGCCGTCACATGTCTCTGTTCGTTTCTCGTGTTGATAACTAGGTTTAATTACACAAGTTTGAGGCGGCGAAACGAGACATTATTTCACCCCAGTATGTCGAAGAGAAGCGGATTTTGGAAAAGTTACGAAGACAGGCCAATCAACAATCTGTATTTGTGCAGTCGTCGACGAATACCTTCAAACTCAGCAATATTCATCTCAAGCTTGGGTCATCACAGATTGTTCATCCATTGTTGCTGCTCTGATCGTCTATTAAATAAATCATCCTCCTACAACATCTGTTCGCTCAACTTCGACAACAACCACCTACCTATCAAAGTCATCATAATATATAAAACAACAAGCCGGAAAGTACCAGACCTACTCCCTTATACGTGTGGCAGAAACTGGCGAACAACCCGGAAAACGTACAGCAGTTAACTTGTAAAAATCGACTGCCAAGACACACGAACAAATCCCTTCCTGAGAGTTGCAAACTGTTCAACGAAAATGTGCACGCAGTCGTGACCGCAGTGGCACCTGTGGAACTAAGGTTAAATACTACCAATGTTTGCCAACAGAAATTAGAAGATGGATGTCAGAACGCAATCTTAAGCTGACTTACCGGTATTCTGAAAATGAGGGCCTGAGGACCGACTTTAAAAGAATTAGAAACTTGGGGATTAGTCTTCGACGAGAATATGAAAGGATGTCTCTCAGAAAGGAAGCAAACACGAATGGAACTCAACTAAGCTGCTGCATTTCTCAGAAGCACTTCTGGGAAAAGAAAAGAAGAAAAGTCAAACCGCAGTTAGAGCAGAAATGCTTAACGATTTCCTTGCGACATTAGAAAACTGGTGTAACCCAACACGGAACTAAATCGAAATCCAGCGCAAGGCAAGCTGCCTCTTAGACCACCAAGCAGGGAAGATAAATTAAGAGGATTAGCTAAACCCAAAACAAATAAGGCGGCAGGATTGGACGGGGTTACAAATAAAATGTTGAAAATAGGAAAAGAATCTGCTGACATGAGACTTTCACCACCATTCAATGCAATAATTCAGAATGGGGAATTTATTAAGGAGCGGAAACAGGTGAAGACCAGAGCAATATTTAGGAACATAGATAGCGATCAAGAACAAGCCAACTATCGGCCTATCGGTCTTCTTTCCTATGCCTCCATACTCTGAGCGATGAGCGATGCACGCACCTACAGATCTATCAAGCACCTGAGCTCTTTCTGCCAAACTGCCAGCATGCACTTCGCAGGAGATACTCCATCACAACGAGGCTCGCAGAAATACGTGAAAAAATCTTCCTGAACATGACAACAATAACCTAACCTGCACCGTATACCTAGATTTCCAGAAAGCGCACGATACTGTGAATCCTCCAGAAATCCACTGACAGAGTAAATCCGACTGACAAACTGACAAAGCTCTTAGAGTGCTACTTGGTAAAAAGCAGAATAAGAACACTGGATGAGCAGGGGATTTTAAAAGCGAAACAAGTTCCTACAGGCATCCTGCAGGGAGGCATACTTGCGCCCATCCTTCTTGCCTCCTTATTTTCGGGCGTAAGTGAAGTCGAGACGCACGAAAAAATGATGCTCTTCTCAGATGACGTACAATTTCTGCACACGCGTGAAGAAAGTAAAGAGTTGAACGTGGCGAGTCTGACAGATGAAGATATGAAAAAAAATCATGAAATACCTGAGAGAGGCGCTAGAAATCAAGATGAGTCAGAAACCGCCATCACCAGATCTGAAAGACCTCTGGAAGACCGCGAACTAAAAGGAGTCTGGCTAGTGGGTCCATTCTGAAAATTTGCCGAGAACAAATAACTGTCGAGAATAACATTCGCAACCTAGGTCTACACTTAGACGGTAGCCGAAAGTTCCGATCCCACTTCGATAACGTGTCCCGTTCGTGCACAAAGCTTCTCTACCATATGAAAGAAATAAGGCAATACATAAATACGAAATGCATAAGCATGCTAATAAACGCCTATGTAATCCCTAAAACCAGATCATTACAGCTCATCATCACGACAGCAACAAAAAACCTTAAAATACTGCAATGAGTTGCAAAACACCCATAAGAGTCATTCACAGCCTCAAAAAATTCAAATAAATTGGGGAACACAAAGCCCATTCAAAACTGAGCAGCGCTGAATTTAAAGTAATGGCAGCGAAGATGGAGGGCGGCCAACTTAGTGAAAATCTGAATGATATGCTGACAAAAATAACTCATGGCCGAACGAGGTGCGAAATGTACATCTGTGAAACATTCCGGACAAATTACGAATAGAAAACGATGAAGTATCGAGCGATTTCTTTCCTCAACACACTGCTACTTTCAAGTTAAATAGTGATACGTTGTGATGCAACGATGTTGTACGGAGAAAAAAAATGTATACTTAAGTGAACGATCCTATTCATTAAATGATGTGCAAATCGGGAAGTGAATAATCTTCTTTGCACTATCTTTGTATTGTATTTGTAATATCTTTGTAATGTCGTAAATATAGTCCTTGCCTATCAACTAAATAAAAGATTCGATTCGATTCGATATACGGCATTCTTATCCTCATGAAACACCGGTTATTCGATAGAAGTTTACGTAAATTGCACAGCAATAGGGCAACGACTTTGAGAGCACGCAAATTCATAAAAGATGTACTTATATAAATTGTTGAGGAAAAAACCGCAATCAGAGAGCAAATTCATTAATTCTTATTTTCTGGCTGCACTTTACGTGTACGGCCTAATATATGAAATAGGAGCTTATAAAATTAATAAACTTCCAGAAAGACGTAAGCCTGAGAGAGTGGCAAGAAGTTAAGAGCAAGGCAATAGACTACGACATCAATTTACCATTATTTACTATTATTCTTTGTCCGCTGTGCCGCTGACCCTCTCGTTCATGATACCGTTCATAACTTCGCTCATTTCCGTTAGCCCCGCGACGACACGGCATCCAAGACATCTTCGAAGCATACTCTGAAAAAAAACGTACTTTTATGATACCTTTATTCAGAAGCGCTTGAATAACAATTAATATCTGTTAGCTAAAGTGCTGCGAAAAAAAAGAAAAACTTCCCCTAGCAGCAACTAAAAAAACTGATATTTATTGAATCCATATCCTATGTGTGAAAGAAAAAAATAAGCGAGCTGTTCGCCAGTGCGGAGAACAGTGTAAAAGACAAAAAGTAAATACACTTCGCACATAGCCACAAACAGAAGCACTGATCCTCTGAATGTAGCATTGTCAACTATCGAACAAAACAACTGATGCGGCTTTTTCTTGAACAATTTTAAATAAGAGGTGACAATCATATAGACAGTTGCGCTGCGACGACAACGGCGAACGCAAATCACTTCAGAAATTAAATTTTCCGCACAAAGAATATAAAACAGTTAAAGCGATTTGTATTCGAAATGCAAATAGACTACCCTCACATACAATTCTTAAACACTCTCAAGAATGAAAGCTCTGAAACGATTTACGAACGTCGTCGTCATAACAACAAAGTGAATGTTTATAATTTGCAACAGCGGGCGACTCCTACAAAACGCAATCACTATTTGCTGTTGTATATCAGTTCTGCGAGACATCGTCGAGTGGATACGCTACAACCACCAAAACAACTGATACGGCTAAAGGAGTGGAATATAGTATCACATCTTTTATAAGAAAATCAATTTGGAGGATTGAGATAGGGAGACGGGAGAAACGGAAGGAAAGGGAAAGGAACCGAGGAAGAGTTGGCAGTAAATTATGACGCAATCATATTTAGCGCAACTATTTTAGCGTTTCCACTCGTTCCTATCGCAACGATGCATCGCGTTCACTTGCACATATCTTTTACCGCTATCGCCCATCAAAAAATTTCACACAACACATCTCGAACTAGATTATCGACTAAACTACATGCTTGAAAAAAAAAACCTCCGAATAAATATTTACTTTGAATTGCTTACCTTGCTTAACGACGACTCAATTCGTAGTACATCAGTTATTCAGCGAGGAAATTATCGCCTCATAATGTTTTCCGACAATTCGCTTTATAATGCATTTTACAAAGCACATTGTGATAACGCACGCGTTTGCGTTACCAACACAGTATTTACGTATGCTTGTGGTGTACGCGTATGCAGGTTCATACACACATATATATATATATGTTTATATATGTATATGTATATATACATTTATGTATATATATATATATGTATATGTATATATATATATATGTATATTTACATATGTACATATATACACATATACGTACGTATATGTATATATATGTATACATATATATATGTATATATATATATATGTATATATATATATACATGTATATATATACATATATATATATGTATATATATACGCGTGTGCAAAGTATTTGTACGTATGTATGCCCATTACAGTGGCCGCATTCCAAAGTAAGCATATCGTATCGACGCTCTCGTATGCATTCCTATTTGTTGGTTTGATGGCAATTCAAATTCCCATCAAATATGAGCCAAAAAAAACGATTACATCGTTTTTTTTTTTGGGAGGGGAGGGGTGGGGTTAGCTACAAAAAGTGCTCAAGAAAAAGGAAAAAACGGCCCTGAGACGAAGTCACGTCGGAGTGTGACTGCCAATTTTTTTAACTCGGAACGAAACAACTCCTTCCTTTAGATGATTTTCGAAATTTACCCCTGCGAGCGATTACGCGATTATTTTAATAAGTAAGCGGTATTGAAACTATCGCATGGAAACATTCCTATGTAAAAGTGACTGTGCGTTTCCCCATGAGCGAAATGACAATGCCTCAAGGAAACGGGTTATTAAGAGTACGGAACTTTGTAAACTGTTCCGTTCGATCGTCATCCACAATAAATCACTTAATAACACTAACGTACCAAAGAACTGCACTACTAAAAACATGCGCGTTCTTAACCTCGGCACTCACCCCTCATGGATAATCCCCGTCGAACGGCCACAGCCATCCAAAAATTCATCTCGACCCCTCCTTGCACAAGGCGATCAAAAATTTCATTTCTTTCAGCAGTCACAGACTCTCTGCTGCCTTTCTTCAACCATTTGAATTTTGCAACATGTCAAAAACTTCGAATGATTGATGTGCAACTATAGCCACAAGAATGACAAAACCGATTCCCATACTTTCGAGAATGCCACTTACGACGCTCCACAGCCATAATTATTTCCGTTTTAGTGGCTTAAAACTGCTCTTTGCCAATTTCTCGATGTTTGGTTTTTTTTCGGCTATGAAGCTTTTATATAAATATATATTTCTTCCATTAATTTTTTATTCTCCGTTTCCTGAATAAGTCATTTTTCTTCACAAAGGTCACAGATGGTAAACGCAATATTGATTTGTTTTATATTTATTTGAATTAACATGACACTACAAATTTAATGGTTTGACTCGAGCCACAATATAACAACGCACACACAACAATAAAGTTAGATTCCGATGGTGCGGATGGGCCCGATCATTATTTTCACCAAGTAACATGAATTATAACGCCATTTATATGATTTGTCGGAGCTTTTATAAATGAAATTAGAAAATATCTCTTACTAGCATCCGAAATGAAAAACCATACAGTCACATCTTACCCTCTCCCATGCACACTTTCGCGCCCTTCGCGAAATTTTTCTATTTCAGAAAATACAGCTGAGTTCTACTATCGCATGAATAAGTGTCGTTATTTCGCTCTCCAATGATTAATTCTGATTGGTTATTATGAAAAAAAAAGCAGAGAAAAAGATGGAATAAGTGATTTCTTGCACTTGTTTTTCACCCCACGCGTCGCAAGATGTCTGCGCACATTTAAAGTTTTAGTAAAAAAAAACAATCGTGAATACCAACCCCATTAGTGAACGAATAAACAGAACCAAAAAGTTTAAGCGAAGAAAATTAGCATCTCAAAACGGAAAAACTTCGAAAACTATTTGTTAAAAAAATGTTCAATCGTAATTTCTATTTCTGAACCAGAGGCACCACCCGCAACCAAAAAAAAACCACAAAATTTGCTGATATAGGCATATAGGTGAAATGACAGAATAAAATAAAAGCGAAGTTTTGCGATGCAGTCAGCTGAACGAGATTGCGAACCACCGATATCAGTTCAGTGTCTTTTGTCATCTTCTCAATTAGCTCATTGTGAGAGTGTCTCTTTTCAACGTTTGCCATATTTTATTTGGGTTTACACTTACTTTCTGAGACTCGAATTCACCTGAAGAAAAGGTTAGACTTATGATTTAATAAAGCTTTAATTGACAAGTTACTAATGAAAAATCAACCCGCCCGACATATCCATATGAAGAAATCAGTCATTATACATTTTAAATGATCAACATAAACGGGCATTTCAAAAGATGAATCCATAGGGGCCGCAAAGATTCGATGAATATTAAATTGAACGCAACATTTCATTTAATTGTCGCTTCATCAATATTTTAAACAAACAGTTCTCTTTTAAAATAAAGGATCTGACAAAGAATTGTCTTTCATTAACCCATATTTTTAGGAAAAGTGTAACAAATCAATAAAAGGAAATAAAGCAAATAAAATGCTGAGTTGGATGGAAGGTTCGTACCACTTTTGCACAATACACACTTGCCTCTTATTGGTTTAAAAAATTTTAAGTCACACGTAACGATGTTCGAACAAGGGAAACTGTGCAACGATAAAAAAAGCAGTCATTGCAACGACATCGGTGAATGATGTCAACAAAAGCAGAACCCGTTCATTCAGTTAAAGTTGATGGAGGTGCGACGATGAAGTTTGTGTCTTCTGAGGAACAACTGAAGGCCGAAATCAGTGCAACAATAAGAAGCCTGTTATCGGACTGCTTGTTTCTTTTAATCGTCAATAAGATGCGCAGATCAAAACATGAAATCATTTGATTCGCAAAAAACCCGATCCAATTTCCGAGAATACTTTAACAGGAGAGAAATTTACATTTTTAGTCATAAAGTTCAATTCACCCTTCCGTTGGTCCAAAGCGAATGTCCAAGTGATGTTACAGCAACAAAAGAGATATGAACGCTCAATCCAACCCAACAAAATAATTGTAAAAAAAGTTGAAATAAGAAACTAACCACTAAACATGCGTGTATGCAATCTGCTGACAACGAATAGATGGAGATGCGGGAAAGGAGTCATTGGCGGCGACGATTCAACAAAGCGAAGATGAAGTAACAACGCGACCGCTTGAACATTCAACGGCAACAAGGAACAGCAAACGAATGTACCGCAGTGCTTCACCATAAGTATGACAGCATGCTCGCAGTGTATACCAAAGTATGCTTTCACAGATGCTGTAGCCAGAGTCAAAAAGGGAATATGTGACGTGCAGAGAATAAATATAGACAACCCTCAACGAAGACGAGAATAACAAAGTCGAGCTGAGGTGTAACGATAAGATCGATCAATACGGCGTGTACCTGAAACGAAAGCATGACTCACTTCAAAAAGGCAAGCTTGACAGTTTATGACACGGGGAACTTTCATCACTCGTTAAGCATTTTTGCGTTAAGCATTTTTATGAAGGAAATAGCTGCGATGGAAATGATGCGGCACCGAAAAGTGACAGGGACAGCCGGAACCCCCTTTCCTCACTTTTCTCACTTGCACTTGTAAAACATAAGCCTTTTTAATATGCTGCACTGTCCGCTTCCCCTTAAACGCTAGCGAATGTAGTATGCCACTGCCTTGTAAGCGTTATACGTCAATCAGCCTACCCCTCAAGACTACAGCAAAGGGTAAGTTAGTACTGGTATTTTAACATGCGGTGAATGCTCCAGGGATGGAAAAAAGTTGGCAGCAGATATTTTCAGATCCCATATGAGGACCCTGCAATAAGCTGTCTGAAAAGCCAACTCCACCTCCGTGACGTTCAATGATAGCCGACTGCGAAAGAACCTGCGGCAAAAACCTTGGCAGATCTGATCCCTTCTCCCATCACACCACCCAATCAGCATATCAAAACACTAATGCGCCGAACAAGCCTTTAAGTGAATTTTCGTGTTAATTTCTTGTCCAGCCGTTTAAAAAAAACAAATTCGCATGCGCGAAGTTCATTTTGGTGACGCCATACCAGCACGCATTTTTTTTTCTATTCTGGGAACCACTTATTTGTAAACAGCTTAAGAAGCTCGTTGGCCTGACGGGTGGAATGGAAGGCATCTCCACTCGTTCTCTGACAGCAGAATCACTACTAATTTCTTACGTTATTCCAGCGGACTTTCGTTCGAATGCGCTTGATTATGTCGATTTAGCGTCATTCCCAGAATGTCCACTATAAAGAATGCTGGCGTTTTCTTTTTCCCTTCAGCTCGAAAAAAAAAGTGCAATTCGATAACGCTACAGCGAATAACTCGCAATTTTTGTGAGATATGTAGGAATGAAATTCATCCAAGTTCATAGCAGTCCCAAAACTGAAACGCTAGAAACAGAACACCTGTCTAAAAACAACATAAAAAAGGTATTACCCTCCACCACGGCCACCACCGAATCCTCCTCGCGTATATCCACCGCGATCACCGCCGCGCCCACCTCTGAATGAGCCACGTCCACCACGGCCACCTCGCCCACCTCGCATCGGGCCTGCTCCAGACTTGCCGTCCTCTTCTTCCCCACCTTCATCTGCAAATAACAAATAACAAATCTACGCAACCGTGGCAACTGGACAAAACAAAGGAACAATCGCGAAGGAGTTGTGCCCGCATAATCTCAGTCGTAAAGCACCTGTTCCGAAAGTGGAAGATCGCCGGCTGTCGTCCTATGTACGGAGACAGGTTTCATTCCTCACTACAATAAAGGCTATCGCTGTCGCATAATTTCAAACAAGCCGCTTATTTCATCTGAGTTGTACGCATTTCAGCTGCACTACGGACTGAGTTAGTTATCACTGTGTGCCACTGACGCTATTGTTTAACGTCATCTAGGCGAACATGCGAGTGGCTCTGAAGAACTGGAGAGTGCAAGAAGTCGCGCTCCAGGTTCTGCATTCGACACCATTCGTTATGAATGACTTGTGAATTAATAATAAACAAGACTAAGGTGAACTGACTGCAACGAAACTGACAAAAAAAACCGGGTTAGAGGCGCCTAGGGGTTAATTTTTCAGAAAAGTTACCGTACAAATAAATGAAAATCCGAGTTGAGAATCAGCTGATACAAGAAATAAACGGCATACGGCAGCCAATCGACTGCTTTTTTTAAAGAAAAAAAGATAAAACGGATAATGTAAATCCCCTGCAAACTCAAATGAAACTCGTTTCGTGAACAATATAAGCTCTCAGGCTCTATTACACGCAGCAATAGTAATAACAATTACCACACCAACAAAGACGATAATAATAACACCGAATCGAATTATAATAATACAGAAAACATACCATTTCCGCTTTGATCGGTCCCGCCGCCACTCTGACCGGGTACGAACGAGTCATCGCGAGTCTAAAAATGCTTTAGGCTGAATTCCATTCATCAGCACTACCTACGAAACCGTCCCATTATCGTTTCATAAAATAACACCCCTTAGATACCGTGAAAAATGGGAATATATATGTCGGAAGTTTATATTTCACGAATCATACAAATGGACTATTATTTTTCTTGACTAACAACTTATGTTTACTCGAACCACTTCACATATTACATACTTTAACAATGCAACCGTAAAAGATCACACGCGACCGTATAGACTATAGTTGTTTGAAACATGCAATTATCAGTTATGTACAGCCTTCTATGATTCAATAGCTCTTCCTTCCTTTTTAATACCGCAATTAACAACGAACTGTACTACCGACTAAACCCTTGCATAGGACTAGGAAGTGCCCTTCTTTCCTGAAATAATGCATCATCGGATAACCCCGACGCCGTCTTTAACCAGCTAAACTTGGCCTCCAACTAAAAACCTCCGCCGCACAGCACTTTCTTCGACCATATGTCGTTCGGGACATATAACTTCACCTTCCTTCTGGGGAGGGTAAGAAAGTAAAATAAAAACCGGTTGAAGAGTCTGCGAAAGCGTTTCAAGTACTCCGGCGATTCGTTGGTATGCGGTGTGCGCTGGTGCGATCGTTTCAACTTTGACGTGCAGTGGTCCACCATAATGTGCGTACTGTGGATCACCACTAGCCAGAAGCTCTTGCTCCTGAAGGAACCAATGCTCTCAAGAAGCCTTACATAGTAAATCAATCTCTTCTACAAGAAAACAAACATTGTGTGCTATGTTTAGTCCACTATAGTTCTCTAACAGAGATCAGGTGCCACTGAAAATTGAAACTGTCATCCGCTGACTGACTTACCAACAATTTGAAGTGCCTCGGACCATTTAGAAAACCTTCCGAAAAGCCTATCAAAAAACGTTCACTGTTTTTATGCCAAAGATGAATGAAGAGTTCCGGAAAATAAGCGTTAGAAAATCAAGAAAAACCAAAATGCACAACCACTTATTTAAGGAATAAGAAAAATCAAAGAAACAGAAAAGTTCCTCGATGGGAGCTTCAGCGATTGTCTTTCACAACAGTTCCTCAACTCGGGTCGGTTTTTCTTCCTCTTCCTTCTCTGTTTACCATGTAATTCCTTCAAAAACTTCCGGAAAACGCCTGAAAGACACGGCGTTCCCCTAACGCTATCTCTGCTACCCCTTCCACTCCTCAACCTCAAAAAAAATATATATATATATATATAATCAATGGCCATCTATCAGAACTAAAGTTGCACTTTACAGAAAAACCAAAATGCACAACCACTTATTTAAGGAATAAGAAAAATCAAAGAAACAGAAAAGTTCCTCGATGGGAGCTTCAGCGATTGTCTTTCACAACAGTTCCTCAACTCGGGTCGGTTTTTCTTCCTCTTCCTTCTCTGTTTACCATGTAATTCCTTCAAAAACTTCCGGAAAACGCCTGAAAGACACGGCGTTCCCCTAACGCTATCTCTGCTACCCCTTCCACTCCTCAACCTCAAAAAAAAAAATATATATATATATATAATCAATGGCCATCTATCAGAACTAAAGTTGCACTTTACGAGCAATTTGTGCATGCAACACTGCAAGAAGTAACAGCTTTGATCTTTCGTTTAAATAATCATTTGTTTACTTCAATAGCCCACAATGTCATCTTGTTCGAAATGAAACAACTTTCACTGAAGACGCTAAAGGCAAAATCGAAGATTACCTTCACACGATCTTTTGTAGAACCACGCCCCAGAACATAAATGTGGCACTTGAACTGCTTGGCCAGAGCCTGCAGCGAAGCACCCTTAGGTCCAAGAATCTTGCCAACGAAATTGAAACGAGGGTGCCTGAAGTTTGGGATGAGAATCTGAAAAAAAAAAAGAATACACTACTGGCATAACCAAACATAGCATCAATTCCTAAAATTTCCAGACCAGTTTCAAGCATACTTAAGGAATATAATACTCACGGAAAATAAAGCAACATAATACTTTCAAGCATAGGAAAATAATACAATAATGAAAACAAAGACCAAGCTTCTTCAACAGCGGCCACTCATTCCTTCTTAAATTCAAGCATTTTTAGGTTCGGATTTCGTTTAGCCAGCTTTTGAAGCTATTCGGTCTATTGTTTTTGATGTCATATCCCTCGATAAAGATTTCAGTTCATGACAACTGTTACGCCCCTTCGAACAAGAATTCACAGATATTCCCACAGTTAGCAAGGTTGTTGTTATAAGCATTATGTACATCAGTTTCACAGTTGGTATACCTTATCCTGCCACCTTGAACATACCCAATCGGATTTGACCTTCTCCCGTCTTTCCTCTAGCCTACTGTTGAGCACCGTCAGCCAATCGTACGACATTCCTAGGCGCTGGCGAGGTACAATGTGCACTCCAACAACGAAAAGACATTCCAACTTGTTGTTTCATCACTCTTAGTAAACTGCCCCACTAAAGCTATGAAGTCTTTGCGTCTAACGAAAAGTGACGAAAGTATTTGTGATTTCAGTGCCCCCTCCTCCCATCTGTTTCCACCAACTTTCCGAGTGAGTTGTTTCACAACTAGATCACCGTCTGAATTATTTTGCTCGAATAAGCTTAACCGTTCCGTCTTCACAAATACTGGATCTCGTAGTTACAACGGAGTCAGACATCCATAACATACTTTTTTTGATACTTTGATCGGTTTGGGGATGTCCACCTCCAGCCATTCAGGGTCGATACTGTTCTCAAGTTTGTCTGCCTCCGCGGCCAATAAGCGTTTCGCATTCTTGAACTGTTCGCCCCATTCACCACCCTGTTCCATCAGCTGCTGCTCCGTGTGGATCTCACGGATCACCACCTCAAAACAACTTTCCGAAAACGTTTCAAAAACTGTATTTATGACACTGTATGGCAATCAGCAATATAACTTAAGCGATTCCAAAGTTTTGGGTTTTCTATGAAGACCGTAATTAAGTGCTGAATTTTTTGGGCAAAGAGAGAAGAGATCATAGATTCCTCACGCTTGCAGAGAACGGAGGATGGACGATGCGGAAGGAAAAAGAAATATGAAGCGGAAGTTTTCGAAGAGTCTGAAATGAAATTTGAGGGACACACAACTCCTCAAACACGGCAGCATTCGCTAACGTATTTCTGTGATCTGCTTGCGTCCTACATCTACCGCACCATATCGTAAGAATTCACCTAGGACAAATGACCCTGCACTCTCGCAATAAACGAAAACATGCCGATACCTGGCACACACAGCCAACTTTGTCCATCGCAAAAGTCGCCAGCTAAAGGTAGGTCAAAGATACTGCTTATGTCCCGAACACCCGCTCACCTCAGGCATGTGGGCTCTCACCTTTACGCTAAAAAAACCTTTCCCGGTAAGTCCCCCTAGCTCACCACCTCTTTTGGCAGAGCTATAAAGTGCTCGTTGTGAAATAGAATATATATGTCGGAAGTTTATATTTCACGAATCATACAAATGGACTATTATTTTTCTTGACTAACAACTTATGTTTACTCGAACCACTTCACATATTACATACTTTAACAATGCAACCGTAAAAGATCACACGCGACCGTATAGACTATAGTTGTTTGAAACATGCAATTATCAGTTATGTACAGCCTTCTATGATTCAATAGCTCTTCCTTCCTTTTTAATACCGCAATTAACAACGAACTGTACTACCGACTAAACCCTTGCATAGGACTAGGAAGTGCCCTTCTTTCCTGAAATAATGCATCATCGGATAACCCCGACGCCGTCTTTAACCAGCTAAACTTGGCCTCCAACTAAAAACCTCCGCCGCACAGCACTTTCTTCGACCATATGTCGTTCGGGACATATAACTTCACCTTCCTTCTGGGGAGGGTAAGAAAGTAAAATAAAAACCGGTTGAAGAGTCTGCGAAAGCGTTTCAAGTACTCCGGCGATTCGTTGGTATGCGGTGTGCGCTGGTGCGATCGTTTCAACTTTGACGTGCAGTGGTCCACCATAATGTGCGTACTGTGGATCACCACTAGCCAGAAGCTCTTGCTCCTGAAGGAACCAATGCTCTCAAGAAGCCTTACATAGTAAATCAATCTCTTCTACAAGAAAACAAACATTGTGTGCTATGTTTAGTCCACTATAGTTCTCTAACAGAGATCAGGTGCCACTGAAAATTGAAACTGTCATCCGCTGACTGACTTACCAACAATTTGAAGTGCCTCGGACCATTTAGAAAACCTTCCGAAAAGCCTATCAAAAAACGTTCACTGTTTTTATGCCAAAGATGAATGAAGAGTTCCGGAAAATAAGCGTTAGAAAATCAAGAAAAACCAAAATGCACAACCACTTATTTAAGGAATAAGAAAAATCAAAGAAACAGAAAAGTTCCTCGATGGGAGCTTCAGCGATTGTCTTTCACAACAGTTCCTCAACTCGGGTCGGTTTTTCTTCCTCTTCCTTCTCTGTTTACCATGTAATTCCTTCAAAAACTTCCGGAAAACGCCTGAAAGACACGGCGTTCCCCTAACGCTATCTCTGCTACCCCTTCCACTCCTCAACCTCAAAAAAAAAAATATATATATATATATAATCAATGGCCATCTATCAGAACTAAAGTTGCACTTTACGAGCAATTTGTGCATGCAACACTGCAAGAAGTAACAGCTTTGATCTTTCGTTTAAATAATCATTTGTTTACTTCAATAGCCCACAATGTCATCTTGTTCGAAATGAAACAACTTTCACTGAAGACGCTAAAGGCAAAATCGAAGATTACCTTCACACGATCTTTTGTAGAACCACGCCCCAGAACATAAATGTGGCACTTGAACTGCTTGGCCAGAGCCTGCAGCGAAGCACCCTTAGGTCCAAGAATCTTGCCAACGAAATTGAAACGAGGGTGCCTGAAGTTTGGGATGAGAATCTGAAAAAAAAAAAGAATACACTACTGGCATAACCAAACATAGCATCAATTCCTAAAATTTCCAGACCAGTTTCAAGCATACTTAAGGAATATAATACTCACGGAAAATAAAGCAACATAATACTTTCAAGCATAGGAAAATAATACAATAATGAAAACAAAGACCAAGCTTCTTCAACAGCGGCCACTCATTCCTTCTTAAATTCAAGCATTTTTAGGTTCGGATTTCGTTTAGCCAGCTTTTGAAGCTATTCGGTCTATTGTTTTTGATGTCATATCCCTCGATAAAGATTTCAGTTCATGACAACTGTTACGCCCCTTCGAACAAGAATTCACAGATATTCCCACAGTTAGCAAGGTTGTTGTTATAAGCATTATGTACATCAGTTTCACAGTTGGTATACCTTATCCTGCCACCTTGAACATACCCAATTGGATTTGACCTTCTCCCGTCTTTCCTCTAGCCTACTGTTGAGCACCGTCAGCCAATCGTACGACATTCCTAGGCGCTGGCGAGGTACAATGTGCACTCCAACAACGAAAAGACATTCCAACTTGTTGTTTCATCACTCTTAGTAAACTGCCCCACTAAAGCTATGAAGTCTTTGCGTCTAACGAAAAGTGACGAAAGTATTTGTGATTTCAGTGCCCCCTCCTCCCATCTGTTTCCACCAACTTTCCGAGTGAGTTGTTTCACAACTAGATCACCGTCTGAATTATTTTGCTCGAATAAGCTTAACCGTTCCGTCTTCACAAATACTGGATCTCGTAGTTACAACGGAGTCAGACATCCATAACATACTTTTTTTGATACTTTGATCGGTTTGGGGATGTCCACCTCCAGCCATTCAGGGTCGATACTGTTCTCAAGTTTGTCTGCCTCCGCGGCCAATAAGCGTTTCGCATTCTTGAACTGTTCGCCCCATTCACCACCCTGTTCCATCAGCTGCTGCTCCGTGTGGATCTCACGGATCACCACCTCAAAACAACTTTCCGAAAACGTTTCAAAAACTGTATTTATGACACTGTATGGCAATCAGCAATATAACTTAAGCGATTCCAAAGTTTTGGGTTTTCTATGAAGACCGTAATTAAGTGCTGAATTTTTTGGGCAAAGAGAGAAGAGATCATAGATTCCTCACGCTTGCAGAGAACGGAGGATGGACGATGCGGAAGGAAAAAGAAATATGAAGCGGAAGTTTTCGAAGAGTCTGAAATGAAATTTGAGGGACACACAACTCCTCAAACACGGCAGCATTCGCTAACGTATTTCTGTGATCTGCTTGCGTCCTACATCTACCGCACCATATCGTAAGAATTCACCTAGGACAAATGACCCTGCACTCTCGCAATAAACGAAAACATGCCGATACCTGGCACACACAGCCAACTTTGTCCATCGCAAAAGTCGCCAGCTAAAGGTAGGTCAAAGATACTGCTTATGTCCCGAACACCCGCTCACCTCAGGCATGTGGGCTCTCACCTTTACGCTAAAAAAACCTTTCCCGGTAAGTCCCCCTAGCTTACCACCTCTTTTGGCAGAGCTATAAAGTGCTCGTTGTGAAATAGAATAGCAGGCTGGGGAAGGGGGAAAGGGGTGAAAACAGTTTTAGGATCGGCGACCGAAATGTGGAGACCACAGTAGACAGGATGGCACCTCTACGTCCGCAGTCAGACAAATTTCGCTCACCTGAATTTCCGCGTCCAACGGGCTCTGCGCTTCCATGCCTCCATAGCCACCACCATATCCACCGCCATACCCTCCACCGTACCCCTGTGGACCGCCATAACCACCACCATAGCCGCCCGCACCATACTGTCCTCCACCATAGCCTGTCGCGGCCGGGTACTGATATCCCTTCATACCCTGCAATTGGCAAAAAAAACTGTCCGAGAATTCGTTACAGTAATTATGAAAATTTTTGGTTTTCAAGTTGAATATAGCGAGCTGTGTCTGCACTTAAATTTGTTTCATTGAACCCTTCAACAAACCTATGCTGCATGATCTGCTGCGGTTCCCCTCTATTTTCTTAAAACTAACCATTAAAATTCATTCCTGCTTGGAAAAAAAAAACGAACAGAACGCACAGTTCGACAAGCTACCTTTCATAAAATACCTTTTGCTACGCGCACTCTTCAACATTAAGCAAAGGGTCCAGGGATACTCATCCAAAATCGAAAAGACTCCGTCCCGCACACCATCTAACTGCTGTTGGTCACACTATAAAGGACAGCTATAGCACGAATCTGAGGAAAGCATACCGCAGTCGGTCCACCGCCATAACCCCCTTGATAGTAGTCTGCACGGGAAGCACCTCCCATGCCTTCACTCAGATAGTCGTCTCCAGGCATTCTTCAACGAGATGATTGCACACAACGTTAACTGAGTTCTGTACTGCAATTAGAGCAACCCAGCTTTCATAAATTTAAGAACAAGTCGACTAATACAGAACCAGCTCAGAGTCGCAACAAAGCACCATTACTTTCACTGATACCGTTTTTATCGCAGTTGAATGAATTACCTCGGATCTCATGAGAGAAAACGAAAGGAAGGAAATTTACTGGCCATTTTTGGAGCTTTCTCAGTTTAAAAAAAAAAAAAAAAAAAAAGGCAAATCTGAGGAAAGCATACCGCAGTCGGTCCACCGCCATAACCCCCTTGATAGTAGTCTGCACGGGAAGCACCTCCCATGCCTTCACTCAGATAGTCGTCTCCAGGCATTCTTCAACGAGATGATTGCACACAACGTTAACTGAGTTCTGTACTGCAATTAGAGCAACCCAGCTTTCATAAATTTAAGAACAAGTCGACTAATACAGAACCAGCTCAGAGTCGCAACAAAGCACCATTACTTTCACTGATACCGTTTTTATCGCAGTTGAATGAATTACCTCGGATCTCATGAGAGAAAACGAAAGGAAGGAAATTTACTGGCCATTTTTGGAGCTTTCTCAGTTTAAAAAAAAAAAACAAGGCAGGGAAGTTCTAGCCAATCTGAACCAACGCACTGGGCAGGAGAGGAAGAGGGGGAGGGGGGGCGTGAAGTGGAGAATCAGAGAGAGATGAGCTGCAATGTCATGACTCCATCCTTTCGGCATGCGTTGTAGCACGACATATGTGTTATTGCACGACATGCGCTTTGGCTGCTCCACCCATCACAGCAACCAGTTTTATAAACTGCGAACAAATAAGAAAATACACGGTCACATTTACTGACGGATTGTTTCTGAAGACTGCGCAATTTAAAGAGTCGTTTACTGTGATCCGAACGTTTGCAAGATATATGGAAATTTCCCAGCACGATTCAGCGCCTCTAATATTCTTTAAAAATTGGAGGCTCAAGAATCAAGTCTAGAAAAATGCAGACTACGCCTATCGTAGTTTCGTAGCTCTATCTTCAGAGTAATTCCCGAAACTGAACTGTCGGATAGTCAGGTATAGAAAAACAACACGTACATACGCGCATTGACGTGTTGCGCAGAAAGACCTGATGACATCACGACCACACACCTTGTGAACTGTCGGATAGTCAGGTATAGAAAAACAACACGTACATACGCGCATTGACGTGTTGCGCAGAAAGACCTGATGACATCACGACCACACACCTTGTTTTTAAGCTCAACCATTCATGGCAACGTTGCCAAACGTGGTTGTGACCATACGAAAAAAGTATGTGTTGTGATCGCAATCTCATTAGATTTCTATGTGCGACGTCATGTCCATGTGTACGTAGCCTCTGGAAAACAGACAAGAGTAGGCGCATCTCGAATCATCCTGGTGGTTGGTCTTCGTGCCCAATTTGGACAAGAGTAATCCCCGTGAACTTAACGCTAAATGACCGTTTCCGATGTGCTCCATATTTTCCACCCTATCCTCCTCCCTTCCTCTTCCTCCTCCCCCCACCCCCTACCCCCTCCCCTTATGCAAAGCTGCGAAACTTCCACTCATTCCAATCACACTGATAAAATCGCTTATAGAAAAATATGCAAAACATAATAACTTGTCAGGAAGCCGAAATCAACTCAAAAACGTCGCTCCTAAAATATTTTATGACACTTCCACAGCCTCAATTTGGCGTTTTTCAGTGATCACAGTTCTGTTAGCGAAATCCGAAGTAATACGACGAAGACAAAAATAAAAACAATTAAACAGTAACCAACAAAATCTTAATAAAAGCCAACGATATTTAACGCAACTAAATTCGCACACCACTTGAATTAGTTCGATGTGTCGAGCAAATCGCCGAGCTCACCCAACGACGTTGCCGCGCTCTTTCTGCGTACGTCCCCGTTTCCCGCCTCCTATTCCTAGTGGCGCGTCGTTCTCTGCTTCTCTGCCCTATAGTCTTTAACGCATGAGCTACGCAGGTCTGTTTTCTGCAGATAGATTATTCGAGGGATGGGAATAATAACTGACCTGAAGGGTAACCCAGACTTCTGCAAAGGGAAGAATTGAACAAACACAAAAGGACGAGGCGAAAAACGGTGGACAGTCGAGAATTGCCCTTTTTTATTTGCACAAAAGCCTTTTCTTGCAACAACAGTTTTGTCTACTACAGATGCTCGCTGAGTTACGATGGCTCGGGTTACAATATTTAGGACTTACGATGACGATACTGATATGGCAAATTTGTAAAAATATTTTAAGTTTCGCGCGGAAGGCAAAACATAACACCGTTTGCGGTACGGTTCGTTGGGAACAATGGCGGGATGTGCGCATCTCTCGCCTTGTGAGATGCTTGTGTACACTACTACTCCGTACTGATCAACATTCTGTGAGACTCGCGGGTATGCTAGGCCAGTTTCCCACTTACGATATTCTCAAGTTACGATGGGGTCGTTGTAACGTGTCTCCATCGTAACTCGAGGACCACCTGTGCATGCTTTAAGCGCCAATGCGTAACATTTAAAGGACACTGAACTGCAAGGGAGAGCATCCGCCAGTGTTGGCATATAAATTAAAATAGACAATAAACAGCTTAAGGTCGATAAATTGTTGTGCGGGACAATAAAGAGATGATTAACCAACCAGTAAGTTTGCCCAACATGGCCTCAAATCAGTGAAGAAAACGAGAACTAACAATACAGGTGTTCAAGGAACTTTGCAAAGATTATATTCACAGAACTCGAGTGGTCGGGAAAATTTTGCGGCCAAGTAGCGCATATTTAGTCGATTTTTCAAAGTTACAGTAAAGGTAAACGCCTTGGCCTTGATTACTGCTCCTCAACACCACAACCATTGACCCGACTAAACTGTTAACTCAATTCGGCACTAACAACGTCACCTGATCGTCTGGCAATCACAAGTTTGACAACCTCCACGACTGATGGTTATAAACTGTCAACTACATTCTTCATTACTTAATATTGGCTACCCTAGGGATTAATTCGGGAAATGAAGTTTATAAAAAGTCTTTTGGCATTTGGCCATTCACTCGTAGATCTACGCATCCAAAAATGCTTTAAAAGACGCCTCCAACTACAATACTTTATAAGCCCTCCTCTATATCATTCAAAAATTTCAAGTCAAGAAATATTCCAATTCTCGTTCAGTTCATTAACGGAATAACCCGAAAAAATAATAAAATCCTAATTTGTTTTCAAGATTTTTTGAACCTTTCAAATCAAGATTCAAGATTCAAAAAATCACTACGATTTTCACCACAGATTCCAAAGTATACAAAACTATAACTCAAACCCAACGCGCCTTTGCGATTTCATTTTCTCTTCACATTTTCATGAGATAAGGTTTTAATAGACTCTTGGCATAAATTATCCTTTCATTATAGCTTCAACAATAAATTATAGTTCATACTTTATTTACATATGCAGACAAACACAAAAATGACAAATTGATTTCATTTTGAATTTATAAACAACCAATAAATAAATCAATATACCATCAATGAAAACATTTACAGTTTAAGTTGCCAATGGAACAAAAGAATATTTATAAAAATAAAGAACGCCTAAACTGCTGAATAATTATAAAACATTCACTCGTAAGCTTGCGCAATCTTCTTCCAAACAAATCGAAACTAAAGCAAAAAATCACTAACTATAAAAATCTCCCTAGTCCAGTAGAGCTTTGTTGCTTCTATCCTTCAGTAAGCTTCTATTGTTTTGTGCTTATGAAAGCAATAGCGCCCACAAAAAAAAACTCCACAAGTGTAGAACGAAACCAAATGCACACCTCGCCATAAAGCAATGAGTGAACTCATTACACTATATGCCCAATAAACCCTCGGCTCAGCAAATGCGCTGCTGCTCCGACCAACGTTACGTATTGGCTCTTTGTGATCGCCGCAATACGTACTGGCTTTTTGTGATCGCCGCAACACCATTCTACGTTCGCTGACCAGTACAAGTCTCAAACACCCTTCAGGCTCCCTGACTAGTACAAGTCTCAAACACCCTTCAGGCTCCCTGACCACTACAAGTCTCCAACACCCTTCAGGCTCCCTGACCACTACAAATCCCAAACGCCTTTCAGGCTCCTTGACCACCACAAGTCTCAAACACCCTTCCTATTGAAAGAGTGAATCATGAAGCATGCACTGGAACTCGTTCAAGGTGAAAATATTACTCAACGCAAGGGCCAGCACATTCCAACCATTCCTATGAGAAAGGAAAAAAAAGGAAAATGAAAAACTGTTGAATATTTTGTGGTCGACGTATTTAAAAAACAAACAAACAACAACTACATCAACAAACAAATAAAAACAAAGAGATCGGTCGATGCTACTGGCTTAAACAATAACAACGCACCTGCCAGCTGCTTCACTTAAAAAAAAAAGTGGTCAATCAACACATAAATTAATAAATCAGCTAAGCCGGTAAAACAAATTTCCCGGGAAACTCCGTTCAAAAGGTTTAATTGCACATCAACAAACAAATAAAAACAAAGAGATCGGTCGATGCTACTGGCTTAAACAATAACAACGCACCTGGCCAGCTGCTTCACTTAAAAAAAAAGTGGTCAATCAACACATAAATTAATAAATCAGCTAAGCCGGTAAAACAAATTTCCCGGGAAACTCCGTTCAAAAGAAACAGTTTAATTGCTCATTGTAACAATCCGAAATAAATACGACTTTGTTTCTGGCATTATTCAGTTTGTGCAATACTACATATCAAAATTTATTACCTCCCTCTTCTTAATTCAGTAATGAGATTCACTCCCAACCTTGACAATCAGATTGTTTTTAAAAAATCATACACAGCAGAAAGTGCAAATAATATGCATCCCCAAAGTTTTAGAAGAAAGGCGAGTATTTAAAAAAAATGTTTGAAAGTCCCCGAACGAATAAATCAGAACTGAATCGAAAAACGATTAGAACCCTCTTATGCCTTGAGGTTTATTTGAAATCCCCTTTAACTTTTTCTTTTTACTTTTCACTGCAACACCTTCCAAAAACAGTGAAAGCAGATGTACCTGATGTTATTCTTACTCTCAACTGTGTGAAGGCAGCTGGATTACGAAGAAGCATGGAGAGAAATTCCGTGACTTTGTATCAGATACGACCATATGTATCAGATACGAACGTCGGAGTAGTTGGAATAATTGAACTTGGGTGATTATTATTTACTTCAGTTGGAACTTAATTAGGCAATAAATTACTTGGTAATGTTCCTGGCTATAATTAAGACTTCATTGGTCGAAAAAGAAGCTAATAAACCACTATCCCAACTATTTCCATGACATGTCATACGGTCGCATCTGATAAAAAGTCTTGAAAATTCTTACTTTATTTAAGCGTCTTCCCTCCGCCCTCCTCCCCCATTTTTTCCTGGCTTATTCATCCACGAGTTTCACCTCGCGATCAAGTGAATGAAAATAGGGAATAAAAAACATCACAAGCGTATGAAACAATAGGATGACAAGTTTTACGACGAAAAAAAAGACATCAAAGTAATTTCAATGTTCGGCCGACGATACATACAGATAACTCGTAACTGGCCTGCCAGACACGTATAGTGTTTGCTTTAAGGGATCCTCACAACAGATGTCTTCTTTCTGCGAGGATAAACCAAAAATGGAATGATTTGTGCGATCGACATAATTACTGCCACTGCATTCGGAAACTGAAAAATCAACAATCTGCTAAGAGAGAAACCCAAACAGGAGTAGTATTTAAGAAAGTAACACCGTACGTACTCCGCCAATTTCTCCGCAATCCGTCCAGCAGCCACTTATTCTCATTTTCAATAAGATGGTATTCGTCATACAAATGAGCAACCTTTGGCAGACTCTCATGCATTCACTTCCAAGCTTTCATCAAAGCCGTGAAAATGACCTTAATTCTGAAAGGGTAAGGGGAGGATGGAGAGGGCCATCTAAGAAAGCCGTCAACGTTTGATTCACCTTATCAGTGATTGACAGCATGCAGCTGGATTCAAACGCGCAAATTAAGAACAACTCCAGTCACAACGAGCTTGAGCATTTCATAGCTATGAGCAACTGTTTTTAAAAGCAAAACATTTTCCACTATATTCTTTACTCGATACCTTTGTGATCAAAGAGAAACGTGACAAAGAAAACAATCTGAGATTAGAAGGAAAGGAGGAATCACGAACCTTGATGAAGAAATCGTTGATAAGAAATCCATATAAAAGCCATTCAGAGGTAACCAAAAAGTTAGCAAAACATAGTGGTAATGGCAAATTTTCGGTACTTCGCGAACGAATCACCTCTCCCTAGAACAACGAGGAAAATAAGGCGTAAAAACTGAACAGAATTTCATGAATGAAAAAAAAAGTGCGGAAAAACATAGCCACAGTCCGAAACCAGCATGGAAATAGTTATCTGCTCCCAAAGTCGGTAAAAATTATCCAGCGAGGATGAATTAAACACTGCAGTTTCAAGATAGCACGTTCACAGGAATTTCATTCTTTAAGAAAATTTTTTATCGATATTAGACTCTCCAAACAATTCGAAGAAGAACAATTTGTTTTAAATGATGTCAATTTAGAAAAGATATATGAGAGAAATATAGAAGGACTATAGCTAAAATATAAGTAATCTTTTGGGCGCAAAAAGTTACAATTAAAAGAGAAATAGATGGGAAAAACAAAAAATCATATTAATTTTTGACGGTAGCTTTATATTTGTTTCGGAAGTCCTTATTTTCAATACTAACAATGTCTGCAGATTCCAATACAGACGTTTATAATTTTAAACATAGGTTGGACCAAATGCAACAAATAAGTCAAGTTAAAATACACTAAGTAAGGGCAACCATTCCTTATTGAACAATAGTCTTCACTCCAATACGGTCAAAAACCAAATTAGGTTCTCCATGAATTTTTCCATACCGGGGAAAAAGGTAAGTCTTTAAATTAATTAGCCTGTATCTGGCTCATTATCGTATTATCGTGCTTTTCGCAAAACTCATATATTTAAGTGGAACGGCTTGTGTTTTTTTTGCCTTACCATCCCGTTCCGTGGTTCATGTCCATCTACTGAACCATTACCCAATCATTCATCTTATACCTAAACATCTCAGCTTAGCTGCTGATGGACCTAAAAATACGAGAGACAAACCAGAGCCAGAAGAGGGGCAGCAACCGTCGCGATGTTAAAAGCAAGACAAACGAATCCAAGACGATTCAAAACAACTTCTAGTGCATCGTTCGAGTGTCTTACATATAGATGCATCAGCGTAAGGCAGACTACTTCAACAGTTGTTAATCGTAATTGTCTTCTCTGCAAAACAACAAAACAAACAACATTACAAATAAGTCCTTCAACATAAACACTCAAGCAGATAAAGCAATCTTTATTTGTTTATTTGGCGCCATCTAATTAATCTTCTTATGCATACCTAATATAACCAAATCTGTTTACTAAATCTGGCATCGCTTGACTAAAATCCATTTACTGCAAGCGACACACATAAAATCACTTCGATGTTTGCCAAATTTCTTAAAAAGCAGTTTTTTTTTCCAAAAAAAAAGTAAATTTTCATCGTTATAAATCTCCCACTTTTTCTTCTGCATCATACTACGTCATGTTTAAACATTATATAAATGCCCCAAGAATGTGAAAAAATTCTAAGTGAAATTCTACGTGAAGGACCAGTTGTCTCATGCTTTACATAAGCACCATGAAACTACATTTTAATAAGCCCTATAACAGCTGCCCATTTTGCCCTTATGCACTCTCTCCTCATAATTTGTAAACGTATTAAATAAGTATAAAGTGCAGCTAAAATAACCTTCATATTTGGCGGTGTCTTTAAACAATAGTAGATGAGATACAACGTATACAGGCTTAACGAAACCATATTGACATAAACCACAGCCTGAAAACCAGATAAGGGTTTAGATATTGCCGAAATAGACACAAAAAATCACCATTAAGTGCCACGAAAACGACTATCACTCTTGCTGAATTTCATCATCCATGAGCGTGCTATTAAATAAATTTGGAATTTAGTTGTGAGTGCAACCTTCTGGCGCTTCGGTTTCATGATCTTATTTTATTATTTCTTCGATTTTCTTCTTTTTCTTTTCACCTTTTCATTTTCCATACCATTTTCCCACTTTTTCTCGAGGCGACTGTGATATTAGCTCGAAATTGCGCTTCAATCTGCGACTACCCCAAACAAATCGAGCGGTCGTGTGCAACAGTAAGCTCATGTATTTCAAATGCAGAAACTATGCTAATAACTAGAACAAGATCCAGTTTTCCAGCCTCTTAGCAAGTTCATTTGCAAAGCGCACTAAAACAAAAAGCGCCTATGTATGCATACCTGTTCTGTTAGTGTGTCTGACGGTTTCAATTGGGAAAATCCAAAGGCAATAGTTGTAAAATTTGTTTAGAACAAAATTACTCGCTATTTCAGCTTCTACAGCTAATTTTTAATCGATCCAGCGATGCCGAACGAAGCTATATGTAAGGAGGGAAGGGATGGGGCCAACTTCATTATGCGCTTTATTGTCGTACTCACAACCTGAAAGTTTAAAAAAAATGAAAAAGAAACAGCTGGCATGAGCAAAGAGCGAAGAACAAAATATAAGCTTCATGAGCGATGAACAAAATGCTTGCCGAATTTTTGACGCATAATCTAGTCGGTTATCTCAAACTGTGATGACGAAACGATAGACACAGAGAAATAGCGCATACGACAACTGTCTTTTAAAATAAATAAATGAACATTTAAATGAAGCAGGATTGAAAAGGTATAGCTGGAAATGGAAAAGTATATCAAACGTACCACGTCTCCTTTTACAACTCCGTAGTGTAACCATAAAAAACCCGAAACAAAACCCATATGAAATGGCGCCGATCCTATGCCCTCAGTCGATCCACGTTTCTTAAATATCATTCATCTCGTATGCTTTACTGCTTTACATATATATAAACATATATATATATACATATATATATGCACATATATATATGTATATATGTACATATGTATATATTATATATATATATATATGTGTATGTAAATATGCACCGCCGAGACGACAACAGGTAAAGAAGATATATTTCCCGTTTGCAAGCTTCGAGCCTAATTTTTTCACAATTTATTAAAACATATATTTTTTCGAAGCGATTTATAAAACTCATAAGCTTCGAGATGTGAAAACAAATATTTTTCGCTTCAATTAAAACGCAATACTCAAAACGCTCAAAATGAGCGACTCGGAACTCCAATGGCCATAACTTATATACCATACATACACTCACCGGGAACAACTGCAAAGAAAGCCAGTTAAAAAATCGCATCTGATGAATTGTGTACACACTGGTCAAGTGCTTTTCTCTTCGCATTTCTATGAAACCTTCTTTTGTGTTTCTCTCCTACGTTTTTCACTTCCAGTAATCCCAATTTTATGGTGCGCCTTACTGTGCAACGCTATGAATTCGTCCAGTTGATTCAAACTAATATACTACGATTGCCTCTCTCTTCAATCATTTTATTCACTCCTTAATTCTTTGCAGAATTTATTATGCACGCTTTGAACACCGTTATATCAAGCCTTTAAAAAGTTTTTTAAAAAAAAATTCGAAACAATCCTTTGCAAAAAGACTCGAAGACTATTGAAATAGTATAGTGGTGTCGGAACAATTCCGATGCGTGTCATCATTCATCAATGCGAAAGTAAGCGATACGTGAACGTTGGGACGTGTAGCTCAACGTAATTATGTGCACAAATAGATAACAATATCTAACGAACAATACACACCTTAATACGCCAGCATATTTCGATACCGGTCAGGAAGAGACATATTGTTGAGACAACGGCCACCGATGAGACTATCGTAACGAGGCGTGAACGCTGCCAATCCATATCATTCACCGCAATGTGTGACGTTCTTTCGTGCATAAAACGGCCTTAACTGATAAAACATTGCAGGCATTCAGATAGCTCATACACGAGAATACGTATTAACACAAACCGGAGCGCTCACCAATGATGCCCAATTAGGTTTCCTTAGGTATAACGAGAAAAAAAAGAGTCGAGAAATTATCGTATTGGCTTTGTTTTATTGCCTTATTTTCGTATGTTTTAAGAATAACTGCAGTTGGTGATTGACCGACAATATATAACCGTCTCACTGGAAAAAAGTAAATATTAAGCGTGAGTGATATGGCAGTGTTCGTTTTGCTTTATTGCATTTTGCATTAAATTTATAACGTTTACTGCCACGTCACAATATCACTTAATTCGATTTTACATTTACGGTTCTAGCATCTGCTAACTTTTCCGCTTATCAATCTCATTGCCGCCCACTCAGTAGTCGTATTTCCCGACTGTTACGTCATACTAAATTTACCTAAACTTCCAGCGATTCATATTTACAGGACAGTGTGCTCTCAGATTTCAGTAGGATGTGCAACTGCAAAACTCATTCATGTGTGCTGTCATTTGCGCCTCGAGTGATTCCGCTGTCTTTTTTTTTAAATCAAGACATTATATCTGTTATCGATTTGTTGAAAAGCATCAGTTCGACGTCCCATAACAGTTTATATAAAAGCTGTAATACCCATATTGATTAGGCCCAAAATCATTTGAGCAGAGTACGATGCTACAGCGCAAATGATCCTGCTTGGATATTTCTCTTGGTGGTGCGTTCACATAGGAAAGAAACAAAACAAACGACCACTCGGGATATAACATTTCCGTAAAATTAAAACACCATCAATTACGACTTACAAAACTCTTATTAAAGCTAAGCGAAATTCCCTTGCAAAACGAAAAATAAAGAGAAGAAATAACGAAAAAAAGAAAACGATGCAAACACCTTCCATACACATCACACAAATCGGCGACCTTATGTAAACACGCCAACCCGCCCGTAACAATAATATCCAGCGTTGCCACAATGAGCGCATGAACTCCCGACAGGAAATTGCGGGAGTTTTGAAGTAGTCATTAACACATATTCAGTGTGCTCATTGGAATAGCACGAACGAGAGAGAGAGAGTCTTTATCTAGGGAAGAGTAAAATTATTCAGTCGAAGAATGCCGTTGGTTCGATCGAATATTTCTACGTTAAAATTCAATTATTTTGAGTGTACCAACGCAGGGGGGGGGGGATGCAACCACCGTGGGGAAGGGAGGGAAAGCTAACAGAGGGATGGGATTGGGTACCTGCCATCGTTTGCGGCAAAGTTGTTTCAACCATTGTAGTTTCAAAGTGCCTCTAAGAAAAGCGATATATGTGTTCTGTGCAGCAGCGAAAAGTGGAGAAATGAGCGCAAAAAATCTATATACTTCTAGAGATTAGAGGCAATTAGTGCTGCGTGCTCAGAAACACCAACGAGTCCTCGGTAGTATAGTGGTGAGTATCCGCGCCTGTCACGTGCGAGACCCGGGTTCGATTCCCGGCCGGGGAGTCCGTTTTTCTCCTGCAGGTTTTTCACATAGCGTATGTTAATCATTATTGCTACGTCGTACGTGTGTGTAACTCTTACATGTCTTTGTCATATGCCCGATATTACCTGGACTAATATCACAAACAACAATGCCTGAAAAAAAAGAGCATTATCAAACAATACGTGGAAAGGAGTAAAACGTAGCTCCGCTTGCACGTTCGTAAAGAAGTGCTTTGCCTACATCACCTACGTTTCCTGAGCCTACAAAACGCTTATAAAATGCTCAACCAACGTATGCTAGTGGCACTTTTCAATTTGATGCGCTATCCCTTCCACTTTTGTCGAAGATTACAATCAGTGGCGTTCGCTAAGGGGTTTTCTAAGGGAGTGGAGAACGTTCAAATAGTCATCATGACGGACCAACGAACAGTCAAATAAGCAGTGGAAACAACTGAAAATCGAAGAGCTTATACACTTTAACAACTTAATAGTAGAAGATACAGGGCGTTCTAAGGATTCAGATGCTCGAGCGTCCTTGCAGTAGCTTTCACACTTTCGAATTTAACGAACAGGCCGAATGTCACAAGCAGTAATAAAACTGTATCGAATGTCACTAGCAGTAATAGAACTGTATCGAATGTCACAAGCAGAGAATATCTTTAACGTTCAGGTGGACATGCTCAGAATATTGAACGGGCGATCATCAAAAACTGAACAGGTGGACGTGCTCAGCTTTTGATGATCGCCCGTTCGGCTCTTTTTTTTGCGTATTTGATGTTTAATATCAATGTATTAAGTCCCATTGCTGTAGGGTAACGACATTTCATTAGCGTACAGCAACGGGGTTTATGCAAACTGTGAAATCATAAGGAACCCAATACGGATAATATCAGTACATCATTTGCTCAAAGAAGCTTGACTTATACTGCAAGGAGGAGGAAATCATCGATTCGTTACTTCCTGCGAGAGCAATCTTTCCCGCACTCCCGGGAATTTTTCACATAGAGAAAATCTTGTCCCTAAGACTACACCCTGAAATCGCTGGATAGGGAATATGTTTCCGTTCTCGCATTCTCGCCGGATTCCTCCAACAAGAACTACCTATTTATTACCCGAGCTGAAACCGACGGTAAATGTTCCACGCTTTGTGATGTGCCATTTTGACCTAATTGCTTCGACTGTTTCACACGTATCACCCAACGGAGGTGGGTGACCATTCCACCTATTCCACTTCCTCGTCCCCACCCCCCTCGCATTAGCATGTAGTCCCAAACGTTTTTGGAAAATTGTTAGGGCTCAGAAATCTGCGCAAAAATTTATTGAAAAGGTTGGAGAGGAGGAAAGGGTAGTCTAACGAATGGTCTGTGAGCACAGTTATACATCAATACTTATAATTTACTGACTTATCCCTATAATCAACGAGAAAAAATACTTCTAGACATGTAGATGAACGTCCAAATCGTACCAATATAATGAGCATTCTTCACCCCTCCACCTAATATCTCTATGGAGATGATATAAAGTCGGCGAAACCTTTAAAAAAATTATTTCGCCACATGCTACGTGATTTTTTGCTATTAGCAACAACAATTGTGTCCTTTAATATTCATCGTTTTGACATTCATCATTTGTCATTTTTGACATTTACGCAACTTTTTCTTATTTAAATGAGACGTATCGAGATGAATGGTGACTAAATATTTATTAGCTTCGAAAATCGTTAGAAGAAAATAAATAACATTCGAACAATTGCGCTATTACACACTTACAACAAATATAAAATGAAGCATAAAATTGCACATCGTAGAAAAAAATACTGCAAAAATGTGTGTGTGTGTGTGTGTGTGTGTGAGAAAAAGAGAGAGAGAGAGAGAGAGAGAGAGAGAGAGAGAGAGAGAGAGAGAGAGAGGGAGAGAAAGAGAAAGTGCTCTTTCTTAATCGCTTCGTTTGTTTTTCTCATTCTTTCTTCTCCTAGAGAAATTTTAACGAATAAGTAAGCAAAAAAAGAAAAAAAGAAAATGCAATGGATAAAGCGGAATAGTGGAAGCACATTTGTCGGAGAGAATCTTCGAAACGATAAAAACGAAACAGAAAAATTTCATAATCGTTTTTCTTTTGCATTCAAATGGTTATTCCGATGCAAATATGCAGATGAAAAACGATTTTTCTATTTTCACTCTTTTCAATTTCAGCCCACTTTTTAAGCTGAAATAATCTCGTTTTTAATTTCGCTTCGAAAATTCGAACACTTAAAAGATGGAAGAACTTTTCTCTTAAATAAAAAAACAACTGCGCTCCCAGACAGTAAGTACAATTATTTAAAAACAAGAAATAAAAAAAAGCTATTCCATATGTATGCCAACCAACAACATATCACCACTGACTACTAGGCAGTATCAATATAACACAGTTTGTTATCGACAAAAAGACAATAAATAATTCCTCTCCCACGTCTCTCTCCCCTACCACCTCCCACCCCTTGCCCTCCCTTCCCCCCCCCCTTCTTCTCTCTTCTAATCGATAAAGAGGAAAATAGATCAGATAGGGATGACAACGCTTTTTTCTTTTCGTTAGAGGTATTCTTATTCACATACAAAACAAAAAACAGCTAACTTAATTATCGAAATTCGTGGAGAACGTCAGAGGAGAAACAGTAAAGGATGTGTTTATGCTGGCACAGCTACTAAAATGTATATGAATAAATGATAAGAGAGGTGAATAAACGTATAAGCGATATTGCGGACGAATAACGAAAATGCACAAAAGTGAATTATTTTATACAGCGCTATTCCACAATGCAAATGAAAAAAAAAACAATCAGCTAGCTAGTCAATCGATGCAAGTATTAAATCCTATATGACTTCTATGGGATAATATGGAGACTACTAAATAGGTAATAAGATGTTATAAGTTGAATATATAACGCTTTGTTGCGTTAAAAATTCGATCATATTGGACCAAACAAACAAGACAAGAATTCTCGGCTCTTATGTACGTTCTCTTTCCGGTTTTTCATAACCAACACACATGGAAACCTAAAAGGATATTAGGAGGGTAACATACATACTAGGAAGGAGGAATGAGGGGAGGGGGGTAAGGGAGGGAGAGGATAGATAGGAAGGGAGAGGGAGGGGAGGGGGGGCAGGGAGGAGGGAGTGAAAATGAAAATACACAAGAACCGATTTATCGACAAAAACAACTACTTGACATACTGAGCACTGTGAAACAACTGTGAACCAGAAAAACGTCAAGGAAAATTATGTCAAACTGAAGAAATGGAAAATAGAAAAGCGAACGAGTAATCACAGATTGCAATTTTACAATTCACCGTCGATTAGACAGACCTGTGTCATCGAGGAAATGCATCATTGACAGCTTTTAACAAATCGCATTTTAAAATAACAAGAATTTTCATTAGCATTATGCGAGCAAATAAAAACTAACCTATCGCTTTTCTCTCTATGATGACGATCTAAGAAATGCTAACAACGAAAAATGGTAACAAGCAAAATAGGCGTTAATGCGTAGTCAACTCTTAGCTCTTTTATTATTGACTCCTTACACTAAGGTATTAAACGTTTCATGTTGGTTATTTTTCTCGAAAGTTCATCGCTCATAAGCGCATGAAGGTTTGTCATCTATTTTGAAAATTAAATTCTCCATTTCGTTTCATTCTCCCACTTCT